>SSNU01000207.1:191999-293690 GCA_012064415.1 Gyrodactylus bullatarudis
AAATCAGCTTTCTAACTCAATATTCAACAAAGATATGCTCATTGGAAATTTCGTGAAATTTTGTTTTCATTGAAAGGAAAGTTCAAGGAAGGATTCATAAGAGGCTCGAGTCAGAATTACTCATTGATTTTTATAAAACACTGTGGATATGAAGCAGTAATTATCTAATTATAGTACATGTGAGTGAATCTATGAGCAATAATTATAATTGAAGGTTGCAATTTTCAAGTTCAAGAATTTAGAGGGCAACGCATTCTTTTTCATGAAAACCTCATTTTAATTTGAAATCTTATTCGAGTTTAATGAATAATTTACTAGCTTGCGGGGATACTGATCTGACCAGAAAAAAATTCCCTACAAATTGAGTTCAAAATCAGAAAAAATGAAAATTTTGACCAAAAAATTATTTTATTCGTATACTTGTCCTACTTCTTCGTAGGTTGATAATTAATTTTAGTTTTGAAAGACATGAAAAATGGGGTGTGCACATTCTCAGGCACGAAAACTGGTGCACAAGTGTAAAAGTATTATCAAACAATCATGAACCAAAAAACTCCTAAGAATGAGTAAAGTCCACTTGTAGTCTGAATTAGGGTTCTGAACCAATTGAACCCTTTCAAACGAAAAATCGTTTAACCAATAAAAATGATAGAATTAGTTAACAAAATATAATCCAATAGAATTTCAGTAACATGAAAAAATTTGGTTCTTCCTATTGGCTCTATCTGAATGGGTGCAAAGGGTTCAGAAAGCTAGTCTGAAAGGTTCTTTGCTGTCAGTATCCAAAAAAGAATCTTTTCCAAACATTTGAACATAACTTACATTATTGAGTAACCAAAATCGAGTTCACCAAATATTCTCATCAAATAAACCGTTACAAGGTAGATACAGGAAGAAGAGAAAACAGGTTGAATTTAATGAGCTGAAATTTTATTCTTTAAATATCTTCAACTAATAATAATAATAATGTTTGGTGTATCAAGTTATAATTATTATTGGAATAAAATAACAAATTCTCAATGTTTTGTTTGTCCATTGTGTGTTTCACAATCATTTTAAAAGTATATCTGCTTGTATTTTCTATTTACATATGAATGAATATCAATTTTAAGTAAGATAGAGAACAGTAAAAAATTGGGCAAATTATATTAACAATGAAAAGAGGGAAAGAATACGGGATTCATTCTGAGCTTAATTTTCAACTTGAATATTTTTGCTTAGTCCTCCTCTGAAATAGGAAGAAGAAAAGGTGTAAACTTAACTCATTGAGTTGTGCTTAAAAATGGAAAACTCACAAGAAAACTATCATAGGATTTGTTGAGAGGATCTTTATTGTCCTGATCGTTGGCTTGTGCTTGACTGGTTTTGTTCATATTTGAGTAGACTTTATGATAAGAGGGGGGACCTTTCACTGGCCTGATTGTACAAGGAGCTAAAGATATAGTTAAAATGTTATCGATATATAAAATGCTAAAAAATTTGATGATTTACCAGCAGAAACTTCAACAGTCTTGAAGCCAGTATCGTAAATACCGGGAGCACTGCTCCCCATGTGACCCGGGGAATTAGGCAACTGAGGATTCATTGGGTCATATTTGGATGATGCAAAAGCATGTAATTTACTTTGCATGTTATTCGGGTATAGGGACGCTTGAGGAAGGCTCTGATGATTATGTAAATTCAGTCCACCTTGGACATTCTTTAGGGAAATGTGATAAAGGTTAGATTTTGACATTCAAACGAGTAATGTATTTAGATAACACACTAGGACACTTTTAGAAAATTTTGTTTTAGCTAATTCGTGCTCAAGTATAAATTAGCAGGGATTGCTCTGATAATTCGTACTGAAAGGGCAGAGGGGAATACATGGCATAGACCAAGTGTATGCTTAATAATTTCAGTGTCAATTAGCAGAGCAATCCCTGCTAATTCGTACTGAAAAGATTAAGCTTCGTATCTTTTATGCAATTAAACTCTGGAGTTTCTGTGCCAGATTTGTTCTCATTTACATTTAATTTTTTCTACTTTCAAATATAAGTATAATTTTCAAATATTTTTTTGCAAAACTCATTCAGATAGAGAATTTTAATCATAGAGAAATCCATAAATTTTTCTAAAATCAAAAGATATATCTTTATAAATCATTAAAAAACTCGAAAATCCAGAAATTTTCTATTTGAATGAGGCGTGAAAAAAATTAAAAAATTATAGATGAGAACAAATCGAGATCAGAAACAGAAAGGTTGAATTGCATAGAAGATACGAAGCTTAATCTTTTCAGTACGAATTAGCAGGGATTGCTCTGCTAATTGACACTAAAATTATTAAGCATACACTTGGTCTATGCGATGTTTCCTTAAAGTGAAATCAGCAGATGGGACTTTTGAATAAAAGAGAAAAAAATTTCGTTGACTCTAGACATTTAAAGTGATCGAGTACTAATATTTCAGATCACGATTAGACAAGAAACCTATCGGATTATTTCCTTTTTCAATTCAAAAAATAATTGTCTTTCTGAAAAGTATTATTTATATATTAATCACCAAGCCGGTTTTTATAACAATAATATTCTTGTTATGCGTATTGCTATCCATTGTTGCGAAATATTAAATCAATTAGAGATTATTTAGTCTGTCATCCATAGAATACAATGATGGGTAGATATTAAGAGGACATTTAGGTATCGATTGGATTTTAATCCCTTATTAATGAGATGACTATAGTTGAGCTGGATAAAAATTGAGTTTTGTTGAATCGAAAAAATAGCAAAAACCCCTTAGGTTGTTTGATTGGTTGGTTAAAAATTAAGACGAAATTCTCTAGGATATTCAATTTTCAAAATAAAAGTAAGGATTAAGTCACCTCGGTTATCGTAAATTATAAAATTACTGTTTTTATCATCTTAAATCCAAGAGGATTTCAGTATCTAGAGAAATGAAAAAATTAGGCTTTTTACAATAGAATGTTGCCTAGTTAGAATTCAGATCAAGCTTTATATATGTCGTGCCTAAAGTGTCTAACGAAAATATTTTTCCTCTCTGCCTCTTTTCGGTATATGTTAGCATATATAGTCTATGCTCATGTAATATACAAGTAACTTGCCTAAAGTGTAACGAAAACATTAAACCCCTCTGTCCCTTTTTGATGGGGGCTTGTAGTTGTATTTTTTTCTTTTTTTAGTTTTTATTATTAATTACACTTTCAGCATTCGTTACACTTTAGGCACAACATATACATGGGAAAGAACTAACTGGATTATTACGAGGAAACTGATTAACATGATCAAAGGAAGATCTTTGGCTTGGCATATTGGAGCTTAGTTGAAAATGCGAATTTTGTCCATGATGAGGGTACTGAGGTAGTTTTGGTTTTTGAGAGTATGCTTGATTAATCTGAGAATGCTGATTCATAGCTACGGAAGCTTGGGCTGGACTAAATGAGGTCTGAGAAGCATGCTTTTTACACAATTTAACATTTGATAGATCATTTGAGAGAGCTTGAAGGCTGGAAATTTGACTAGATGAAGTATTATTGCTACTGTTGTTTTGATATACGCAAATCTATAGAAGAAACGAAAAAATAATAATTTCAGTATGTAATTTTAAAAAGAGAAAAAAAGTATTATTAGGCTAGCGAAAAAAATGAATTGCGGAACTAGTGAATTAACTATGTATGTAGAGCGTAAAGAGATTTCTTCCACCAATTTTAAAGTTGATCTGAAAACTTTTCATAACTTTTTCACAAGCATAAAGAAGACAAAAGATTGTTTACCAGTCTAAGATGTAACCGAGAGAGGAGAAAGATAAAATCTAATCACACGTCTCTCTGACCAACTGAGAGACTTTATATTGTCTGATCTCCTTCATTTATTTGAAATGCATTCTCTTTTCTTGAAATATAGCAATATAGCAATTAATTAATTAATGGATGGACACAGCCTAGTCTTCAAATGGTTGAATTGTGCAACATGATCTAGATTTCTAAAAGTTCTCTAATACATGTACACCTAGTTATAATAAGAAGATGGGAATTTATGAATCCTCATTTTTTTCCATCAAAAATCGAATTTGATCAAGATTTTATGGTATCTAGATTATGAAGCCCTCTTTCAGAAAACAGAGAAAATACGGCAAATTTGAAATCTTGAAGTAGCGCCAAATTGCCATTTTTTGAACTTAGGGTTGAAAAATTTTGCTGATTTCAACGTGAGAGAGTGATAAAAAGTAGATTTTTAGGATCACGATTAGACAAAGAAATTAGTTACACTGAATCAGATTTTGAGAATTGAATTTTGATCATTTTCCCTAGTTGAAAATCGATGAAATTTTGTTGATTCAAGATCCCTGAAAAATAACGAATTTATCAAAAGTTTTATGGTAATAATCGGTTTTAAGTGTGATCCAAAAATCTACTTTTGATCACTCTCACGTTGAAATCAGCAAAATTTTCAACTCAAAGTTCAAAAAATGGGAATTTGGCGCTACTTCAAGTAGGTCTCATTTTTTTAGGTTCCAAAAAATCTTGATCGAATTCGATGGAAAAATTGAGAATTTTGTAAAAATCATAGATTCCTATCTTCATATTAACTAGCTTTATATTGGAATTCTCGATAAAGAATTTTGTGGTTTTTGTAAAAACCCTATCAACAAACTTTTAGAATTTATTTATTCATTAGTGGAAGTAGAGTGTAGCAGTAGATTGAGATTGAATCAACTGGCATTTATGCATGTTTCATGAAAGATGTGTAATAAAAGATGAATTATTTAAAAGTCGGCAAGCAAATCTTGTTCTAAAAAAACCTTTGAATTATTATTTCTTTAAATAATAAAAGAACCTTCTTGAAAGTACTTTAGTCAGATTTTGCTTTGTAATTAAAGAGATTAAAATTCAACAACTATAAAAGTATTCTCTTTGTGTAGATCTTTTCTCAAATGCCCGAAATGAAGGGCTTATTTGAATTAAGTTGAGTCTGATAAACTGAATTTCCGGAGGTCCAACTAGCTTTAAAATTTGCTTTACAAAAAAAACAAGTAAAGAGCTATGTTTTTAAAATGAAAATATTGTTAGATATAATAAATTATTTCTAATAATGAGTGAAACAGTTTTTTATGGTTATTTGAAAATTTTATTAAAAACTGAAAGTAGGAAAGGGGATTGAAACTATAATAGGAATAAAGATGAGTAAGGAGTGATGCTAAAAGCTCACTTTACGATCGGATACAATACAGAGAGAGAGAAAGAGAGAATCTATGCGTGCTTGAGTGACTATGAATTTCAATAATTATTATGGAGAGAAAAAAGTGTTCTCCTGTTTTTTTTAATTTCTTTCAAGATCTCTCACGAATGTATCTCTTTTCTCTTCATGTTTTAGTAGCCAACTTAAAGGACTGTCTGTAGGAGTGAAAGAGAATATTAGAAAACTTGCATTATCAACATTTTAAAAACAAAAATAGAATCTTTCCAAAGATTAAACTGTTCAAAAGATGAAAATTATTATTAGGAGTTTGTTGTTAATTTCAAAACTATGATACTGATAGGTTCAAATGATGGTTTTTTACAAGGGAAGTCAACCAAATGTCAAACCTCAAAACAATTGAATTTGGCCAAGATGAAAGAGAATAAATATTTTCCTTGACATAAAAGAGAAGACGTTAACAGATTTGAAGGCATGAATTTTCGTCAGAATTTAATTTAGCCTTCATACATCAGTTGGAGAAGCTGAACATCCTGCCTTATTTTAGAAAATTTCTATACAAGATTTATTTCTTTTTTATCGTGAAATAAAAATCAATAATAGTTTTTACATGTTCGATGGTGTGATGATGATCTACACGTAAAGTTAGACTAGGAATTTTGTGACAATGAAAAATGAAAAGTTTAATCATAGGTATGGGATAACTCTACAGGAAGTGGATTACCATGTAAAATTGATCATTTATCTGATCAGGTATCAAAAGAAGGCTTCCAATCTAGAATACAGGGAAAATATGATGATGTAGCCATTTATAAAAGTTTTTCCCAGCAAAAATGATCGATCAGGAATTCTAGAATGATAAATCTTTTTTTTCAGATCTAGATTATAAGGCGGAATTTGGTCATATTCTTGATCGGAAAATTGATCATCAGTAACTTACATTTTGATGAGGCTTTTGTGTAGTATACTTTGGAGGGTTTTGATAATTGGGCTCATTGTTGAAGCTGTTATAGTTGTTATTATGACAGTTTTTCGAATGCATCAGAGTCTTTTCCATCATTTGTCGATTCATGATCATCTTTTGAAATGAGAAGGATTGGTCTGGCAAGTGATCTGGATTACTGTTATTGCTTCCGGGCTGGAATTTATCATAGACAATCCTTCTCTGGGCATGGTATTGATGTCTGTAGGGAACGGGAACCAGTGACTGCATCGATTCTCGAATGCTTGATGTATGCTTGAGGAGATTTCGCTTTGGCTAAAAAATTTTAAAAAATAACTATGCAAACACCAAAACATTCAATGAGTTTTTGTCTTTAGAATTGCTTTTAGTATTTGTGATAAAAAAATGGAAAATGAGGCCTAACATGACAGCTACAAATAACCGTTTCAAGTTTAAAAGTTAACTCAAACATTCTTGATAAGATTCTTGGCAAGATTATAACCATAATTATGGTTCAAATAATAAATAATAATGATAAACAAACTTCAACATCATAGGATCGTTCATGATCAGATGCTTGTCGATTAGATGTTTTTCTGTTTGGTGGAATGGGTGATTCTGTCTTTGCGTGAATTGATGTAAGCTGATTTTTCTGACTTCTAGGGAAGAGAATAAATTATTCATGATTTTAAAGAGAAGACTAATTAAGTCAGTTAAGAGCAGAGACTTACAACATATTCCTGGCAGACTGATCTAAATTGGATTGGGCCAGGCTAGTCTTGGGTTCTAGAAATAAATAATTTCAGGATTTATCAAGCGAGAAGAAATCAAAAAATTGATTATTTTTTGAAACTAACCTAGGCAATCAGAATCATTCTTTGATTTAACCTGGTCCTTATTTGAGTGTAGGTTAGATTCGCTCTCAAGGCCACTGTCATCATTTGACGCTTGCTCAGAGACTTTTTGTGAGCTCGGATTGTCCATGGAGAGCTGAAGGTTTGTCTGATTACGAGGAGGTTCAATTTTATGCGACAACTCCATCAATTGATCAGCATTCGTGATAACTTCAAGATTGTTCAGATACGTCTTGAGCTGAAGGTAGGTATGCCATTGTTCATAAATTTTCTTTGGATTGCCATTACTTTGACAGGGATTCCCATTACCAGTAGAATGGGATCTATGACGATTTGTTGAACTTGAATCTACACATAAAAAATAGGTATGAGAATTTAGCAATTTCAATTCAATTTCACAAAAAATTTTCAAAGTTTTTTTCAAGTTAAACGTTTTTAAAGATTGAATTGAAAAGTGGACAAACCATTTTGAGCTTCGATAGTATTCGAAATGGTGCTCTTTGCAGCTTGAATCATCATACGCATTGCTTTAGCTCCACGACTAGTCTTTTGTGGGGTAGAGGACGGATTAACATCGGTTATACTGGCATTTGAAATTTTCGGGAAGTTTGTCGGATTAAAGATGTCCTTTAGATTGCTCTTGTTTAATAACTCTGCAGATGTTCGATAATCAAAGTCGATTGAGCATACACGACTAATGTTGCGTATCTGAAAGAGATGAAGAAACATTGTCTCTTATGTTATTCAGAATTATACATTCTTCTCTTGTAATCATTATTAGGGAAAGAATCTGAGTTTCCGCCAATTTGACTCTATAGAGATTTTATTCTTCTACTAAAGTTCATTTCTCATTAAAATACAGAGCTTTTTGATTTGAAAATGCGATGTTGTTGCTATTTTTACGAAAATTTCAAATTGTCACATTTTTTCAACCTTTCTTCAACATTTACGTCACTATATAAACTAGTTCTTGTGATTCTTTTAGCTCAAGCTAAGTAATGTTATCATTTAAAAATTGAAAGAAAATAATATATTCAGTCACACTAAGATCATCAGTAGTATCACTTTTAAAATGATAAAATAATTATTTACAAAGAATTCTCTAAGAAACAGTTATTATTTTTCAATTAATCAACGTGATATAAAGCAGTATTCAATTTAAAGTAGGATTATTGCTCCCATGTCTAATTGGAATAGAGACTTGGAGGAAATTAGTAATTGTAAAAGGAGAGAATTTTTTATCCATTGACAACCAAGTGTGTGTAAATCAATTGGGAAAAAGAGCAAGGGAGAGTATCCTTCAAATTAAGGGAGAAATTCATATCTTGATTATGTAATTAAGAGAAGGGAGGAAAAACTGTGTTAAATTCATGGATAACAAGAAGAGGAGAGGGGAAACCAGATAGAGAACTTGTCTCATGTCTTGAGAAGTAAGAAGAGCAAACTTTTCAAAAAGCGTTTGAATAATTTAAATCAGATAAATTTCAAATAAAATGAATACAATGAAAAAAAAGTTTAGCTACGGATGAGGAGTTTCAAAAATAACAAAAGAAATCAGTGTTTAATTTTAGAGAAGAAATTCAAATCAGCTTTTCCTGGTGAGTTGCACCATTGATTGTTATAGGTATATTTTGAAGTGTCTATCAAAATATACATAGATTTTCTCTTTTAATATTGATGGAGTTTCAATAGATCATATATATATTCATCAATTATTCATGTACAGTGTATGTACGATCAATATAAAGAAATTTAATCAATAAAAAGGTTTTTGGAAAGGTTCCTTGAAAAAAACTAAAAAATCAAGTTAATTATCTTGAGAATTTCTTTCGGCTTTATTCCAACCAATCATTCCCGATTTCAATCTGGTTAATGATTTTGGTAACCGATTCAAAAGGTACACTTTCACTTGATTAAGAAAAAATGGGAGTTTCTTTAAATTTCTAACTGCCGCGATTTTTCATCTTTTAAGCTTTTAGTTGAAAGTTTTTTGGCTTTCAATGTGTAAGAGGAATCATACGTTATTTATCTGGATCACCAGTAGAAGACCAAAAATGGTCGTAGAGATTTTAGAAAAAACTCCATTAAAGGGCGAGAGTTTACTAAGTCCAAGATCAGTTTAAAATGACGGGTTTATTCCTTGTCTAAATAAAGTTTGATGCCTTTCACACCTTAAAATCGATAAAAAATTTCATATCATGGCTTAAAAAGATTGAAAAATCGCGCCAGGTCGAATTCAAAAAATCATTTTTCGAAATCTTCTTTTAGATAAGTGAAAGCCTATCTTTTGAATATTTTGAAAAAATGAGACTTTCATAAAAATCATGAATAGCTAAGAAAAACTGTAGATGAAATAAAAACGAGAATTTTCGTTCACAAGGGGTCACTATAATCAGGCCTTTAATTAATTTTACTATTAGTAGTGGCATTAGTATTCAATATACATGAATTTTGTTCTTCAAAGGGAAAACTTTCTATCTAAAGCATCATAATTGCACGGAGGAGAGTAATTTATCTTTGATCAAGTCTATCCTGGAGAGTTTCTTTCCCTTTGTAAATGGGGAGATAAACTGGATCAAAGAGGGATTGGGAAACGTGCTCTTTAAGAATTTTACATCTATGACTAATTTGTGTTTTATCCAATCAGATCCAATCTTGTTGGTTGGAAATATTAAAATTGTACTTATCATGTCGAAATATGATGGATGAGGAGAGTATTAACTATCAGTAGCAATAAAATGATAAAATTGAATTTTGAAAAATTGAATTTTTGATGGATTGACTTTTGATGCTCTTATTCTCTCATTTACTATTTTAAATCAATATAAGAAAGATGGATTCAGAAAAAAAAACTACTCAAAGGACAGATGGACAACATACTTCCTTGGCAATCATTCGTAGTTTGACAAAGTTGATGAGCCCCTCATCAGATTTTGTGGCATTTCCAAGATGTATAAATGTCAAATCTTTCATGACGAGTGGAAGATAGGGAAGAATTGGGGTGTGAACGTATTGCTGGACAAATTTTCCATTTGTCTTTGATTTATTGAGAACGCTGTTATTCAACAGAGATCTGTAATGACCAAAATTACGACTCGTATCTAGGACAATCTAAATAAGATAAATTGGCCCATGAATATGATATATATATGTATATTGGATTATTTTCAAAAGACATACAGATATTTCTCGAAATATTTTCATGTATTTATTGGGAACTCTGTCCCATGTTTGACGTAAACGTTCGACAGATGACTGATGCAATCCCATAAGGAGACAAAACATGGCATTGTAGTTACGAAGAGCTCGAAAATATTTTGCCAACTTTAATGAAGGAAAAAAGAAAGTGTAAAGAGATATTAGAATTAAATGTCTGAGAATACATACTTTGATGAATTTCTTGAGAATTTCCACTCGCTTCACTAGATTTGTCTCTGAGCAAATTTCCGTTGGAGCCCAGTAAGCTTCCACATTAACAAGGTCTGTGAGAATGGTCAAATTCGATGTTCCAGTGTAATAGCCTGTATTACTAGAAGAGGACTGACTCGATAGAGAAGTTCGTGACTTGTTGGTGCCGGAACAATTGCTTCCGTTGGAGGAAACATTTTCCCCCTTTGTCTGATTCTCGTTAGAAGTGGAATTTTCCAGGTTGAATATCTCGTTTATATACTCGCTAGCTTCGACATTTCGGAAGAGTTTATGATCCTCCGACGTCATCATTAGAGCCAGTTGTTCGCAATCCAACTAAAAGATATTATAAAATTAAATCATTTTTAGGAAATGTTTGAAAATTTCGTGAGATCTAAAAGATTTTATCTCTCCTGGGAACACTAAAATTTGATGTGAAAATCATTTTCAGATTCAGAATTGTTTATTTTGATACTTGAAGAGCTAAGTTATTTCACAAATCTATGAATGAGCGTAGCTGTGGAAAAAAGACTAATATTTTTTCTCAAGACTTACGTGTAGTAGAGTTGCTTTGCTTTCTGTTAGGACACATCTGATGATTTCATCACTCATAAAGGATTCTGTTGACTGGATGCTTCTCAGGTAATACCGACTATTCAAATGAATTTTATTTGCTAAATTCGAAGTTGTATTGGCTATCTTGCTAGCTTTCAAAAGGGGTCCATTAACAACTGAAACCATGTAAAATGAATAGTTATCTGGGTCCTCTCCAACTATGCCGAATTCATCAAGAGCTAAGACCTTGGCCTCACGGGCAGTTGTCCAGGGTTTGATGAGAACCAGTTTACTAGACTGTTCCCGTCCATCATCTGAAGCTTTCCAGACACGAATGACTTGAACTTCGTTAGTTTCAAAAGGTAGACAACTCTGAGAGTAGGAATTTAGCCAGTTTGATTTAGAATCGGATGAAGACTTTTCAGAGTTTTCCAAATCTTCCGCCAAGTTGCCATGCGATATGGCGTGTAAGAGTCCACCCAGGGGATTTCTTCGATGAGGTGTTGTCGATGACTGGTTGGAATGGAACATATTTCGAGGAGATGACCGACTAACAGAGCTTCCCGAAGAAAGATTCTTTGATGAAAGTGCTAAATCTGGATGTGAGGAGGAAAGACTCCCGTTCAAGATCGATTCGTCCATGCTAATCTTTAGGTAAAAAAGGGTCAAAATTTATAAATTTGGTTGATGTGAAGATGGGAATCTATGATTTACACAATAACCTCGATTTTTTCATCACAAATTCGAATATGCTAAAGATTTTTTGGAATCCTACTCACTTTTAAGATTTAAAGAAAAAAATTCCGAAAAAATATGGTAATTTTTTTAATTTCGAAAAAATTTGGCGCAAAATCCCATTTTTTCAAATTTTGAACTAAAATATTTTATTTATTTCAGAGTGAGAGATTTTCAGGATCACAATCAAAAAAGAATTTTCTAAAGATCCACCATTTTTGAGGGATTTTGATTTGTCGAAATTTCATTAATTTTCAAGTAGTGAAAATGATCAAAAAATCGAAATTCGACTCTCAAACGATGAAAAAGTTATGCGTTGGAACAAATTTAGCATATTCGACTTTCTTGTCTCATTGTGCTCCTGAAAATCAACTTTTGATCACTCTCTCATTCTGAAATTAATAAAAAATTTCAGTTCAAAGTTCGAAAAAATAGGATCAAAATTTGAAAGATGACCATATTTTTCATTATAATTTTATTCTTCAAATCGTAGCATAATCGAAATTTTGATAAAAAAATCATAGACTCCCAACTTTATATCAATAAGCTTTATATTCGAAAGTGGGAATATTTTCTACTTACTTTATCATAGCTATAGTTGGATCGATCCTTTCGTAGGTTCATCTCAATTTTATTCTTTAATGGTTCAACATTTGAGTCAACAGACATCCCATGAGGAATGCTCACACTGGTGGGTCTAAGAGGTTTTAGAATAAATCAATAGGAAATGATTATTTTATTGACTGAAGCAAATTATTGCAGATTGTAATAGGAAATATGTGAAAAGTATCTTTATTGATGGTAAAGAAGAAAAATATCAGTTCTCACGTTCAATGCATAGAGGAGGGGAATCAGATACAAGCAATGCACTTCATACTCATTCTAACATGCACAAGAGAAAAAAATATTTTTTTTGCTTAACTCCACAATACAATGTATGTATAATTCAATTAAAGTGAATCGCATTAGATAAAAATTTGCATGAATTTCTATTACTCTTTTTCAAATACATTAAGATTTAGACGTTAACCCTTCAAATGTCCCATTATTCCACCACTTTCTCGAGTGATTATTTGAACTGAAACTGATACTTGAAAATATTTTGTTTATCTCTCATCAGGAAGGAAATTTATTAGGCCACAAGATGGTGTATAATTCATCCAGAAGATGGCAATTTACTAATTCAGTTAAGTTAAAATGTTTTAGAGAAAGAAGTGACAATTTTAAACTTCATCCAAGACGCAATCGCAAAATATTGATGCTTTTCAATTTCAATAAGAAATATCTTAGTTTGGAAGAATAAAACTTGTTGAAGCCGATGTAATTTTTGCATAGTTATCGATAAAAATTTTTCTTGTACTTGAACTAATACTGTTGATGATGATGATGAGTACTCTTTTGGTGATAATCTCCTATATAAGAATTCCTTATTAAGTATGTATATTGATAGAACCAATCAAATATTTGTACTTATCGATATCATATTGAATTTCATAAAATGTTTGATCAATTTGAATGTAGTTTGAAAGAATGGAAATATTCCTGTGGGAGGCCTATAGTTTGGCATACAAATTCACTTCATATAAAAAATTCAACATTTGAATCTATCTATGATATTATTAATAATATGGATAATATGTGAATATATTAGTTAGTTTGGCGACACTGGGCATTTATTTTTCAAAGATGAGTGTATAAATTAATCGTGAATTTCTAAGGGAAACTCTTTGCTAACATTTATAATGAAGGTGATGAATGCAGATAACAATGTCACACTGTACCAGAGTTGATCGATTTCATCCAAAATCCTACTTTTTATATGGACAAGAATACTTTAGCCTAATCAGAGAGAAGTAAGGCAATTCTCGATGAATATGGGGATTTATGATTTTTACAAAAGTCCAAATTTTTTCATAGAGGTCTGAACATTTTTTAAAATGTGGAAAGAAGAAGATGATGCCAGTTATTTCACAAATAAGGCCTTTATTTCGGGCATACTCATCAGTGTGATACATGCCATATAAGTACATATTTGCAGAGAATTAAAATTAAAGATTCATTGGTTAACATTTTCTTTTGATTCTGGTTGGTCAATCCCTGTTTCCAGGGTTGACTGATTTTTTAAAAGATTTTTTAGAAATTAGAAGCCACACCAAAGGAAAGTATTTTGAGAAATTTTTAAATTGATTTTATGAATTTGACTAATCTTAAATTGGTCATGTCTCACATCAGACTTAAAATTGATTACTCTCAGTCTTTGCTTTATTCCTATCTTCATTAACCCTTTCGTGAGGTTCGCCCTATATAGAGCGATCATTTAAAGTAGGAAATTCTCAGTTATTACGCAGGTCTCAACAATATCACATAATCTATTCTATAATTCACGCTAAACAAATCCGAAAAATACCAAAAAGTCTCAAAGAGATATCTAAATTTGGATAAAATAACCAAGATTAGTAAAATTTTGTTTTCATCTACTTATTAGTAGATGGGAAATTTAATTGATAATCGACTTTCTTAGATGGGGTCATATGAATCCTTATTGAATAGAATTTCAATTAGAATCTCATTTAGAATGGTCCTATATCAATTTTGAGTCTTTTTCTAGATTGGTTTTCTTATCGTCTCGATGGTGTTGAGCAGATGATTTACGAATTTGTTGCAGACACTAGTTCTCAAGCTTCATTATTACATAGTTTTAACAAGTCCAGAGCTTTTAAATTATTTTATCATTTTAACACTTTATATTGTACAGATCACTTTCTCAATATAAGATTTTTGTCTAAAAAAATAACTTTACGTCATAGGAATCATTGACCCTTTTCATAAATTCCTCAATATATTATATATATTTACGATAAACTATAATTATAATTATTAGAAACCAACTGAAAAATATCAAAGATTTACAACTTGGACACAGTGTGACTACTGTTAACTAAATAATGGAAATAGTATATATTATTATTATAAATATAAATGAATAACAAATTGATGGATTATATATATATGTGTATAGATGGGCAAATGGACACTATAAAAAGTAGATATATTGTAGTTGTAGTGAGGCAGTTACAATTATGAAAAAACAAACCTGATCCTGGTGAAAGGATTTTTCCTAGAAGGCAAATTTTGAAATTAAGAAAAAGTTTTTTCATTCTCTTCTAAGCAAAATTGAAAAGCTCTACCAATAAGTGGTTAAGCACATTAATCAATGGGACATAGAGACCATCTACAAGAGTTTTGTACTTTTTCTAGAAATTATTCCTTTGATTAAACAGAAATAGAACTGGATTGATACTAGGCAAGTTCGATGTAAAAGCATTTATAGAAAAACAACATCATAAATGATTTATGTTAAAAGATTTTTATATTATTCTGTATTATTTTGATTAAAATTTTTTTCCCAGTATTTTTTTATTCTAGTTTCCTGGTAGATTTTGAAATTGAGAATAACGCGGTTCACTCAAATTTCCCAATAGAATAATGCTTTTTTATGTTCTCACATTTGGGAACACTGGAAAAAGTCAGGAGAGCAAATAATTCAATCAAGACTGGGAAAGAAAAAGTCAAAAATAACTACCTCGGGGATAAGAGAGATGACATTGCATGCAGTTGGGCGTCTGAAGATAGAAAAATTTAACGATCCAGAGAGACAGTATTGCACAGTCATCCATGAAAAATAAGAGGTGTAAAGTAGCATCATAAAAGTGAGAAGTTGACAAACTTTTCAAAGTAAACATCGGGAATGTTTGAGGAGATCATTTGATGAAATGGACCACGAATCCTTTCTAGTTTAGACTGGCTAAATTGTTAAAGAATAAGAAAAACTTGACTACCTTCTGAGAGAAATAAATTCAGAGATTTACAAATAAAGAAGACATTATATTATACTATGGCAGGAAGTGGAAACTTACAAAGCAGACTTCCTATTCTGGGATGGTGACATTCGATTGGGAAGCGGAATATTCTGAGGTCCTCTCTGAGGTGGATTGGGGGCAGATTGATTGGTATTTCCACTTGATAGCTTGTTCATCAGTTGATTAAATTCTACATTCAATAGTAAATAATAATAATAATAATAAATTTCATGAATCTACTTTCAAGTAGATGTACAAATAAATTCTCGAAAAGACTCACGCAATGGGTTAAATACAAGTGTCAGTTTTATTCTACACGATTGTAAGATGTGCGAACCTTGTTGGTATATTTGTTGCTGTTGTGGTGTAAGGGTTTTTATTCTTTGTGTGACATCTTCTATTTTCTCTGCATTGTTACTAGCAAAGTTTGTGATTGCTTGTAGGAGATGTGTTGGCTTTTGGTATTTACTTCTACCCGGTTCTGTTGTCAAAATTTCATCATTGAATGCAATAACCTGATCACCAACTCTGAGGAGCGGTCGTTTGTGACGAAATTCATCAACATTCTTCTTTTTTGAGTCTAAAATTGGATGATCTACACGGTTAAACGGCCAAGGATTATGCTGGATTTTGATTTCCTCAAAGTCGGTATCCACCTTTGATTAAAGGAATCATTTTTAAAAGCAATGCATGAAATAGAATAATCAACTTTTTTTAAATAGTCAAGTAGATGAGCTTAGCATATTGTTAAAAAAAGAAAATTATCTCTCTACCTCAAATATTCTGGATTAACCCTTCATGTCCCATTGTTCCACCAGTGGAACACAACTCTTTCTTGAGCGATAATTTTAACTGGAAGATACCTAAAACACTTTTTTACCCCTCATTAGAAAGAAAATTTATTAAGCTACAAAATTATGCATAATACATAAAGATAGCTTTTCACTGATGCACACCATAGTTACTTGAAGAAGGGTGATTTTTTGAAAATTTTGTCAAATATTCAAAAAATATTTAGAACGTTTTTTCTGAAAACCTATTTGCTGATGTCTTGGAGAGAAATAAAATAACTTTCTATCGTAAAACAATAGCCGTAGATTTCAAATGTGCAATCGCCTGCTCGATATCTCTATAGTTTAGAAGATAACTGGTTTTAGAGTTAAAAAAGGCCAATTTTAACCTCTATTATCTTTGAAAGGATGAGTTGGCTTACAAAATGGAATTCAGATTCAGAATCAGCGTAATTATTTCGGTTAGGTTGCAAATTTTCTCATTTGTGTGATGAAAAAATTAATTTGGGACATGAAGGGTTAAGATCGGGTTGATATGGATTAGGGTAATATGTAATTTTATTTTCCCCATGCCTTTATAAGAAACTTATGTTTTAACTGAGAAAAACACATTTTCGAAAACAGAAATTAAAATTTTTCATGTTCTGATATAGAAAAATCCCATTATCCCTAAAATCATCAAAGTCTACTTAATTTCCTTCAAGAAACATGGGAAAAAAGACTCAATTTTTACTATAAGCCTTGTTTTTAATTAGAATGTTGCAAAAACTATTAAAAAATCTCAATTTTGTCCTTTCTCGTAGTGAAATTCATTGAAAAAATCTTGGCGCGTGTTCAAAAATTGTCATTTTCAATCGAGATTTTGTATAACCTCGAAAGAGTATGGTTTTACAGGAAAATAAGCTTAGTTTTCGATTATCTTTAGAATAAGATTAAGGCTGGGAAAAGTTGAAAAATTTATTTTCGTTCAATCTTCATGAAATTAGCACCATTCAATACAGAATTAAAATGATGAAGGTTCAAAGACAAGACCGTTTTTGTAATAAGTTTGAGATTCAAGTTAAATTCTCATTTTTTACATTCAAGACTCCTGTTGGATGAAGTACATATACACTACTAGAGACCGCCTTTTTTGGAAATCACACATCATGATGAAATTTGCTTTCATTATATAAAAATAAAAATACATTCCCCATTCAGGATTGTCTTTGAATGAAAATTGAGAACCCCGTTGAAATTGATTCGCATCTGTCAGGAAACGTTAAAACGATGGAACGCGAACATATTTTACCAAATCTTTTATTAAGTTGATTTTCACTGGTAAATGATACAAAAAAAATTAAAAAATAGTTTTGTCCTAGTGATCATACTAATCTAGCCTTGGAAATTAGATTTAGATATTTATATTTAGATAGATAAGTGAACGATGGCTATCGTATTATAGCGACCATTAATCCAGACATGGAAAATGATCAGAATAGTTATTTATCCGAATTGAAAGAAAAATCATGATTACTTTACGTAAATGAGATGAATCTTGAGGTTCTTCTTTATTTGAAGGGGAGCTGTGAATAAACTCAAAAGTCACCTTATTCTCGTATTTATAGTTGTATTTGAGGATTGAACAAATAATGGAATGTTTAAATAAGAAGACAGAATTTCCTACATCAGCTAACAGTTAGCAAATAGAGAAGGAAATGTGTAGAGAAAACAACCAAAAAGAAGAAATCCCAAAGAAATTCTATATAGCTTAATCTCTCGTATATAACTTTTTCTCGATAATTAACACTGCACATGTAATAATGTTCTCCAAAACTACAGTAGAGCGTGTAAAGAATGTGCCAGAGCTCTCTAGATGATGATGATGATGATGATGGACAGTATTATTATTGCAGCACAAACAAAAAATGTAGAGCATCTGTTATTCACATGAAGAAGAGCTATCAAGTGTGCTATCAAGGTTATTAATGCTGGTAGAGAGAAAGAAACGGGTTTCTATCGGAAAAGGATCGATTTTTCAATAACCAAGAGAACTGAATTCAGATCAGTAGTTGTCTGTCTTGTCGACCGAGATGGACCGGAAAAAACAGTTGATGCATTGTTTGAGAAATTTGTAAATTCTAAAATTACTATTATTATAAGAATGGGCCATTTTTCACTCTTGGAAAATTAGAAGAAACTTAATTTATGGAAAGAAATCACCATGGTGATCTTTATTTCTATTCTGATAAAATATGGATTATTGCTAAAAATTGTCTTATCTTACACATCTTGTCGTTGAAAGAGGTAATAATTTCTTGTACATCGTGCAATCCATGATTTTATAAAACTATAACAACTATGTAGATTTGAAAAGGCCTCTTTCGGACGATTCGGTACTGAAAAAGTCAAGTACTTTTTTTCAGTGAATGAGACTCAGGATTCTCTTCAATTTTATCAAAGAACCTATTGGTCCAGATCTGTAAAAATCATTGAAAATAAGAATCTTAATTCTCGAAAACTAAATTCGAATTATAAACGTTACTGTGCATAAATCACATTCTTTACATTGTAATATATATTAATTTAAAAAGTTCAAATGGAGTTTAATTACTTATTCTTTTTTGTAGTAGAACTCATTCATTAAAGAGTAGTGGCGCAAATTAAAAAAAAATTTTCAAAGTTTTCTGTGAAATTTCCACATATAATTTTGATAAAAATGATGTGTGAGATCTAAAATAAATGAAAATTTGTTTGCAATCCCATTCATAGTGGTGCATTGCCCATTTTCCCTGAATTCTCTTGTAGGCATAGTGGTATAACAAAATTTAATAGAAATGATCTTAACGTGATTCTTATACTATTTTCATTGAAAAAAACACTTGAAGCTTTATCAGCAAAAAAGATATTCGAAATTTTAGTGAAAACGTAGTAAAAATTCATTGAAAATCTAGCGGCATTTTTAAGAAAGTCTGATCTTTAAACTTGAATATTGTCACGAAAAAGCATTTTGACACATGATCTTGTATAAAATAATGTCAAGAAGTCATAGTATTACCAATTGAGAAGGTTTTTAAAGTAGGTTGAAAAATTTGTAACATCTCTATTGAGGAAGGGCAAGCAAAATAAATTTATCATCAATGATAATTTATCATAAAGTGAACAGAAAAGTCGAAAGGTGGATAAAAAATTTCTTTTAATCTGTCATGTGATCAAGTACACACAAGAAGAGACTACTAACATAGAATAGAAAGTGTCCTCTAGTCTGCGTCATGTAATTTTGTCTTAACCGATTAGAGAGTGTCTCGAAATTTAGCCAAGCTATATGTAGACTGGTTTTATTTTTTAAAATAAACTTGATAATATTTGAAATATTAAACGGTTTTGAGCTTTGGGACTAATCTTTCCAGTTACAGTCATTCTACGAAATTTGTGGAAAATTTTTCGATATCAGAGGCGGCGTTGAGGTTGCATCAGTCACTTCTCAAAGATATCTGGACTCGATAAGGCAAATGGTTGCCAAAGTAAAGGAAAAATTTCCAAGATTCGGACGAATTTCATTCCAACAAGATAACGTCCGACCACATCTGGGAAGAGATGTCAAAAATCTTTTTTCTAGAAGAGAATATCGATGTCATAGAACATCCTCCGTATAGTCCTGATCTAGTATCTTTTCAGGTCGATGCAACACTTTCTGAAGGGTAAAAAATTCCTCAAAAAAGGAGAGGTCGAAAATGGTATTTTTCGATTCAAAAAGTCAAGAATTTTACGCTGATGGGATCGATCAGCTTCCTATTTGTTGGCAGAAATGTATTAAATCAGCTGGAGAATATTTTGATACCTGATTTTATACTTTTTTTTAATGCTGATTTTTGAATATATTTTTTTATCTCTGAAATCTCATTTCTTTTGACGCAAGGGTGTAATGAGTTTATCAAAATTAGAGTTCATTTTCTCGAATTTAGTGGAATAATTAAACAAAATCAATAGAGATTTAAGAGGATGACAAATTTACAGGTTAGGATCCATTCGTGTATAGTGGAGAGTTAATCGGAATAAAGAAGCGTAACGACATTTTTGTACAGCATACATTACTTAATTAAAAAAGCCTACAATTTATGTTTAGTAAATAAAACTCCAAAGACTTTTCAGTTAGCTAGAGAATCTGGAAACTCGGTTTCTAGAATCACTATTCTAGTTATTCATAGTTACAGGGGCTAATCTATTGAACATTTGCCCCCTCTTGTTTTGCAGTAAGACGAAGAGACTAAGGTTTTTTTAACATAGACGAAATGAAAACGAACCCTTTGCGGTTCTATAATAGAAAGACCAACACGATTCAACTTGGAGAGAAATAAGAGGAGACAACTGTTCTCTAATTTAACCGTTACCGGGAATCTAGAAACTCAAGAAAGTCTTAAGAATCCCTAAATTTCTAGGGAATATGCAAACTAAACTTTTTGTCATTTAGCCTACTCATATATAAATTTCTTCTTCAATATCCGCAAATTAAATTGTAAAACGATAATAATTATTTCCCAATAAAAGAATTCTGAATGAAAGAGAATGCATGTGAACACAATGCATAGTTTAATCTGTAGTGAAATTTTATTTCATCCTACGGATAAAGGATAAAATGGTCTACTCCATTTTAATATGGTCCGTCTCTCACATCTAGGCCCAACCCACCCCCTTCTCTCTACTCAAATGCTCTTTGGGTAATAAATATTGTAATTATGTTAATAACAAGAAAATCAATAGGGAGATTATTTATAACTTTTTCAAGTAAAATAAATCAAGATTAGACTCGAATTCGTTGCAAGTAAAAAAAATGAGGCATTTTCTCTACTAAAGCAACTTGATATGAAGTTGGGGAACTGAAGAGTATGGTAATTTTTCATAATTTCGATTTGGTGCCAGAATCCAATTTTTCCAAGTTTGAGCTGAATTTTTTAAATTGATTTGAAAGTAAAAAGGTGGTCAAAAGAAAATTTCCCAGGATCAAGATAAGAGAAGAAAATCAATTATGCCTAATCTGTTCTAATGCTTCACTTTATTTTCGTTTGATTTCTTGATCATTTTCACTGTTTCATATTGATTGTAATGGAGGGAAATGTATATTCCATGTTTAATCATCATTTAAAGCTGTATAACAACGGTTGTACAATATATCCCATTGTTATTAGTCCCATTCATATTAGTAGCTCATTGTAATAGAAATTGTATTGTAATTCATTCAAACTTTTCAATGGCTTCCAAAGTCAAATAAATTAATTAATGAAAAAAGGCTAGGCAATTAGGATAAAGTTATTTCTTAGAAATAGAACTACACAAAGTTTAGACCATGTATACTTTTTCGACATTTACCGACAAAATGACTAATTTAAATGCACATTAGAAAAAGAACAGTAGAACAGTATTGGTTTCTAGCTCATTCATAGAGGATGAATTAAACAAATTTCCTGTTCCATATGTGGCTTATTAGTGTCTAGTTTCCCTATAAACCTTATGGTATCTTAAGAAATCTATTATTGGGCGAAAGAAGATATTTTAAAAATGGATAAGGATTAGTACTTTGAAGAAATAAATAGTAGAAGGGTGCCCAATCCCACCGATGTTATTGAAGCGGTTATTACTACTTTGCTGCAAGGATGTTGCTTTCTCGTTTGATAACAATATCTATGTACAAACTGACGGAGTAGCAATGGGCTCCCCTTTGGGTCCAATCATGGCTGAAATATTCATGGGTTAATTAGAATCTGGCCCTCTTCAGTAGATATACTGAAAGCCAAAGTGTATAGGAGATATGTAGATGATATCTTCATGACCTTAAACAAGAGTATAGACCTGAATGAGATTTTGACCAAGTTCAACGAAGCTCATAAAAATCTAAAATTCACAATAGAAATGGAAGAAAATGTTCAACTGCCTTTCTTAGAAGTCTTACTGTGTAGACAAAATGATGGATTTTTGTTAAGGAAAATTCATAGAGATGTTCTCAAATAAAACCAAGGATAAACTTTATGGTATCTTAAGGAACATATCTTAAGAAATTTATTATTGGGCGAAAGAAGATATTTTAAAAATGGATAAAATTACTACTCACCTGCTTGAGAAATATCAAATTCTCCTCAGTGTTGCCAATAAAGATGAAGGGAACAAAAACTTTGAGATCTGAGGTTAGCTTTGATGGATTCTTTGGTCGGAATACGGTCAAGTTGAATTCATAGGTCCTTGGCTTGGCCCGGGTACTACAAGCCAGATTAAGAAGTCGCTTCTCGGATGCTACATTAGAAAAAAGAGTATGAGATCACTATGTAACTAAATCTAGAGTTGACTAGATCTTCTTGTTATATAAACTCAATATTCTTTTCTATAAATGGTCAGGAGCCCAAATATTTTTTGAACCTTACAATGAAATGAGCCGATAAAATTTTGAGCCCAAATAATTTTGTTGATTTTAAATACATTAATAGTGCCAAATTAGAATTTTTTATCTAATTTTGATCATAAATTACAAGTTATTCAATATAGTAATTTTGAACAAAGTAGTTCTTCAGGCAACTAATATTATTCCACCCCGTGTTCAAGTATTAACCCCTTCGATTTTTTGAGAATTTCTACCTTTATTCTCAGATAGTTCTGAGAATAGATTTTTACATAAATAAAATCCTCTCTATCTGTTAATTACCAACATCTGTTCGAGAATTGTAATGTTGATAGTTTTAAAAATTGAGCTGTACTCTACTAGGTTGTCTTCTGGCTTGTATTTTTTCTTTTTATAATCCTAAAGGTAACCAAATACAAGCTAGAAGACAACTTAGTCAGGCAGCGAGCGAACCACGTAGAAGACAAGTTATTCAATAGTGTAAAATACTTTGAGTAATGTTAAAATTTTTGGAAAAAAATCATTTCTTCGATGGATAGGTATTTATGGAGGCAAAATTTCATTTTTAGGCATTCAGAAAACAGCCAAAAAAAAACAATCAGACTACTTACAAGTGAGCATTCTTATTTTTTGGATTCATATCATAAAAACATCCTTTGGTGGGAAAAAATAATGACAAAATAAAAAATAAAGAAATTCTTTGATCCATTAGAATAAATGCAAACTGTTCATATCAATCATGTCTCAATCAAATATTGGGTTAGAGCATCAGGCTTTATACAAAGACTGTTAATCTACGACTAAAAGCTTTAATATTACCATTATTTGATTATCTTGCCCCCTTATTACCTAATTTGAACAATACTCAATCTCTTATGATTGAACGTATTCAATTTAACTTTTTACATTCTTTATATCCTAATATTGACTCTTACAATGCTCTTATAGCTAAATCGGGTCTAAATCCACTTTGGGTCCATAGATTTGCATTTATTATTAAGAAATTTTCAGAAACTTCTTCTATTTCTGTTGAAAAATATAATTTAAGAAACATAACCTATGATTTCAATGTTCTATTATCTTGCTTTAATTTTCTCTTTACTAAGTATGACTTGTCTGATTGTCAGAACCTTACTGATCTTAAATTAGTTATGGCTCATATCAGATCTAAAGTTGACTATTCAAAATCTCTCGTTTATTCTCCCCTTCAATGACCGGGCGACGAATCGAATTACTTTTCAGGCTATTCTCACTTTCAAAATTAACTATTGACTCTACATAAAACCTGCTTTTTCAATTTTTATTCAGATATATGTTTATATATTATTCTATAATCAGATTATATTATTGCCATATTTTGGATACTTCATTCTCAAATATAAGAACTTTTTTCTAACAAAAAAATACACCGTTAAAATCCTCTAAATGGATCGATAAAAAGTTATGCGTATTATTTAAAATTTATCCAAGCTCATCTATTATGATAGGCTTTGTCATTGAATGTTATTACGCATATATAGCGAGTACCAGTAGTCTGAAAAAGGATGCATTTCTCAAGTTTCTATAGAATGAAGAACAAAATGAAATCTTACCGTTTCCATAGAGAGAGAGGAGTTGATCAAATTTCGCAAGAAATTCAATCATTTCCGGATTATCTTCAAAGTCGGAAAAGTATTGATGGACCCATAATAGGACGCAGCGTTTGACGCGTAGACGCAACTTGGAGTTATTCTTGTACCAGTGAATGAGACGATCGACAATCTTTCTTGGACTGTCAAGAAATGTCCTGTAGGTGAGAAAGAAATCCTCAGCATAACTCTGAATGTCTGTTATGGAGGCTTGAGCGGCAATTTGACTTTGACTCAGTTCGTTCATTAAATGTTCAATCAACTTTTCCGGGGTTCCCTATGAAAGAATTTAAAAATAGTAATGATCAATTCTTTAGTCTGATTAACCATAAGATTTCAGCTCTACTATTCATCAAACAGGTGCTATAATAATTCAGAAAAAGTGGATTGTTTTAACTTTAATTATATATAATTGCCCAGACTCTATCTGCTATACCTTCACAGATGGTCAATTTTTGATAGATAACTCCTGAACTGATAAAATTGGGTTAAAATAACCGCAGATTTGTAACCAAGAAAAGGGCTAACAGATCAAGTTATAGATGTTAACAAATGATAGAAAGTAAATCTTTTCAAAAATCTCTTCTCGCGTGCCTATAAGAACCAGTGACTTGTCAATTAAAGTATTACCTAAATCAAGACTTGGAGTAGTCGTTCAATTAAAAAAGCTTTTAATATTTTGTACCTCTAAACTTAAATCGTGTTTCATTTAAAAAAGAGTATTTATTGATTTTTTAAAGAGTTGTAGATGTCAGCCAATGGAAATGAGTCTATTTAGATTCTAATTAGATGATTCTTTTTTATTTAATTGAAATTGGAATATTAAATATGTCTTCTTCTTACATATCGATAGACTTGTATGTTTCATGTGCTGTATGAATAATTTACATGATGATTATTTATCGATTATTTTAGGAAATATACTTTGATTTACATTAGAATATATCCTCTTCTCTAATCTGTGTGTGTTTGTGTAGAAGGGGAAAGTTATTCTACTTCTTTCTTCTTTTACTTCCAGGAAAGCAAAAGAGACCAACAAACAGCTATTGTCCTAGATAAAAGATTCATTCACGAGAATGGATACTTTCCCTACAGACTCTCGGAATAAATAGTGCATGTTGATTTTTTGGAAATTTTTTATGTTGTGTATGACATCTAATGACATAATATGCATTGTAGTAAAATCATTATTTTGAATTTCTCCTATTTGACAAGGCCGGCAATCAAATGAAAAAGCTTATATGGGCCAAGGTTGTTGAATGTTTTGAACAAGTAGATTTTAAAGAGACTGAAATAAACTTTTCAAGGAACAAAATTTGATTCTTATTCAAGTGTTTTAAAATGGACTTGAAATAAATGTTAGGCTTGAGGCTTGCTCATCGGCATATTCCAGCTAAAGTTAATGATTGACTACAAGGTTGTTGACTACACTTGCTACCTGACTAGGTAGTCTTCTGGCTTGTATTGGTCTATTTGTTTAAAAATACTAGGAAGAGAAGGTTGTAGTTTTTCTTAAAAAATAAGGATTATAAAAAGTATAGTGATTGTTATAGTAATCAGAATTATTAGAGTATAATTATTAATAATAACTCTGATAATATAATTCATCACTTGAAAGAACATTAAAATTAAGATTTACAATAAAAAAACATTTAGAGTATCCTGAATAGAATAGTTTTCACGCCAAAAGAGGAGAATACGACATGTATTCGGAATATTGTATGAGTCCAAACTATTTTTATCAGGCTAATCAAAATGTTTTTTATTCTAATTCTTAATTTTAACTTTTCTTCAAGCGATAAATTATATTATCAGAGTTATTACTCTAATAATTCTGATTACTATATTATGGCATATTTCAAATCTAGCGATGGTGCCGGATTCCCATTTTTTGAACTTGGAGTTGATAATTTTTGTTGATTTAAAAGTGAGAGAGTGATCAAAAGTTGATTTTTAGGATCACGTTTAGACAAAGAAATCAAATATGCCGATTCAGATTTTGAGAATCCGCCCATCTTCATGTGAAAATCGAATTTTGATTTTTTGAACATTTTCACTACTTGAAAATTGATGAAATATTGATGATTCAAGATCCGTGGAAATAGATTCAATGCATATTTAATTAGCCAATGTAAATGTTAATTGTTAGATGATAATAACTGGACAGATTTAGCATGAGATTTTTTAATGAAAAAAAATAAAAACAAGAAAATAGGTACATCTATCTAGATACGTGTACTTGGCATCAAGTATGGGGTTCTACTTGTATTTCAGATGTTTTTTTTTCTTCTTAACAAGTACGCTTATAGAGAGAGAGAGATGTAGTATTTGATGAAAAAATAATAACGCAAGAGGCATTTCATTCATAATAATAATCAAGCAGAATCTAAAAAATAAATGTGTATTACGAGAGAAAGAGTGACTGAGAGAGCTTCCTTTGACCTTAACCAATTTCATGAAAGCATATTCATACTGTTATTTAACAGTGGAGTGTGAATCGATACTGTATTGTTATTTATCTTGATATACACGTTCCTATTTTATACTTTTTATTAATTCAAGTATGGATCAGATCAAGAGTATATAGGGTTGAAAAACGAACCCTGACAGGGGATATTAACAAGGGTTAATTGTTGTAGAGGCTAATTTACTCACTCCTAACTAGGCATTGTAATGACCTTAAAAGGGTAATTAAAAAACCATGTTATTCACCTGAAAATCATGTCTGAATTGATGATGTTCACCGTGTTCGATTCTACAGAAAGAAGAAAATACGATGAATCTCAAAAGGTATTTCTATCAAGTCTATGAATATTTTAGTGATAGATCGAGAATAGATTTCGTCAATTTAGAGAGAATCTGTTGAATAAAAGTTACTCGAGAATCTACATCTCAAGACATTTGATCTGATGCAGAAACATTATCAGATAGTAGAGTAAAACAAAATATTTTCTTTCCCAAAAAACATTCTGGGCAGTTTGCTACACAGAAAAGAAGATAAATTAAATGCAAAATTGTTGGTGTTCTGATACCCATTTTCCTAAAGTTTCAGAAAATGATGAGGAAATGTAGTCAAGGGATTCTAGATAACTATCAGAATAATTCCTATCCGAAAAGTCCTACAGATTACTCAAAAAGTGAATTTTATCATTTATTGTAGTAAAATTCATTCAAAATTTATTGGCGCGTATTTAAAAATTTTAATTTTTAAATGAGATATTGTATATCAGAACAAGATTTAAATTATTCAATTCAAAAGGATTTAATTCTCAATCGAATGAGCAGATAGCCGAAAAAGTTGTAAAAATTTGTAGTATCCTATTGGATAGACTTGAAAATTTATTTGAAAATGATTTAAAGTGGAAGAGATGTCAGTTCAAACTTGGATGTATTTTCCCTTATTTGACTGACTTAGCCCAAGTGTTAAAGAAACTACCCTAAATTTTTTCCATAGAATTTGAAGCAATAATTTTTGCATCAGAATCGTTCGATATTTCCTATATTTTTGGTTGAGCTGTGCTCCACTCTACAGGATTATGATATGGAAAGAATATTTTATTCCTTTCATGAGGAGAGATAAGATCGTTTAAATAATTCAAGAGATGAGAACTACTAGATAAATGTCTCTTGATATGAAAGCAAAAACTCCTGGATTTTTATAGCACAAGTAAGATCAATAGTGAAGAGCCATTTCGTGATGGAACTAGTCATTTTGATATTGTAATGATTTTAAAACTACTCAAGTCAGCTCCATCAATAAGGCCATGATGAAAATTGTGTTTAGGACACCTCAGGAGTCATCACAGAGTGAGCATACTTGTTAGAAAAAAAAACAAGTGACTAATCGATTTGTGAAAAAAAATGCTAAACATCACCTTTCAAAAAAAAAACATGTGTACCTAAACACAAAAAGTTTCACCAACAATTTTTCATATACACCGATTCTCTCGGCAACAGTTGTAACTATTGATTGAAGTTTAGATTTTAAAAAATTTTTCTATTTGCTTTACTCGTTGAGACTCTTTCTAGAAAGAAGAAATTGATTTTGACTCGTGTTCCATGCAGACGTTGAGAATTGACAACTTACAAAGAGAGTTAATTTGTTGCTTCCGAAATCGGAGAAAAAAGGGGATATTTCTAGCATTTAGTTCTTGTAAGGGAAAAATCAGACCTCCAGACTATTGGAACGAAACAAGGAGAAAATTATAGACTACTATAGAGGAAAGAGAGGACTTGTTCTTATCCCCAAAAAATAAACTTGAAGGGAATAATGATAGACATTGAATATTTCAGTTCTATGCAAAATTTTAGTTATTTATTTCTGTAATTTAGGAGTTTGTCGAAAATTTAAATAATTTACTACAATTATTCTTCAATGAAAAAACGTATGGATGAAAAAGAATTCATTCATATTTTATTGGCGCGAAAGGAATCTGGTGTAAATGATTACTAATCATAGCCTTATAAATCGGATATTTATACCATAGATATTCTACCATAGAGTTTTCGGTAAAAACTGAAAACCCGACTCGCTAAGATAAAAGTCGGAGTAATTCAAATTAATCTAAAATTCCATCTTCATTCTGATTTTTAGGTGTTCAAAAATAGAAATTCTTTAGTGAATCATAACTTATGATAGAAAAATTTATTTTTCTGTTTTGCGATTATAATTAATTTTGAAAAAAAACTCACCTTGGTAACAACTCGGAGGTTGTTAGATTTTCCACTGGCTTCTACAGTAAAGGGTTGGTTCAAGTTGGCCTGAGTAGGTGTTAGCGGGACAATCTCTTTTTCATCGTTGATACCGGCCCCTGCAGCTTCGTCATCATCATTTTTTATTTCCTCATAGACCAGAAGGATACGGCCACCCTCACCGCATTCTGTGACCTGGGTTTGGCCCTCTTGGTCCATAATTCTAATATAGTCTTCCTGATTAATACAGACAAAATGACAGTCCTCTGTAACGGTAAACATATCCCCACGGAATTTTTGTGGATTTGTAGATTGATTCGCCTTTACGCCAAAGGAATCTCCCCTGGATAATTCTCGAATCGATCCATCTGGATCTGTTATCTAATCAAGAATGGAAAAATTGCATTAATTCATCTATCTAGAAATGCACAAAATTTGGTTTTGAATATAGACTCTTTCTTTTTGACACAGAAATTCTAATTTCCATCTCCACTGTGTGTATTTATATCTGCTTAGTTGATAGATTTTGATTTTTCTAGTGAGCATACCTCCTCTTCTTGGCATTGAATAGACTCATAAAAATCAAATTATTTTTGCGCAAGTGAACTTATAATAATAATTTAGATGAAGGCCGAATAAGAAAGTAAATTATCATGCCTAATCAATTCAAAAGATCATTTCTTGTCTCAAGATGTCAAATTTTCAAATTCGCGCCACCATTTCTCAATTTATCTTTCTCTAATCTATATCCAGTTAACTCGAAATTCCAAGGTCTATCTCTGAAAAGTAATTGTTAAAGATTGAAAATTTGTAAAGAAATGCCCCCCCCCTCTCTTGAGCCTTTTACACTTTCTTATAGACAAGTAATTCATGTAAATTTCTATAAACGTCCAAATATCAACAAAAAGTCAATAATTCAGCATCATGGTTGGTAAAGTGGACGAGTTTATAAGAGAACTAGATCACTTCAACAATTTTACTCTAACAACAAAACATATCTATATCTGGTCTTAATGTTGAAAAGTTTTGGTGATTTTCAGCTTATATTCTTACTGTTTTAAGAAGTACAGTAAAAAGTGTAGTATGAAAAATTCTTGGAAATTTACATTCAATGGTGTCAATAAAAAATTTCTCATATTTGTTAAAATTTTACAATTTCATTCGTAAAGTTGTTTTCAATCTTTATTGAGTAAATATCTCATCATATACAACATGGGACCTTTTACTAAAAACTCTGACTTGAGAATACTATGATTGGTTGTTTAGTCATATCGGAATTGTTACCCTAAAATATAGGACAAAAGAATTTTGCATAGAGAAAATAAACAACTATTCAGGAATGCCTAATTAGAGTGATGTTTACTACTCTTTGAGAACGTGTGTGGAAGAAGATTGTAATTTTATCCCGCAGTGTGTGAATTTTAACAGTGCATTCTCATCATCATGAGGAACAGAAAATAATCAATAGTTTTTCTCTTGTTTTATTTTATGCTTTAAAAAATACATAAACAATAAAGCAGGGAAATATACAGTCTCAAGACTGATAAATATCAAAGGAAAAGTTGCCTCTTGAATTTGCAAAACACTTGAATTCTAATAATTCATACACTATTCAAGTTTTTTTATTTTCATTGATAAAACCTTGAAGAATTACGCAATACTCATGATAGAGTTTATCTTGTAATGATTTTTCTGACTGAAATATTCACGTAAATTTTCAAATACGTCCGAAAATCCTCTTAAAATCATATTTTGAGAATAAGAAAAAAGATTATATTGAAGGAAGCTTCAATTTCAAATTTTTCCATCTTATACAAAAATGCAGGGAATGACAGTACAGACGTTTGGGTAAAGGAGAAATTCTTCATTAATCGATATAAACCAAACTTATGTGTTCAAAAAAACTATTCTTATAATCTTCAACTACCTTGGCCTATGTGAGCTTTTTCACTTTTCTCTCCACTGTTGCTACTTATTGGAGAGTTTTGGTGTTTTTTCAGCTCACATTATATTCTGATTTTCTTTGACTTTTACTATTTCTTTCATAATTTGTAAATTATCTTCAATGAATTTTTAACTTATATCATTTTTAATGTAATGATTTGATAGTAAAAATTTTCCAGATTCTCTGAGATCATCTTGTCTTCTTTCATTTTAGTCTTGGAAACTTTGAATGGCTTCAGAATACGCTGATAACGAATTTGCATTTTTTCAAAAACAAGTCATCTTCAAATTGTCCTAACTTCTCAATTAATTTTTGTATCTTGATAAGTCATAGTTTATACGAAATAGTTCTATAAAGGAATTATGGCTTGAGAAAGTTACATGGCCAATATATGACCCACTGGAGCTTTAAGGATTAAGTAGTTTCTGTCAATTTTGCTTAAAATGAACAGGATATTGTTGTCTCTCTTGCACTTGAACCAAATTTATTCAAATGCTGTAGAGAATTTGAAGAGAAATCATGTGTGTGTGTGTGTGTGTGTTTATATATATTTCAATTATGCAATCGTCTGGACAATAAAATCTCGAGCCAAAAAAAGAAAGAAATCTGGCTAGATTTGTTAATTGAAATGTTGGCTTTAAAAAATCAAGTGTAGGTACGAAATCAAAGTAGTCTCTTCTGGGTGAAAAGGAGTAATCCCTATGATGGAAAACTTTCTCTTTCATTTGTATCTTTTCTCAAGCCTTTCATCTTGAATTGAGGAGGAATTTGAGAGAGAGAGTAGAACATTTGATTCAGCTGTAATCTCTTTTTGCTCTCTCACCTCCCTCCCCAGCCAATCAGGAATAAGTGAAGTAAATATTGTATTTCTAAATAATAATCAATAGCTGTACAGAGAGTACTAGTCTGCAAGAGGGATTATTACATCATGTCAAAGGGGATTTTTTCACCCGCCATACACATCCTAGGGAAATTAATATGTATTCACTGTAATAATTAATAATCTATCTCCAATCTGTAATGTATTATGAATGGGTAAAAGTTTCCTTTCTTTTATGCGGAATTGAAATAAAAACTGTTAATAGGCATTAGCTTGAAGACATAATAAACCCGAGAGGAGTAGAAAAAATTTCAATAATTTTCAAAATCGCGCCATCATTTATCAATGAATTTTACTATGAGAAATGATAAATTTTGAATTATTGGACACTCTATGACCTTTTTAAATCAGATTTCGCGTCAAATTAAAATTAAATATAGAATCTAGGGAAATGATTTCATTAGACATTAGTTCTTTATTTCCTAATGTACCTATTGAAGATACCCTCACAATAATAAAATCTTTTATCAATGAACATGAAGGTTTTGACATGAGTAGTGACGAGATAACAGATCTTATTAGGATTTGTTGTACCAATGTTCCTTTTTCATTTCAAAACAAAGTGTTCATTCAGAAAGATGGAATAGCAATGGGATCTCCTTTAAGTCCTCTTCTAGCAGATATCTTCTTGGGATGGTTAGAATTAAATAAAATGTCTGACGCTATCAATTCTTTTACTGATGTTTACATTAGATATGTTGATGACACTTTTATTATAATGAAACCTAATGTATCTGTAGACAACTTCTTTATGAAGATGAACTCAATTCATGGAAATATTAAATTTACTATGGAAAGAGAGTCTAACGGTATTTTAAGTTTCCTAGATGTCAAACTAACTAGAAGAGAAGACGGATCAATTCTAAGAAATATTTTTAAGAAGAAGACTGACAATGGCAAATATCTTCATTATGCCAGTTTTAGTCCAGTTTCACATAAGGTTGGCTTAGTAATTGGTCTAGGGAAGAGAATTCGAAGGATTGCTAGTCCTGAAGAAATACCAAAGGAAATAGAGACGGCGAAGTCATGTTTGATGGAAAATGGTTATCCAGCCAAATTTGTGGACAAATTTATCAATCAACCTTTGATTAGAGATGAAGTTGTCAATACAGAAGAAGGCGAGAAAACAAAAATTTTCATGAAACTGAACTTCAAAGGGGATGGTTTTAGTAATGATGTTAGGAGAAAACTGATCAATCTCATCGATCAACATTATGACAATATACAATTGAAAATTGTATTTAAAACCCAGAGATTATTCAGTTTAATCCATAAGGATTTACTTGACCCTCAAGAAAAGACTCTATTGATTTACAAGTTTCAATGTGACTGTGGGGCTTCGTACATAGGACGTACTATTAGGAAATTGTCAACAAGATGTCATGATCATCTCAATAAAGATACCGCGGTGACCAGACATCTAAAACAGGAAAACCATGCTGCTTCAATTTCTAATTTTTCTATTTTATACAAAAACCCAGGGGATGACAGCACAGATGTGTGGGTGAAGGAGAAATTCTTCATCAACAGGTATAAACCTAATTTGTGTGTTCAAAAGAACTATTCGTTTAATCTTCAACTACCGTGGCCTATGTGAGCTTTTTCACCTTTTTCTCTTCACTGTTGCTATTTATTGAAGAGTTTTTGGTGTTTTTTCAGCTTACATTATATTTCTATTTCCACTCATGACTCTTATAAAATTAAATATATTCTGAATACATCCAGAAAATAATCCAGTCAATTTGGGGAAAAATTAACGATTTTAGAGTATAAAGAATCTATTGGAAGCAATGAATAGAAAGGTGTTTGGGGAGAAAAATATTTGTCTTTCCCAAACAGGCATGTAATAAGATGTCTCTATCATGTAATCCGGATAAAAAGGAAAAGCAAAGGCTACTTGATGCAATGATCGTTTCCTCTAATTAAGATGCTTTCAATTACCAAAATATTGAATCATTAATTAAGGAGTGCAAGTAAGCTAGAAATATTTTCGTCACCAATTTCAGACATGTGTTTCTGATTAGTCATCCATTTATTTCTGCAGAATTTCTATAAATTTTCAAGATAATATCCATTAACAGTACTCACTTCAACGCATCCATTGAGTATAACAGACCAGGTGTCCATTAATTCGCCATGATGTAATACTTTTTGGCCAGCCTCTCTGACCATAGCAGCTGTCATGACACTACACATGGACAATACTGTACTTGTGGTAAGACAACTAAAAGCCTTGAATTAAAAAGGAAGAATTGAGTAAATAAAAATAGTTGAAATTAGCTCTAAAAATTCCAAAATACACTTACGGGGAGTCCTTTGATGTTGTTGAATATAACTTTGATGTCTTCGGGGTTCCTTTCATTTTGCTCCTTTAGAAGGCTTTCCCAGAAAATATCATTTTCGTTTTCTTCTTCTTCAGAGTAACTGTTTTCTAATTCTTCGTCACTGTCACAACTCTCACTAGCGACAGAAGACTTTTTTATGTTTTCCACAATCAAATTTTTATTTTTACTCTTAGGACTGTCCACAACCTCAGGTGGTTCTTTGCTACTAGTATTTCCTTGGTCTTGGCTTGATTTTTCAGGAAATTTCACCTATAAAATCCATAGTAAATCATTCACGAGGTAGTAGTAATTTTTTCAAGTTCATTGAAAGTTTTGTAACCTATCTTCAATGAAACTTACAATTACTAGGTGAGAATCTTCCAAGACAATGCAGTCAGCATTTCTAAAGTTGGATTTTTGTCGCATTCCAAAGCTGTTTGGTAAGAAGAAAGAAATAAGTGAGACAATCAAACATACCAACTGTTTGGCAAGAAGAGGGATTTATCAATGATAACAGAACCGGATAACAAAATGCACCAGAAACTACAAAAATCCCCCTTTTTGAAGAGAATTTCGTCAGCCACAGCAAATTTGTACTGAGCCACTTTGCAGATTTCATACAGTATCGTTTCATACTGTGGTGATGGAGAAGTTCCCATCAGATTTTCATTATTACGCAAGAATGCAGCAATTATGAGTATATCCTGAAATCAAAATTCAATCTTACATTTCTGCTGCGGTCTTGGGAGGGCTTCGACAAAATTCTAATGATGTCTTTCATCCTTTCAACATTTTTCAGCTAAGTCTCAAGAAATTTGAATTATCACCAAAATTTGTGGACAGTAGAATAATGAAACACCATTTGTTTGTTTATTAACTGACTCCATTTAAATTGAGTAATGGTGGGAGAATCTGTGCAAGACAGAAAGCTTTTTGTTGGTGGCCTTTCACCGCTTACAAGTGAAGATGGTTTAAAAGCCCATTTTGAGAAATATGGAGAAATTATTGACCTTGTAGTTATGAAAGATAGCTATACAGGACACCCGAGAGGTTTTGGCTTTGTTACTTATAAAGAAGCATCTATGGCGGATGCAGCTGTTGCAGCTGGTCCCCATACTTTAGACGGTAAAAGAGTTGACGCACGTAGAGCTATTTCTAAAGACGACATTGATGAGGCTTCAGGTCCTGTGCTTAAGCTATTTGTCGGTGGCCTTAAACCCGACATAACAAATGAACACTTAACAAAATACTTTAGCCAATTTGGCAAGCTCAAGGATGCCATGGTAATGACAGAGAAAGACTCTAATAAGTCAAGATGTTTTGCTTTTGTTACTTTTGAGGATGCAAAATCAGTTGAGGACATTATGAACTCCAAACCTCATAATCTCGAAGGTGCCCAAATCGACATAAAGAGGGCTGTCTCAAAAGACGACATGAAGAGAAAACACGGGGGCCGTCCTGTCAACAATGATAGAAGAGATCGAATGAATGGCGGTCCTGGTGGCGGTTACTATCAGGCCGGTCCACATGGTGGCTATGGTGGTTACGGAGGCTGGGGTGCACCTCCTCATCCAGGATATGGTGACTATGGCTACGGTTATGGTTATGACGGCTATGGCTATGAGGGATACGGTTATGACGACTATTACGGACCTGGTCCTCAAGACTATGCTGCACCACCTCCCTCAAGATCTGGTGGTGGTGGTGGACCAATGAGAAACAATCGTAGAGAATACTATTCCGGTTCCCGCGGTCCCTATGGTAAGTCTTGAATAATTGCAGTCAATTCTATTTGAATATTTATTTATTCAGGCTTTTGTTCACCTCTATTATCTTGTACATTTTATCTTTAAGAGAAAAGATCATTCAAATGTGAATCTGACAGACAATAGTACAATCATGCAAGAAAGAAAATTCAGTTGACCAAATCCTAGTTATACCTTTATTGAGGGACTGTATCTCATTGTAGTAGTCACACTGTAATCATTTGAGTGTCATTTGTTTCTTGAGATGAACTATTGTCTCTCTCTCTCTCTCTCTGAGTGACGACTATCTTTATCTAATTGTTGTTTGAGAAAAACACCATGATCCCTTCAACATCTGAGTGTGCGTTACAAAATTAATTAAAAAACCTTGACGTGAGTTCTCAAAAATCTCTCACACACTTTGCAGTTAGATAAATTTGATCTGCGTTATTAATCTCTTGATCAGTTCAATAAAAATAATCAATTTTGATACCTTTTTCTTTACTGATCTCTTTATTTTTCTCTTTTAGATCGATGATGTCGACATAATTGACAAAAATGCTTTCGAGATAAACAAAACTTTTTGTAAATCATAATTTTGTACTCCTCTCCTCATTTCATACGACCAATACTTTGTATTAATTGTTATATTATTATTCTTAATAAAAATCCATGTTTGAGAGACTAAGCTCTCATTCCACTCTTGACTAATAGAGAACAATCCTACTTTCAATTTCAATTGTCAATCTTTAATCTTCACATCGTATAACAACTAACGACAACAGTGTTCTCTAACCTCAATCAATATAACAAAATTACTTGTAAATATATAAAATGAAAATAAATTTATTAATTTTGTATCAAAAAAAGCAATTCTGTTACTTAGTGACATGATTAATGTAATAATCTGAGGATAATTAGTAGATAAAGTAGTAGAGAATAAAATTTCAATTCGTCATCTAGCTTTCCCTTGTGTTGTAAGTGGGAAATTGAGACCATCACTTTCGGGTTTTCCCATCCAGGGATTAAAAATGTAGATAATGTATCTAGGCCCGAGGAGCTGGATAAGATTAGCCTCAAGTCCAATGTCATAACTCATCTTCACTTCGTTTGTCTTTTCTTGATTCAAGTACTTTTCAGCTGATAGCCGAAACTTTTCAATTGTTGTCATATTTTTAAATACAAATTTTAATTGGAGTAAAAAGAAAATGGTTGAAGAGGAAAATATTCCACAAATCACAAAGATTGCTGTCAAGGTTATGAAATTGGTGAAAGATACCCATCCAAACCCAAAAGCAGCAAGCGGCGTAAAAGAACTCAAGAGTTTACCACCTAATGTCAAATCTTTCAAGATGGTGTTGTACATGAATGGCAAACAGAAGAGACAAATTATGAATGAAGCAATAGACAGATGAAACAGCAAGTATAAAAAGTGTCTGTGATTGTTATTGCCAATACATGTAGCCAGAAGGGTACAGTGGTGATCTCGACGTAAAATGCAAATATCACAAGTTGAACAATGATGAGCTCTGGGCGGTCGATAACTTTGACAGATCATGCAAAACGTCCATGTTTGGCTGACTTTATCTGAGAGAAATACTCCTTTTGTAGATGTATTTCTCATGTAGATCAGGGTCAAGTTGGAGACAATATTGAATAGGGTGAAAAGTCCATAAAACAAGAAAATGTTGTAGGATGGAGAAAACAAGTCAAAGTAATGCGGCAGGATTTTGTAGAATATGAATACAAAATATGATATGATCACAGATAAATAAAACGTGAAAATAATTTTTCGAGATGCATCATTACCAGGAAGAAGGGAGCTGACCTTTTCATCAATTTTGGCTAATCTTTGCAAAATAAACTTCATTTTTTTAAAAAATCACTCTAATGATTATGTAACAAAATAATTCTTTTTTCTTTATCTCATTTAGTTTTAACTTACAACTTTTAAGTCTCAAGACAGTGGGATTTTAAATTTAAATTAATTTTTTGGTTTTTGTCATTTATCTGCTCGCTTTTGTGTGACCAGGCTTTTATATAATCTCAATCTGTGATTTAACAATAAGATTCGATTTCATTTCATATATCATAAATAAAAAGGTACAAAAAACTGAATCAGTGTCACTGATTATCAAGTATATATTCTTCAAAAAATTATTAAATGAGTACAAATTTATTGGGGATTATCTTTTTTCTTATTGTTTTCAGAGGCTAATTTCTTCTCTACTTCAGCAGATATTCTCAGCAGCTCATCGTAATCCTCACTTATTTTCATGCCCAAGTCAAATCTTTTTGTGATTTCTAACAACCTTTGTTCTCCTTCTAAATCTTGAGCTAAAGAATATAATTTCAAATTATTAATTTGTGACACAAATTTTGTGTTAATAGAAGCTAGAAAAAACATGAATTCATCAACAAGACTTACGAATTTTTATTTTTTCAGAGAGAACTTTTCGCGCCATATTAAGACGTGATGGAGGACTGAGTTCGTCGTCATTTAAATAATCATCTTCAATGTTCCACAACAGAATGCCAACTATACGTCTGTCCTTTGGCGTCAAATAATAAACGATGCCTTGCTTGTCTGAGTTGAATTCATTTTCCAGCACATTTAAACTAGAAATTTTTTCTGCCTCTGAAGAGATACTTGGAACCTTTTCGTCAGTGGTTTCATCTGGACCTTGAGTTGATTTATCAGGGATTGCTTTGGAAGTTTTGAGGAAGAAGGATTTTGTTATCAAGTTTTTTGCATCACACATTCCTACTCCATCCCAGGTGACCCCTTGGCCTAGCGCTGACCACACTGAGGACTGATGCTTATACTTGTTCGTTAGGAATGGATCAATAGTTGTATAAGAGGAATCCTAAGTTTTTAATAAATAAAAACATGAAGAAAATTTTAACTTTTGCTAGAAAACTTACTAAGGATTTTTTATTGAGCTTTAGACTTGAAATGGCCATATTCTTGCCAGCAATAGAGCCGGTTTCTTCGGCAAAATTTAAATGTTCAACTCTCCGGCGAAAACCGAGAACTGGATCATAATACGAGGCTACATCACCGGCTACATAAATTCCAGCTCTTGATTCCATCTCAGAGTTGACTAAATATCCCCCATTGTTATCATCGACTTCCAGAGATCCTGTTCTACTAAGATCAACATTCGGTTCAACGCCGACAGCACAGACAATTTGATCAACATCGATTTCTTTGACTTCGGCAGAACCATCAAAAATGTTTCTTTGACGATACCTCAATCGAACTTGGTCATTATCGACAAGTCTTGCACTTACAATATCACACGAAGGGATAACCTCAATGTTATTCTTTTTAACTTCAAACTCTGAGACAGTTTTTGAGAGGACAGGTGGCAAAACCTGACCCATTGGAGCAGTCTCACGGAATAGATGGACAACTTTCAAGTTATCTTTAATTTCTGAATCTTTGAGCTTCATGCCCTCCTGTAGTGAGGACAAACAACAGGCTAACTCACATCCAAGAAATCCACCCCCAATGACAGCTATTCTTCCTTGCGTTGAAATCAAATTCTCGGCAGTGTCTCTGAGCCATCTACATAGAGATTATTAAATTAGGATTTGTAAGAAATCAGGTGTGTGTGTGTGTGTGTGTGTAACTAACTGAAAATCGGCTAGATTTCTGAAATAAGAGACTTTGCCAATGTTGACAAGATCACAATTTGTCTCTGAACACTTTTCAATTGCCTTGAGGTGCCGAGGTCTAGCCCCTGTAGCTAATAGACAAAAGTCAAACGCAACTTTTTGTCCACTAGCTAGAACAATAAAACGATCATCGGTATTCAATTCAACCACAGGATCCCCATTTAGGAGGAACACTCCGCCATTCTCTGCAGTTTCAAACCTAAAGTTGAGATAAAAACAACCAAATCTTACAGGTCTACATCCAGGTAATAAGATTCGGGTTCGTAGAAAATCCAGGAATGTTTACGCATGTCACCCTCGGATTCGAGAAGTTTATTCATCTTTTCCCGGTTACGTTTCCACAACTGTTTACTCAGCGGGGGTCGTAGATAGGGTGGAGGATAAAATTGACTACTCTCTCCATTTATAGTCTTGACGAGACTGTTCTCGCCACCTTCAACACGCGGGCTACTACCAATCATCAAGACCTAAGATGAAGTTGAAATGAAATGAATATTGGCTTACTTTTGAGCAAGAGTCAGTCGCACGTATGGCTTTAGCTGCAGACAAGCCAGCTGAACCAGTGCCTACTATGACATATGAAACGTGTTTGGGGATATTCTTTTTCGGCTTCGGTACACTTTCCTGGATGATTTTATCATCACTTGAGGAAATATTCTCATCTAGAGTAAAAAGTGATCATTTAAATTTTAATAAAATCTTTTTAACTTCGAATATATTTTAATAAAAGAACTATATACATAAAATATTGTGTAAACAAATGAAATGAAAATGGTTTCGATATTTGCCATGGCTTTTAAAATATGTGAGGTAGGATGAGCAACTAACTCTTTTTCTCTTCCCTAAGAAAAAAATGAAATAATTAATGAAAAAGCGTTCCATAAGGATATTTATGGACCTACTTTTTGCCGAAAAAGTTTGGTTTTTCTTCAAATTCATTCTGAGATATATAATAATTCAATCCAATAGCACCAATAGCCAAAGAAGAGGCAACCACAACAGTCTTAAAAGTCCTCTTGTTATCCTCTTTATCAGTGCGATATGTTCGTTGAAACTGACGAAGGATATTCCTGTAGTTAACTTTGGTTGAAATGATCCGGTTCATCTGAAATATTCAACAATAAATAAATATATAAAAATTAGTTAAAAAAGAACAAGATAGAAGAAAAAGCTGGATAAATCTAAATTATTATTTTAAATAGTAATGTGTAATTTTAATGTTCATCAACAGAGCTGTAGATTAAGTAGAACATGGGCACTGAAATCAAGCCGGCATTGACAATGTTTTCTGTGCTGATAAATTCCATTCTGGGAGGGCGATAGGGATTCGACCTAGCTGCTTTGGCGAATGTTCTTGCTAAGTTGCGAATTACACTCTAGAAATAGATATTAATAAATGATAGTAGTATAAAATTGTCCTTTACTAAGAGAAAAAAATTATTCGTTTTACAAGACTATGATTAATTTATTAATCATGAAACAACAAGCATATAAACAGCCATCGATAAACAAAAGAAGGATACAAAAGGACTCTTTCTCTCTCCAATTCGCGAGAATTTCCAAAATATGCTTCGCAATCTAGGAGAATTATGACGTAATAACATACCCAGTTTTGTAGGCGTCAAATAGGCTGGGGAAAAAATGCCTAATATATGTGCATGTGCAGGTAAAAAGCAACAGTACTGTCAAAAGACTTTGGAAATTGAAAAGAGCTGACTAAATCATATAATCACCAATGTTAACTTACCATGTATGGCGCTGGAATCTAACAAAAATTATCACTTTATTTGACAAATTTGTTAGTCTAATTCGATATTTCAAAAAAATTATGTCTGATAACGAAGAGCCTATAGAAACAAAACGCACTCATGCTTCAATAAATGCAGCAGCTCTTAATAGAGTTAATGACGATTTTGATGAAAAAGAAAGTGCGAATGATATAAATTTATCATCCTGTCTTCAGAACGAGGGAAAGAATAACCAGAAAAAGATTAAAATCAAAAAGTCACATGTCAAATTTCTAGTAGGTCTAAAAATTTAATAAAACTTTAGATTGAAGAGTTCCTTTTAACCGAAGCAGAGAGTGAAAAAAAATTGACTGACTTCAATGGAGACATAGAGAATGTTATCAAGAATATTATTTGCTCCGTTTGAGTAACCCACCAAAGTTACAAGTCCCCTCTTTTATCATAATCGAAAATGCACCTCTTTTTAATAAAATTTTAATCAAAATACCCATTCCTTTTCGATGAAGATATTTTATGTGTGTACTCATGAGTAGATTTTCTAAAAAAATCTTGTTTATGTATTCCAAACTTAACTTTTTGCATTTTTATAAATTTAAATGAATTCCCAATTAATATTGACAAAATTATTTTCTTAAAATCAATAATCCTAGCAGTTTCATGACAGTACAAAACTAAAAGAAGTTTCAAGACCTCGTATTTTTCATCATTATCGTAAATAATAATAGTCAACCTCAATTGTTTGCACAAATCTTTAACTTTTACTTCAAGGCAAAGAGAAATACACCAACTACATTACTTGCAGAGATAGAACGAAAAAATTTCATTGGATCTCTAATGCATAACAGTGAATATGATTGGCTGACCAATCAAATTCGATATTTCTTCAATGATTGTTTTCGATATATAAAATTTTCAAGTTAAATGAAAAAAATACTCTCTTTGAATTACACATGAACACTGTGTTAATTTTTCTACATTTAAAACAAGTCTGATTTATTAGTATTTCTTGTTGTCTGCGTGTTGTTGAAAAATCTACAAGAGAAACGATAATTTTGATTTTTTCATATTCATCATCCACTATACTATTATTATATTTAAATCAATCAGACAGATATACAAAAGAAAACAAACTTCCTTGTAGAATTATCACCACTGGATCATCTCTAATCGTTATAAATATATATAGTGATGACTACTTATTTGAATCCAGTCTTTGGCAATCTCCAAATGGACTATAATAAATCATCAATTCTACTCCAAGACGGCAATGAAGTCGACAACAGTTGGGAATTACGCATTCAAATTAACATTGTTGGCGAGATTACTGTTCGGGTGAATGGATCTTTTACCATTGGTTCTGTTATGCATTGCATAGCGGAGCAGACGGAAAATTATCAAATAAATTGGTCAGACTACGCCCTCTGGTGGAATCAAAAGAATATTTGGCTTCTACAAACCAGGCGTTCCCTCGACCAGTATAATATTCAGAGTGATGCCCTCCTCGAATTTCGCCCGATTCATGGTAAAATTCGCATTGTTCTACCATCACTAAAGACGGTTGAGTTGAGAGTCAACTTCTCAACACGTGTTTTCCAGGTTGTTGTCAAGATTTGTAAGAATTTGAATATCAGATATCCAGAAGAGTTGTCACTCATGTTCCCAGTGAAAAAGAATGATTTACGCCAGAATGTCCTTATGCCAATTATCGGACATGGTAAGGTCCAACGAACAATTGCTCAACGATCCCATAGCCAGGTCCATCCATACTCTGAGTCTAGATTCAATTTGACAGCTCCTCTAACCCCAGTTGTGCCTAGCAATAATAACGCTAATAATCCAGGCTTCAATACTATAGGGAGTAGTATGAACCTTTCTCTAGGAGACTTATCAGTTATAAACCATGAACGAAATTACTCTTATCAAATGTCGACACAATCCTTGGATTTTGATCAAAAGGACGCAAATCAGTATTCCCTGTGTAACTTTAGGATGAAACCTTCCATGGCAATTTACGAAGGGTGGATTCATCGGCCAAAAAATATTATTTCTAAGGCAAGAATGAACTTTGGCTGGCTGGATTCATCGAGGTCCTTGATGGAACATGGAATTCGACCAAATAACGAAGGCCCTTTGCCAACTTTGAATCTAAGGTTCAAGTATAACATGTTTTATGATTTAAATCCAAAATACGACACTGTCAGAATACACCAAATCTACGAACAGGCTAGATGGGACATTTTAACTGGTAACATCGATTGTACTGAAGAGGAGATGATAATTTTTGCTGCGTGCCAGTTACAAGCTGAGTATGAGACGACCCTTGGGAATTATCCGGATCTAAATGATATTTATTCAGGAACCATGCCCAGATCCCCTTATCCGAATAGTGCCAATCTCTTCTTCGATTCTATTGACAAACGCTATAACACAGGCAAGATGAATTTCGATTCGAGTTCCAACTCAGGAACCAACTACAACGTCATCAAGAATTACGAGGATGAAATAGACTTCTTACTCAACGAGATTGAAGATTCGTGTCGAATAAATTTTAACGATGGCCACGATTTGAATTCAGACTCACCAGTTATTTCCAACAAGGCCAATAATCACAAGTCCCACATGGATAGTAATGGCCAGAATATGCTCAAAGGAAAACTAAAAGTTTGCAGAGACAAGATCAACTTTATCATAAAACGTTACAAGAGTCTTGTGATCATTCTTCAGGATACAACCCTATTGGGCTATAAGAGGGAGACGGATAGAATTCCAATATTTTCGTACACCCTGAAGGATTGCAATGTTAGCTATGATGTTGACTGTCATGCTGATCGGTATATAATCAATTTGAGTCTCCTCTCGGATCAACTGGACAATACCTCATCTGATGTTGATAACAACAACTTTAATTATAATAACTCGAGTAGAAATGGTAAATTCCAACGAGAGTATATCTCGATTAAATGTGAAAACAACGAAGAGTTTGCCACCTGGATATCTGCCTTTCGTCTTGGCTCTATCGGTAGGACAGTTGCCAATACAGATGCCTTTGAGAAAAACAAATCAAACACCTTGGAATTACTCAAACTTCAGGTTAATAATAACAGTCTTGAAGGTTTCGATTCCGAATTGGTCAATATGCTCAATGATTTGACTTTTTACTGTTCCGACAAGGTCATCACGAAAGCCAAGTCTATGGATAATCTCAAGAAGCGCATTCTAAAAGCACACATTGGTCTGAGGGACTTGAATGTGAACTCTGCCAAAATGAAATACATCTACACATGGCAGAGACTTCCTTCGTTTGGCAAAAACTATTTCCTTGTCATATTTGACAAGTCAAAGACTATTGAACCTGTCAGGGGAACTTCGCACCTCTTCAATAACTCAGAGGGTGGTGTCTTGGTAGCGATATCTCATGGGAGATTTGAAATTCTCTCCAATAGTTCTGGAGAGGTTTTGAGATCTTGGAACTTTTCCGAATTCAAGAGTTGGACAGTTAACTGGCAAAGTAACAGCATTACACTCCACTTTAATAATGGAAAGACAGAGTTTCGTCCACTTATTGGCAATTGTAAGACCCTGGTGGAATTTATTGGAGGCTACGTATTCCTAAGTCAGAGGACTCCGGAGAAAAATCAAGAATTGAACGAGCGCTTCTTCCATAAGCTCACCGGCGTCACGGACCTAGAGCAGATTGCTCTAAGTGAAAAATGAAACATCTCCTCTAAAGTTTTCAAGTAAAAATCAATAATTTTCTCCCGAATTTGCGCCAAAGATTGACTTTTTTCCGCTATTGATATATTATATGTAATAAGAAAGACCTCATAATTCGTATTCAGTATGTATATGTACGTTGTAAGTATGTAAACAAGAGATTATCCGCTTGAGAAGTGTAATATTATTTAGTTAAACTTACAGAATAATACATTATAATGAGTCTATGGCCCACGAAAACAACAAATCCTGTACACATGAATTTTTAACCATAGTAATACGATTAAACTATTATAATATATGAATCAAGAATATTGTATTTTATTTATTAAATTATACCAATAATATTTTTTTTTCATTGAATTCTTAGCCTATTGATATTTGAAACTTTAGAAAATCTAGGGTTTGAGAACCATATGCTTCTAGCTTTTTGAGAACACTATTCTTTCCCTGTTTTCCTATAATCAATTCAGCTAAAATAATCCCCCACACGTTCTTCCTATCTTGCATATGAAATTCTATATATTTATCTTCGTCTCTGCAAGGCTGTATAATATAGAAATAACCCCAAAAAAGGTGTGTGTACATAACACATATGTTTTCTGATAGTACATCAGTATACATAAAAGTATATGTTATTGTCAAGAAGACTAATGAGTAGTATCATTAGGCTAGCCCAAAAAATAATAGCTTCAACTGCATAATGTTTCCCCTGAATGAATCACTTTTATTGATTTATAAAAAGAATTCTCCCTATCGTACATATATCTTCATACAAAAATCATCATACTGCTACTACTGTTAAGTAAAAGTAGGGAAAATTAAAGATGTGCTTAGTAGTATGTAGTAGAAGGGGAAACCCAAGCTAAACTATTAAGAGTATACATATACTACTGTGTATTCATAGATATACTAATAATGAAAATACTAATGAAATTGCTTACCTTGGAACAGGGATGGTGGAGAGGAGTATTCCTTTAAAAAGGATAAAAAATAGGAAAAAGTACACTTTATAGAGTGATCTTGAACCTATCCCAGAGAGAGAGTATGTGCACAAATATGCCATTTTTATTGGTTCCTCAATAAGTATTAAAATCATAAGAAAATACAATATCAATAAGAGAAGTGGTGATTTCAATCAAGTACAATGAAATTTATCCAACGATATAATGGGTTATTTTCACCAGATGATTTTACTTTGGTATACAGATCAAGATTCTTACAAATCGAAACTTTATCCAAAGAAAAGACAAACTTGCTATTTACATAGACTCTTTTAGCAAATAGATATTTGTTTAGCAAATTTACGCCACTTCCAAAGGCAAGGCATAGCAGTAACCTAGAAGATGATATAGTTAAGTTGACCACTATGTAGAATCAGTAGTTGACGAAAAGGTGTCCATTATCGTGTCACAGTCGAATTTTGATTTTTTGATCATTTGAAATTTTTAAAAATTTTCAACATCAAAAGGATGAAATAAAAAGAGTTTTTCTGACTAAACATCAATTAACATTAACATTTTTCTTTGAATAAAACAGATGATAGTATAGAGAAAGATTATCAAATATTGAGTTTAGAGTCAAGTAGTGTGATGAAGATACGAGATGCCGATGGATATATATGTCCATTTTCCAATTTTTTTGAACCTTGATAACTCTACCAGTTTGATTGGTTTCTGGATCAAATAAAGTTTAAATTGAAGCTCACAATGTCAACTTGCATTAGTAATATTTTTGGCCATATATATAATAAATTTTGGTTTTATAAAAATTGTGAAAGGGTTAAAGAAGCTAAAGAAGAGTTATTAGACAGTTTAAAATTCGATGAAATGTTGATGATTCTAGATCACTGAATAATAAAGTCAATGAAGTGCTTTTATTCTTTACCTTCATATGGGAATGGAGCCCCGTAATCAGAGGTTGACCTATGATACTAATGAATCTACATGTAGTATAGACGGTCAGAAAAAATTTAACGACCCAAAAGGTGAATCCAATCATGATTTTTTTGTCAAGATCAAAAAATATCTTGCCTAACGAGTCAATAAGAGTTAAGGACAGCTTAACAAGCTATGATGCAAGAATTTTGCAACAAATATTTCATAAAGACGTTGACTGATGAATTTTTGTTGATCATAAGGTTGAAGATCATTAAAATTCAATTCGTTATAGCAATTAGGACGTGAAATCAGAAATTTATATTTGTAAATCATCATTTTGAAAAATTTCCCAAAATCAAGAATATCACCATTCTTTCATAGAATTAAAGTACAAATTAGTGAATGAAGCAAATGGATCCCATCTCCAATTCAATGAATCTACCCCACCCTCCTCTACTGTAACACACACACAAACAGACACACTTACACTGTTCCAAATTCGAAAAGTATGAAACTTTTATCTTCCCCTTTGGTTGTTTTTACTAAAATTGAGGTTAATTGTATGTATGGTATTCTATTTGTGGAACAGCTGTTGCATTTCATCAAACATAACTCACAACCACTCTTACACTAGAATTGTAATACAATTCCATCTCTTTTTATGTGAATTATAGAGTGGGATCTTGATAATGATCCCCATTTTCTACACTGGGTTATTTATAGTCATTTATAGAGGTCATATTATTAATTGTCAATATGTACACATTCTATAGTGTGGAAGGCTTCTTCTCTCTCTTCCATTGTCCTTGAATTAAAACAAATACAAAAGAGAAAAAGACACTCAAGTGGTTGGCATTGGAGAGAGTAAAAGGTAAAAATTATCCACTTGAACTACAGAAAGCTAAATAACTCCACTGTATATAGTTGTGACTGGGATATATGTATTAAGAAAAAGAATTGGGCAAGTACATTTAACATTTCGTAAATATATTCCTTTCATGGATCAAGCTATGGAGACGTATTTTTCTAAATTTCATTTCAGTTAGATGGTTAACATTTTCTTTAGTATCAAGTCTCTGATATCATCTGGTTAATCCCTCCCAGAGGGCCGCGGGTCAGGAGTTTAGAATTTGTAGTAAAGCTCTCCATAACAGCCTTTGAAACTTCTCTTATGCAGAAAATTTACTAGCTCCTTTCAGGTTATTAGGGAATACTATTTTATTAGATCTAAAATTAAATATTCAAAGTCTTGGCTTATTGCTTGAACATATCTAAGAATTTCAGCATTAGACTTGAGTAGAGGAAATTGTAGGGAATTTTGAATCTCCAAATTTCCACTAGTTATGTAAAGCCTGTGAGATTAACGAAAATTGGAATCCTACTCATAATGCCCACTTTTAACATTTGAAAAAAAATTATCTGAAAAAAAATAATTTTATGAAAAATATGTTCATTTTTCAAATTCCCATTTGGCGCAAAAATCCCATTTTTTCGAACATTGAGCTGAAAATTTTTATTGATTTGAAAGTTGGAGGCTGATCGAAAGAGGTTTCTCAGGATCAAGATTAGATTATAAAGCTGAATAGCACCGTCAGAAAATCGATAGGTTCCCCATTTTTGAGAGATTTTGAATTATCGAAATTTCATTGAATTTCAAGTAGTGAAAATGATCAAAGAATCGAAATTCAAGTCCCAAACGATAATGTGATTAATAATCACTGATTATGCATAGGATCAGATTCAGCTGAATTGATTTTCTTGTCTAATCTTGATCCTGAGAAACCTCTTTCGATCAGCCTCCCACTCTCAAATCAATAAAAACGGTAAGAGTAGGCATCTGGACTCCAAAAAATTTAAGAAATAATTCGAATTCTTGTTGAAAAAATCGAGATTTCTGTAAAAATCATAGATTCCAAACTTCATATCAATTAGGTTTACTTTCTTTAGAAATGTAGTGGAAAATAAACCACAGTCAATATATGTATTAGGGAATGACGATAAGGATAGCATAAACAAGTTGAAGATAGTCTTAGTTTCATGCCTCTGGGTGTGTCTGCAAGAGCTTTATTTGAAGGAGTTGAAAGAAATTAGAGTGGTTAGGAGTAGTAGATAGAGACGAGAAATTCGCTAATAAACAATGATTATACTGTCTTTTCTTGATAATAGTTTTATCATAAAATATCTTATTTAGACTGAAGTATAACTTAACACTTGAAAACTTTGTAGACGTTTATATAATAATAAATTACAGGTTGTATTTCAGGTTTTTCAGATATAGAAATTTCACAGACTTTTTCCACATCAAGATTGCTAATAAATTTATACTGACACTCTATGCTCGTTCCCTTTCATAATTAATTACATAATTTCGAAAAAATATGGCGAAAAGAATAAGACAGGGCCAGTTACTGTAGAGTTTTATGAGGATCAGTGAGATTTAATGTAGTCTATCTAAACCTTCAAAACACGAATAAATACACAAATCTTACCAGAAATTTTGCATTCGTTCAAATCATCCTATGAACTCTTGATCCGATATCTGATTAGAAATAGTTGAATTTTTGAAATTTTACAACCATAAGGAACTGTTGATCTCAGAATTATTCGATCTGCCTCACTTGTTAACACTTTGGATTAGAAGTCTATGATAAATATAACGTCTGATCCCATGTTTTTGCCTCAAAAATTTCCATTGAAATTAAGTGTATTTAAATAACTTGTAAGGAGACCTAAGAGATGAGCTTAGAGCATAACATTCATCCTCTACAGATATCCTTTTTCCTCCAGAATCTAATTAATTATGTTTTACTTAAGGATCAGATTTTTTTGCATCAAGACCTTTTGAAATACCCTGTATAATATACCTATTATATAATCATAAATGAGAGAACCTTGAAAAATAAAAACGAGAAATAATTTCAAGGGTTTATAAAGTTTCTTCTTCTTCATCATTTATTCTTAATGAGGTTCATCTAAGGTCACCCCCAAAAGACACACGAATACTGTATTTTTTATGCTAGCAACATTACGATAGTGCTTCTTAAAAACGAATACTTGAATATTCTTTCAACTGAAAGATTCTTCTGATAATTCTCATATATGAAGCATAAAATTTATGATTTTTTTTCTTAAAAATCAGGTTACATCAACTATTTCGAGATGATATATATTTTTGACTCAATTTGTCCATACAAATCATGATTAACTAAAGGTTGAATAATTCACCGTGAATTCCAATTCTGACAATAGATTTTTGAAGATAAATTTTATTTTTCTAGCATTTTTTCAGAACAAAATTCTGGACGTAATTCAAGACAGAGGAGATCAATTTAATGGCTTTATTGATTCTCCTCTAGCCTGCCTCTTTTTAATTGCTTGTTAACTTTTGCTTAAAACAAAACAGTAATGTATCTGTAACTAATTGTTTATTTATTTCCATGTAATAATAACAAAAGTAGTGTCTGGATGAGAGGAAATATTTTAAACATTACTAAAATGTCTAACAGTCTAATTCCCAGATCACTTTGGAAATTCATCGAAATTTAATTTCTTTTTTCATCTATCAACATTTAAAGTAGAATACTGTATTTTAGAGAGAGGAAAATATTTTAACATCCGGATGTGTGAAGTTCATTTGAAAGAGAATTTTTCAACCTATAAAAACCATGTATTTTAAATTTTGCTTAGATACCCCAAATGTGAATGAATTCGTGGGAATTTAATTTTTTCAGTAAACTTCAAATTCCTCTTAAGATTTTCAATGTAAAAGAAGTTAGAGGTATAAATTGATCACAGAAAATTAAAACAATCTCTTTTATGGTATTTATCTGTTTCCGATGCAGTCTTTCAACGCAGGTTGCTCTAATATAACATCCTCTAATAACAGATGGCGGAATATGCCAAAATCATAGGCAGTCCTTTATGTTTGCTTTTATCGGGCATTTCTACGCTGAGAATAATCTCAAAGAACTGATAAATCTGTTAGTATGCTTTGGTCACAAAAACCCTCATCCTATTTGAGAGATGGGTTTTGATTTCTAACCCTGTTTGGCTGAATCATCCAAGAATATTTTAGAATATTAAGAAAATCTATTGAACTGAAAACAAATTTTAGAGTACAGTACAGTAGTTTGACTTTCACACTTTCTTATCAAAACACAGTGCTCTTCTGATTTCAGCAAATTTTTTGTCCGAACGAATTATTTGATAAGTAATATTAATATTTAATCGGTTCAATTATCGATCGGAAAAAAGTTGTCGACATTTAGAAGTAAAACGAACCAGAGTATCAAGAGACACACACATGATTTGAAATCTTGAATGTTTGTTAAAGAAAACATGATAACTTTTTGAAAATGCTCTACAGTTGCTGTATTATTAAAAACATTTGTATAATGTTACTTTTTTGAAATTTATGCACAGATTTACATTTGTCTGGTTAGAGATGATGAATTATTATTTGAAAGTCTCCTGGTCAGTTTTAAAAAGGATCCTCTCGTTATAACCAAATGACATGTAATTTCCACAAAAGAAAATTCTAATGGGAGATTTTCAATAAAAATATGATCTGGATTTCAAGATCCAATCACTTGGATTTTTATCGGTCGCTTACAAGTAGACCTACATAAAACGGGTTTTTTTACAATGCCTTTGACGAGACACTTTAATGTTTCTATATATATATACTTAGATGCATTTGAACTCTCTAAGAGCTCTCTGAACCTGGTAATAAAGCTTTAAAAATTCAATTTTTCCTACTTTTATGTACCCTTAAAAACGCGAGTTAAACTAAAAACTGAATGCACCAATGAATTCCTTGTAAGATCTTGTTAGGTTTCGGATATATTTCGCTCTAATTTCTTCGGACTGGGGTGGCCATCGAGTTTCGGTTCCGACTGTATATTCTACATACACAATCATAATGCTAGATTAATGATTAACTTGAGTGATGAAAATTTTTTAGAGATACAACTCTCGAAGGCTTTGGGGAGTGATATCACAAATATATATAGTTGTTTTACATAAATTAGCATATATTTTTAGAATTAACCGACTGTTCATCAAAGGGTATACTCGAAAATGACCTTTCTGTCAGATCAAATTTGATTTCGCGCTCTCTAATATGAACTAATTAATAAAACAAAATAATAATTTAACTTTTCGATGACAAATTGCACTATAGTTTGCATCTGAAGGTGACACTTGGCCTAAATAAATTTGGAGATTTATTAAAATCTTCATTGGAAAAGTTATCTCTATTAGTTCCGCTTCTCTATAGAAAGGAAACTGATAGAATCCATCGAACAATTATAATTTTATTCTAAATCTACAGTGAAGATTCTAATTGATTTTTATGAAAAATAATTTTGTTGAATAAATTTTTTTTCTCTCATTCAACCTCCTCCAAAATGATGAATGATGAATCAGCATTTTTCATTCAATACATTTCTCGTAAATTATAGAATGAATGAAATTCCAGAAATTGAACACATTTAAATTCATTACGCCCGCACATTTCGTGTAACAAGTAAAACAAAACAAAAATTGATACAATCACTCTCTGAGAAAGAGAAATGAATTTCAACTTATCATTTAATGATAGTTCTTGATAACAAGTTTCATAGAAAAAAATACACTCTTGATTGAATCATTGAACATGATTATACAAAATCCCAAAAATTAGGGCAGCAATGGAGAGATAAATCATTTGGACTAGCTAATAAATCAAAATTCAATCTCTCATCATGTCAGTTTTGTGTTATAATCCAGGTAATTGGAAATAAACTAATACTCTTATTACCAGGAGAGATTAGTAGAAAAGAAATATGTAGGAAAATGAATAGATTATTCTGGGTATACCTCATTTGTAGCAACCACGAAAATATGTAGTATTATTGAATAATACAGGTACAAGTTGTAATAATGTGTTGTGTTCAGCGAATATATATATTTTAAAGTATGAACATGGAAAAGGTGCAACTCCATATTTATTAGAGATGGATTTTACAAATTTACTAGCCTAAGTCAGAACCTGAATGGATTATTCAGGAGAATTACGACTGATGTATAAAACATGTAGACCATATTTAACATGATGAAAAATTTGCTGAATTTGATCACGGCCATTTTTCTCATGATAGGAGCTAAAATATTTTACTCCTAATCATCTTCAATATAGGTTTTGTGAAATAAGTCAACTATTTCTATGAAAAGCCTCCAAATCTTTGATGCCTACTTGAAAGTAATGAGATCAAATTTGAGAGATTTTTAAGTAAAGATAAAACTTACTTGATACTATCACTGCCGCTTTAATAGAAAATAATTTATATAATTAGAACCAAAATTTCATTCTGAATCACAAAAGAAATTGAGCATATTAAATTTTTTTCAACCACCTTTAATTCAAAACTTTGATTCAAATCCGGACGCCACATCCCCACTCCGGCACCAGTTGATACAGCAAAAACCGAAAACGGTCCAATCTTCACATCTACACAAATTAGTGAAACCAAAAATAACGGCCTAGCAATTACGTTGCTACAACCCAAACCTCAACATTAGGTAATAAAACTTCCTCGAGTTGCAAAAGCCCAAATAAGACCATTCAAACAAGCCTACACTCCCTTGGCAACTGGGAAACAAACATGAGCCATGATGATCGAAAAAAATATTTTTCCCAACCAGAAGTGCAGACCTTTACGACTACGCGAAAGAGAAACCTCTCTACATCTCCTAAGCAAGACAAAAAAACGGGTAAACAGAGGAAAGGATTACCAACCGGTAATCAAAAAATAGATGTATTCCTCATAGCCCGAGGAGTATGAGCACACTCAACTCCAATTGGTCCACTCATGGTAAATAAATGCTATTGGCTAAACCTAAATGTTCCCAACATTAGTTCATGTATAAATATATATCGATAGTCGCTGTTTGGTCTAAAGAGAACCGACGAAAATAAAGCTTTATTCACCAAAACAAATCTTCCGTTAGTTCTTAACTCCATCATGTTTCCAAATCAGCAGCCCAAAAATATCTTCGGGGAAATCAGGCAACTTATGTCTTTCATATTAGAATTGAAAAATCTATCCCTAATATTTATGCTGATTTTTAGGTGTTAGAAAATTGAGATTTGTCAATGAAAAATGTTTACAGAAGAATAACTTTTGAAAAGTTGTTCATACGCTTTTGATACATCAATGACTGTATCCTAATTGAGGTAGATTTTTTTCCTACAAGGTGCTTAAATAGGCATAAAATTGAGTTGAAGTTGAGGATAGTTGACTTTGGATAGCTCAGAAACTATAAGAGCCAAGGGAAAGTTTCCTCCTACTCTTTTGTTAAGAGTTTATTCCTGAACAAGATGATGTAATTTCTGTTTTTCTATCTCATTCATATTTTTCTATATTGGCAAAGGTAAAGTACTGCAAGTCAGGTTTTCAGTTTGTACCGAATAACTCAAAAATTCTATTGTAGAATTTTTTCAAGAAGCACATATCTGAAATCACCGAGAAATTCTCTACAAAAGTGGAAAATGTATTATTGAGTAGAAAAAGAATAATGTCCGATTTGTAAGACTGTGAAATTAACGATGAGGAAATAGAATATCAGTCGTTCCCATACATTTGTAGGGATATATTGATCAGCCTTTAAAGTCTTTCGTAAACAAATATGCTAGGCAAACGATTATTCCAAACATCACATAAACAATATAGATATTTTCCCTTGCAGAACCTTTTCAATACCCATCACGTGAAAAGATTTTTATTCAAAAAAGAAAGAATGATTGCTAAAAATAAACATCTTACCGTTATTTTTATTATGGAACATTACTATTTTTATGATTGCTTCTGTTTTGTTCTTGTAATGCATTGAGAAATCATCGACATTGAAGCATGTAAGGAAGTTAAAAGGGTCTATGATCCCTTTTATTTACTCTGGATAGGGCCCTACAAAATATAACATTCATCACGATAGTTTATAGACAATATTTTCTAGCTTAAAATCGGATAATACCGAACAAAGATTAAGCTATTTTAGTATTCATTTGAAGAAATTGGCTTTGATTTGAAGCCAAAAATAATTTTTTCAGATATTAAAACTTTTTCATCACAAACAAGATAAGAATTTTAGATTTTTTGAAATACAGATTCATGAAGAAAAAAATTACATTCAATTATCGATAATATTTGTATACAGAAATTACTCTATAAAAATTATTTGACCCTCTACTATAAAGTAGGCATATTATATTGGATTAAAATGACCTCATAAAGATAGGTATAATTATGCTTAAATATTTATTTATTATATATATATATATATCTATTAACACTTTGACGCACCAGGATCTAAGATAAAAACTTTCAAGGTTTTTTTCTTAACTCAGAATTAATAATCAACAAACACTATTTGTACTATTCTTTTCAGAAAAGGATAGAGATTGTCTAAAAACAATTTATCCGCCAACATTTAATCTCTTAAAAATCATCCAAGTTTCATTGCAAACATGTGAAGAAATCAACTCTGGCTCTTTAACCTCATGTTCCAGAGTTTGGAGAGTAATTTTTACGCTTTTCAACATTAATTTAAGCCTGTTGCTTGAACAAATTCAACTGGATTGATCTTTTACTTGAGTAAGATTCTTTTTCGTACTGCTTGTAAATTGAGAATTGTTTTTTTTTGGATTTCTTGACTATTTTTCCACTTGATTTTTGAGAAAAACTTTCCTATCTCTTGATGAACCTTTTCATCTTCAAAATTAAATATAATATAATATATAAACTTTTATATTATATAAAATACATGGAATTATTAAAAGTATGAAAAAATACCGCCATTTTCATCAACAGGTTTCTCTTCCAGATTTGAAGTATGAAATTGAAAATAATCAGGATACTGAAGCTAATTATTTTTCTATTATGATAAATAAAAACACATTTTCTGTACTGTGTTTGTGCGTCCAAGAGAGAAAAGTGTAGATCTTGGATAAGAAGTACTTTCTAAATTTATTTCAACTTTAGTCTTGCTCTTTTTTTGCTGCATAACTCATTTTTTTATTTTCATGAAAACTTTGAGTTAGTTTTTCTAAAATGATTTAAAAATGCAATCTCTTTTCTTTGAGAAGTAAATTTTGGTAAATTTGAAAGAAAGACGGAGGGATATATGCTTGCCGATAAATTCATTTATTATTGAAGTATATCAATCTTATGAAGTATAAAAACCATTTTGGTATTTTAATTATTTCTTCAAAATATAAAGGGTTTCTATACCCTTTTAAAAACAATTCACAGACTCGGATGAAAAGCAACAGATGAAAAAACTGTGTCTGAAAATAAGTTATGTCTTTTTTGAATTATAAATTATACCATTGATTAATAACTACACTAAAGATGATTGTTTTTCGAATCGCATAATTATTGAATGTTGAACAGAAATATCTTTCTGTTAAATATACAGATTTTGATCAACATGTGACCCGATATTCTGACTCTCTATCAAATTTTCATTCTAAAACATGGGTTAGATACATTTTGATTTCAAAGTGAGAGTTTAATCAGATCTTCAAATAATAAAACTAGATAGGGAAATCAAATGTGTTAAATTTTGATCGTTTAAAAGTCGTACATTTCGATTTTTCGATCATTTTACTGCTTGAAAATCTGTTGAAGGGTCAGTCGAAATATAATGACCATAATTGGTTTCTATGTCCACTCTCTTACGACGAAATCAATGAAAATTTCAGCTCCAAGTTGAAAGACATCAGAGATTACATTAACAACTTTCCTTTTGGTGAGAAACTCGCCTTTTCTGAAGGAAAAAACAAAGCTTAAATGAAGTTCTTCAATAAATCTTCAATCACCTTGTAGTTTTGCTCCACTTTCTGCTTATATCAGCTATATAATCTATTCGAATATACACTTCAATCTGCAGTATCATTCTGCCTAGCTTTAGGATATCAAATTGTATTATTAATATGGGATAATGAATCAATAATAATAATTAGAAGGAATGAAGCTTGGTTACAATTTTCATAATACAAAACCATGTTTCGTTCCTTTTTCATTCTGCATGTTTTCTAGGTTTTGAAACTCTTCTCTAGCTTTGAATTCGATAATAATTCGGAAAATCTTAAAAACAACATGGCAATCAATTGAACTAAACCTAGCATTAGGTAAGAAATTATGGCAATTCCCGAATTAGCACCAAATTTCAATATTTCTGAAAAAAAGAACTCAAATATGCTAAAACAGATTTTGAGAATCACCCCAATCAGTGAAAATTGAATTTTGATCATTTTTATAGCCTAAAGTGGGTGATCCAGATTCAAATAATTCAGAAAAATTAAAAATTCCCATCTCCATAACAACTATAGTTTTAATTCAATCAAATAGATCTTAGTTATGGCTTTCATTTTACAGTAGCATTAAGAACGAAGAGACCTCCGATATTCACATTTTAAATTCTGAATTAAGTAAATAATAATAATTTGATGAATAAAATTTTGATAAACATTTGGAAATTCCAGAATTTCTTTTTCAGACAAGTTTAATTAATTCTGCAAATTGCTGACTGGAAAGCTAGGTTTAAGAAAATGTGAAAACTTTTGGCCTAAGGAATATCAAAGAGTCTACCTCTGTCGAATTCATTCATCTAAAGGCTATTCTTTCTTTATTAACGCATCATCTTGGCTTTTAAGAATGGCTGTCAGAGTGGTTCTTAAACCTAGTATGTCTTCTTGTCAGCAGACTCAGAACTCTAACCAGTTAGATTAATCAATATACTAAAAACTTTATTTCAACTTTTTCGATAATTTTAAAACATTCTTATTGATAATTTAATAGTTTGCTAGCTAAACATAAGAACGCCATTGATATTCGAGCTTTTTCAGAAAGGAGTAGAATTCCTAAATTCATGATCGCTTTTGATCGAAATTAATAGACTTGTAATTGTTCAGAGATGTTGATATTCATGACCATAGAAACTGGATAGCCAATTTCTACTCAAGGTATACTTCTTATACATAAAATCAATAGACGAATCCATCAAGAGTCGTTTGAATTTCTACCTTGAATCTTCAATATCTAAATTGATTTTTTATCAGATGGAATGAAATTTAAAAGATATTCCTTTACGACATTAACTGGGTGTTCGTAAAAATTAATTTCCGAAGAAATCCTCTCAATGGCGAAATTTCTTTTCTTCAAACTAATCACCACTAAAAAGAAATTTCAATATAAATCAAGTAAATTCTGTGAAAGGATTCGGAAATAGACTATATTGATCGATTCATTTCTTGTTGAGCCATATTTATTCTATTCCCTCGCCTTAACCCTTTCGGTGCTGATTAACATATATGTCCATTTTCGAATTTTTTTGAACCTTCATAACTCTACCAGTTTGATAGGTTTCTGGATCAATTAAAGTTTAAATTGAAGCCCACAATGTGAACTTGCATTAGTAATATTTTTGGTAAAATAACTTGGTATCTTCATAGCTAAATTTTGGTTTTTATAAAAATTGTGAAATAGTCTCGGCACCGAAAGGGTTAAAGATACCAAAATTATGAAATGATTTCGTTGAATCTTTTCTATTCTGTGACTTTTTAATTACTAAGATCAAAAGAAATAAATAAGAAATTGTTATCTTTCTAGAGAATAACAGAAAAGTAAGAACTAACAATATAGGCAAATTTTCCAAAGTCGTAGAGCGACTTGAATGTAGAAAAATACACACCGGATAGATTGCAAGAATACGATAAAAATAAAGATATAACTGAATTGTTATTTTTTTATCAAAAGTACTTTAACCTGGTACTTTCACAATGAGACAAAAGTAGAGATATTTACCGACTTTTAAATGTTATCAATACAGTTTTATTTATTATTATACCAGAAGAGAAGTCTTGCGTACGAGAGAGAACCTTGGCACCAATAACTCACGAGTTAGTTAGAATAAAAAATGATAGTTTGGTCCTCCTAAAAGATTGTCTACTGAAAATGACTACAAGTCATAAGCCTTGAGATCGTATAGCATAATTTGGAATCATACGAAAAAGGAGATATATTAAAAAAAAACCATATGCGCATTTCTCAAAGCATCATCAGTGGTAATTCTTCAAAAATGATAAAAGTTAAAAGGTTCATTCCAGATAATAATTTACAAATAAGGAAAGAAATAGTAAAAGCCAAAGAAAATTAGAATAAAAATATAAGCTGAAAAAACACCAAAACTCTCCAATAAATAGCTCACACAGCCCAGGGTAGTTGAAGGTTATATGAATAGTTTTTTTGAACACATAGATTGGGTTTGTATAAATTAATAAAGAATTTCTCTTTAACCCATACATCTATGCTGTTACACCTGGATTTTTGTATAAAATAGAAAAGTTCGAAACTGAAGCCGCATGTTTCTCCTGTTTGATATGTCTAGTTATAGCAGTGTCCTTATTCATATGATCACTCGATCCCAATTATTTTACCTATAGCATAAAGTAAACTACCTTGAACTTGATAATAACGGATCGACAGAGGGGGGATTTTTATGGACATTTTCGGTTGTACTTCACAAGATCTGGTTTGAATTCTAACTTTTTCTTCAATGATAATTTTTCTTCGAAAAATATGGCCATAATCTATTTATCTCTAAATTTTTGAATCATGAATTCCCATCGTCAAGTTTAGCTGATAGAAAATCTGTGATTTTGTCTTTTGAACTAAAGCTGATTATTAAGAAAAATGCTTATTTTTCGAACTTAGAGAAGAAAAGGAAACCGATTTTGACAGGGTTTTTCACGATTCCCACTTGAAGAAAACTGATTCGACTTCAACATGGCCTTTTATTCAAACCTGAAATGAATGATGAAAGCTAGTCATCATATCTAATGTCATACCTCCCTAGGATATAACGAGATAATGATTTTTTTTCTTTAACCCTGTGACCTTTACATAGATGGAAGAAGACTTGTATAATATAATGAAATAAAGTTGTACATGACTCATTCTTGGATAGATTTCCTCTCATAGTTTCCAATTGAAAAAGTAGCTTTTTCGATAATGAATCTCTATCTAACGAAGAGGATGGGGTAGGGGTAAGTAGGATAATCTGATAAGACTTAATGATTAAAATACATTCAGAAGGAATAGTCTATGCACCGCCCGGAATGATTAGTCAATTGGATTAGTTTGAGTAAGTTATATCTCGTCTAATCTTGATCCTAAATATCGGTGTTTAATTGCTTTAAGTATTCGAAATCAAAAATGAATATTAAGCAAAAACGTTGTGAAAGTGGAAATTTGAGGCATTTTCGAAATTCGAAAACCAGCCTAACTCATGGAATTCATAAGGTTAACTCATTCCTTATCTTCATGTCAACTAGCTTTATAAACTATAGTTAAGTTGGTTGATATGAAGTTGGAATTTTACAAAAATCTCCATTTTTTCATGGAGAATTCACATAGGTTAAAGATTTTTTGGAATCCTAATACAGAGGTATTTCTTTCTAGGAAATTTTGTGATATTTTTTATTGCAGTCAACTGAAATAATTTGTAAAGTGAGTTTTTTTCTATCAAACAAATCTCAATGCCTGTGTGAGGTATATAAACATTACTTTTGTATAGTCTATTCAATATAGAGAATTTGCACATTTTCCTACCTACGAAATGTTCATTGTTTCAATGTTTTCTAGACAATTTATTTATTCAGTCAAAATGTCAATTTCTATTCTGTATTTTATTTTATCATGGAGAAATAAACCAGACATATCAGGTATCCTAAAGAGGGGAGAGTTGAAAAGAAAGTGAAATGGGGAAACCAGAGAAGGACATTTTCCTCTTAAGGTCAGCCGAATGGCTATGAAAAATAACCAGGGATTTTGAATTATCAAAATTTAATTTTCTTGTCTAATTCTGACAATAAAAAGCCATTCCCAGATCAATAAATCAGCTCTATTCAGGATCTTTCGATAGTAAAATAATGGTAATTTCAACTTTCGTTAGAGACTCGATGGGCGATTTTAGTAATTTTGGAAAATTTCATATTACTATGGGTTATTTTAGGCAAATATGGTCAACCTTGAGAAGATAATTTGTACGGCTACTATTTTCGAGTTTTCAAACTGAACTAAACTTTCCGAACAACTCTCTTAGACTCAGAAGAGAGCTGAAATGAATAAGTCTTATTAAATGATCCCCTATTGTAAGCTTTAACCGCCAGGGATTGCGCTATAATATTCCAGAATTTGGCAGCCTAAAAAAGCTGACAATATTTAAATAAATGCAAAAAAATATTTAAAAATCTCAATAAATCTATCAAAAACCTAAGCTTAAATAAATTCAAAGATGAACACAAGAATAAATTAATGTACTCAGAATAATATGAAGAATAATTTATGTTTACAGATATAACATATGTATTGTTAAATAAAAATGTATTTCTATAATTCTAATTCTTACTTACTCAACTGCTTTATACAATGAATGAAGATTAGCGAAATAAGCATTAGGAATAAACCAGAAAAATCATTGGATCTGTAGTCAAATTCTCATTTGAATTGTGGAATAAATTTTATTTCCACTAATTTAACTTTCTTCACTTCTTCAGGGTGTGACTCATGGCTTTTTATTCCAATTTAATGAATACATTTTTATTTCATGTGTGCGCTTTCTGAGGTGGAGGGTTTCTATACAATTTTTTGAAAATGGAACAGTAATGATATGATAAAATTTCCGCCTCCTTGAGTGAACAGAACTTTACAGCCTGTAAAATAAAATGTTGTTAATTGATAAAAAAAAATTTCCATCTCGTCAAATAGGTGGTGGAGGAGTTTTTACAACTTTTTATTGCCATTAATGTAGATTTTGTTAAATTTCTCTCTCTGTAAGGGTAATTTTCCCAATAAGAATTGTATATAATGACTTTATCACAGGAGAATGAAAAAATGACACGTTTCCAGTGCAAATAACACTTTGATTTTGATACGAAAGAATAACAAAATCAAAAAGAAGCAACAGTTCTCAACCACATACATCACGCAACAACATTTTGTTAGTTTTTAGATTGGACTAAACTAATCCATAGTTGTGGTGAAATAACCCTATTCTAGAAATGCTTGATAGTGAACCGCGGCTCATCTAACGGCGCTGATGTGCTCGGAGAGGTACCCTGGGGATCATCGGAGCTGTTTAGGCAGCGACTGTTGGCTGCACCATTTAGTTGGTAGGTACTCTAATAAAGAGGGAAACTATCTAACGGATTTGGGCCGACATATCAAAGACCGCCTGTTTTGGAGCACAGAAATCTGGTTAGTAGATCAAAAATATATATCTTTCATGAGCTTTTTGTACTATTGTTGAAGTCTAGTCTATAATTTTGACATACTTGAAGGGTAAAAATATAGATATATGAGTATATGATGAGTATGTCAAAATAGAAAACTAAAAAAACTTCAATCTAAAGATGATATTTTTTTCATTTCAAGCAAAACTTTTTTATCTTGTGAAAATTTCCTTTTATCGATGCTCGAACAATGGTGTGAATTTCAAGGCAAATCACCATGACACCACTTGTTAGAAATGTCTCAAATATAAATTTAGTTCACATACATAGGGAAAGCAAGAGACAGTCAGAAATGCATCATCACCAGCGGAGGAAACACCCAGTTTGCATCTACTTTTTCTTTGAAAAACAAATAAAAACATTTTTGTTTTATGTTTTCACTTGATAAACTACATCAATCCGAGAGATTATCAGGGGAATGAAGAAACAAATGAATCTGGCCCATAGATTAGGGGAAAAGTTTCACATGAAAAAAAACTTGCAACTTTTTGTAAGGTCACACACATATACAGAATATATTTAATCCAAAAGTGTATTTTTCACATTCTAACGTGGAAATAAACTTTTGGAAATTTTGTATATCGTAGTTATCTTCTTATGGCTGACATTGATTATTAACCTTTTTGTGAGATTCGGGTGATTATTCAAAATCGGAAATTCCAAGTTATTACTAGGCCGATAAAAAGTCAAAATTTGCTCATTTTAGTCATAGAATAAACAGCTCATTTTAGTTTTATTCACATTATCGAGTAATATTTTTTTATAAGCGAGATAAAATGTCAATAAAGGTAGATATTTTAACTTGGTCAATCCAAAACTGCTTCAATATCTTAGATTCATCTACTGTAAAGAATCTTCTCAGACAATCCCTAGTTTCAATTCCATCCAATGAAAATAAAGAAACCAATTTTATGGTATTTTTTATTTACTGCCATAAATAATGCCTACTCTCAATTGGTTGGTATATTTTGAGCATGTTCTAACAATAAACTCAAGACTGGCAATCTTTTTTAATGCTAATACATCATATTTTGTATATAGGAATAATTTTGAAGATAAATACATTTTATGTCAATTTTTTGTCGATTTCATAAGCTCAAACATATTGAAATATTTTACCTGCCTAGTAATTACAAAGGTCTAAACAATAAAACATTATCTAAACAAAAAGTCCCAAAGAGATATCAAAACTTAGACTTTCGTAGAAGGAACCAAAAAAGGAATCTCATTTAGAATCTTTTCGTATTATTCTTCGTGAGTATTTTTCTCGGTCGTCTCAAGGGGTACTTATCCAAAAAAGCATCTAACCCAGTGACTGGAATCCGGGGTATTTTAGAAGATAGATAATCTAGAAGCCAACTGATTAAGACTTCCTCGGATTCAGACCATCTAGTTCATTATAATTATGATTATTATTATTAATTGGAAAATATAAGGACATTTTTTAAATTTCGATTTGGCGCTCATTTCGCATTTTTTCGAACTTTGACTGGAAAATTATTGATTCAAAAGTGGCAGAGAGAATATCTTTCCTAATAATGCAACACGTGGTTTTAACCATTAGACCGAGAAAGATGCATTCCACACATCATCTTTTCTCTCTTCAATTATGATGAATAAGCAATCTTGTTTTCAATTGGATAAAACCATGTTTATTTGATTAGAACATGAATTTACTCAACTTGTTACCTTCCATCATCCAAGCACACATTGTGGTTCATCATTTGAAAAAATATCAATGATGTTACTAAGGTCAAGTGTGAATCATTCACAAAAACATCTTTGGAGGATAGACAAGTCATTATTCTTGAAAATGATTACCCTGGCCATTTACACAGGTTTCTATGCCTTATAAAGTTATAGAGGTTATTAATAATAACTTATTATTACTCAATTAGCATCTGGGAATGTATTTTGTTTGTTAAATCATGAATTATTATTATAATAAATTGTTATTTATTATTAATTTTAATAGCAAGTTTCTTGTTTTTTATTTATCGTATTTTGTAATATCTACTAGGAAGTAGATGGATGATTTCTAATAGTTTTAACTAGTGCTGAAGCATTGCATTTTTCACTAAAACATGCAATTAGAACCTTCGATGCAATAGATTAGTTATTTCAAACGATTGCATCAGCCTGTCAGTATAAATTAATAAGAAGAGGTAGTAAAGATAAAACATACTTACCTCATGAATCGTGATCCTACAACTGGTCTCAAATTAAAGCCTTCAATACGACCATTCAAAGGTTTCAATGCTGTCGAAGATTGTGAAACCCTTCGCAAGGCCCTGCATGGCTTCGGCACCGATGAAGATTCAATCATTAGTGTTCTAGGCAATAGGACTTATGACCAGCGAAAGGAAATTGCCTCTGAGTACATTTCGACATTTGGAAAGAGTTTAATTGAAGATTTGAAATCAGAGATTGGCGATGAATTTGAAAAGATTGTTGTTAACCTTTTCAAGTCACCAATGCTGCAACTGGCGACTTCTTGCCATGAAGCCATCAAAGGAGCGGGTACAGATGAGAGACTTTTGGTTGAAGCTCTCTGTGTCTGCTCGAATGAGGAAATCAAAGAGATCAAACGGCTCTACAAGTCTGGTTAGTACTTTGATTGTTTTAATCTTTCTTCTTACTAGAATTTGATTCTGAACTCAGTGACGATATTGAAGGTGACATGTCCGGATTAGTGCAGAGGTGTCTCATTGCACTACTTCAATGTATGAGGGATGAGATTACCAAGGAGGCGCTTGATAAATTTGACAAATCCGGTGAAAATACTCGATTGGTTGATTATCAAGTGGTTGAGCAAGATTGTGAGGAACTCTACAATGCTGGGGAAGGGTTAGTTGAAAAATATTTAACCAATAGCAATCAGTGTATTGATTGAACAATCAAAAACATAATTGACATATTGATTTATTCCTTATAAAGCAAACTAGGCACTGATGAAGAGGTCTTTCTCAAGATCTTCTGCAAAAGAAATCCCTTCCAGATAAAGGCCATTGATAAGATGTATCAGGAAAAACATGGAATTCCATTAACGGAGGCGATAGAGAATGAACTCGGTGGAGAAATCGGACATGCCGTTGGTCTCATGGGTAGGGATCTGCTATTCGAAACGTAAACAATGACATATGATATGACATTTTTTATCTCATTTCATATACAGGTATTAAATGAATAATCACTGTATCTCATGCTATAATTATAATTATATCATTAATGCTAATTACATATCATGAAATGCTAAAAAAATACTTCATGAGATATTCGTCATATATCAGATATATATGTTCGAAAACAACCAATAAGATTAAACCTTACAGCGTGATTCATTAAAAGTCACATTTCCTTAGTAACTTACTAATAGTAAGCAATGCTTACTAAGCATTAAACAGACCCCAAAACGTGTTCTATAGAATGCCTGATTCTAAAAGAAGTCCTTATTGGAAACATTTCCAAGAAATTGGTAATAAAGGTAAAGTCATATTTAATATTCAGCTATATGCAAAATTTGCCAGACAAGTATAAATATGAAATCAACATCTACGAGTCCATTGATTCAACATTTGAAATGCAAGCATTATACTGAATACATTTCAATAATACAAGGAAATATTACGAAAAGTCAACAAGAAATCTTCAAATGCGAGAAGAAGTCAATAAAACTTCCAGTTAACTCAGCAGAGCAAAAAGACTTTGACATGACATTGCTAAAAGCAATCATCTTTGGCGATCATCCATTTACTTTGGTTGAAGAGAAATATTGGTTGAATTTATTTAAAAAATATCTTCCTAGATACACAATAAAAAATGCTGTTACCTTTTCAAGAGATAAACTACAGGAACTGTATGATTTGCACGAAGAAAAGTTGGTAAGAAATCATTATAATACCTTAATAGAAATTGAAACTTGCAGACGACTTGAAGGAATGTGATCTTTGTTGCTTAACTTCAGATGGTTGGAGGTCGATCAGCAAAGATAATTTCCTATCTTTGACTATCCATTACATCGACAAAGAATTTTGCCTAAACAATTTTCTTATTAGACTTCAATATATAGAAGAAAGGGAGACAGCATTGAATATAAGTCAAATTATCGAAAGCCTACTAATGATTTATGATATAAACACAAAATGCATAGCTTGTGTTACTGATCAAGGATCAAACATGAAGAAATTCACTCAAATCAACAATTTAATTAATTATAATTTATCCTTATTTTGTGTTGATCACCGTCTCAATAACTGCTTGAATTGTGCATTTAAAGATACAAAGCTGAGTCAATTGGAAAAGAAAATCAAAACGTTTGCCAATAAAATAAACAGCTCTTCTCCTGCAAGACAAGAACTTTCCAATCTTAGCAGTTTGCATTCAGTTAAATTCAAAGAAATTCCAACATTATCAAAAACTCGTTGGAACACTCATTTTTTCTTGTTTGATTCAGTAGTTTCATATAAGACTATTATTCCTCTTTTTAAAGACACTCTGTTCTTAAAAGATATTGATATAAATGATGATGAACTTGATGCAATCGAAGATATTAATATGACCTTGTCCTATGTTAAAAATGCCTCAGAAAATTTATCTGCTGAAAAATCTCCAACATCTTATCAATTAATAGGACTACTTGATGTTATAATCGGAGGAACAGAACTAGCAAGAGATAAGGCTGTTAATTCTATGAGTAAAACTTTCTTCACAAATTTTCTCATAGAAGTACGAACAAGATTTTTCCAAGATGAAAAAGATGACGTTTTAAAAGCTGCTTTTTATCTCCATCCTGGATTAAAAGCCAAAAACATATCAGTAGACAAAGAAGGTTTTTTGAAATTTATGCGAAAAAATTTTCCTTTTGTTTTTGAAAATGAAATTCTGGTTGAAGAAACTGATGAAAAGGAGAATATACCCCTGAATCCATACATACATTTTGGCAATACAATATATCAAAGTAAAACATGCGATTTTGAAGCTGAAGTTGATGCTTATGACATTATAAGAATCAGCAGTCCTCAAATTGAGGATATTCTTAATTTTTGGAAATCTAATAAAACAAAATTTCCTTTATTATCTAGGACTGTGAGGAGTATATATTGCATTCCAGCAACTTCTTGTGCATCTGAGCGAGTTTTCAGTATTGCCGGTAGAATTGTTAATAAGCAGCGAAATAAACTATGTTATGAAAATATCAAAAAAATGATTTCAATTAGATGTAATATGTATAGTTTATTTGAATAAATTTCTAAGCATTCAGAATTAAAGTTTACTTTTGATTAAAAAACTATAATTATGGCTTTGTGATCTTTAAAAGGGAAAAATAATGAGAATGATATAATTTTAATCGTTTAATATGAAATATATATCATGAAGTGAGATGTAAACGTAAATAATTTTAAATATATCATGAAATAATGTAAAAATACATCATGGTATATTATATCATTCTATGATATGCTTTTCAGGTACATCTCATATATCATGAAAGTCATTTTACGTTTCGAATAGCAGATCCCTACTCATGGGTATGAATTCTAATTTAATAATTCTTTTCTTTTCAAGTTAAAGCAAATACTGACAGTTGTGGATTATTCGCTGAAATCATTCACGATGCAGTCACGTGTCTGGGCACACATGACGATGTCTTAATCAGGATAATTCCAGCCAGATGTGATGTAAGTCAAGCTTAACTTTGGTCAATTAACGAGAGGAATTTAAAATTCTTGATCAACAGATAGATCTGGAATCGATTAAAGAGCGCTATGCTCAAAAGTACGGAGAGAGTCTCTATGATCGAATCAACTCTGAGACTGGCGGAGATTATAAGAGAATACTTTTGGAAATTATTAAGCCATGAGGAAATATACACTTTTTGTGTAAAAACTTATGGATTTTCTTTAAACTTGACTTGTTCTATACAGTAGTTGTCTTGGTGATATATCCCTACAGGTTCATCTTATTTGGTAATGAATTAGGCCATGTTTCTGAATGTTACAATTAACTAGAGGATCTCATCGCGAGTCACTAGTAAAACTGAAATTCACAGAACATTTAGAAATAATCCAAGCATACAATAAATTTTTTTGCAAATACCCATGATTAAATTTACTTGAATCGTTTAGATTTCTCTACTGAGACTTTTACCATAAATTATTTATGAATAATTTTCTTATAATTATAAGAGATTTTATAAATTTTCTTCTATTTATGGAAGTTATATCATGGAAAGTCAAATAATTTACTGCAAGTAGTTAAAGGGAAGAAAATTTCCATTCTGTGTTATGAAAATTCGAATATGTTAAAGATTTTTTGGAACTCTACTCATGTTGTCCACTTTTACGATTTTAAGGAAAAAATTCTGAAAAAAATTATTTTCATGAAAAACATGGTCATTTATTCAAATTTTGATGTGGCGCCAAGATCTCAATTTTTGTACTTAAAACTCAAAATACTTATTGATTTGAAAGTGAGAGTGTGGTCAAAAGAGGTTTTTTAAGATATGCATTAGAATAGAAAGCCGAATATTGCCGATAAATTTTCGAAAGATACACGAATTTCAAGGGATTTCGATTCATAGAAATTTCATTGATTTTCAAGTAATGAAAACGATCAAAAAATCGAAATTCAAGTCCCAAACGATAATGAGGTTATGCATTAGATCATATTTGATTTCTTGTCTTTTTGTGATCCTAAAAAACATCTTTCGACCACTCTCACACTTTCAAACCAATAAGTATAGTAACTAAATGTTACTATAATCTTGATCTTCTTCAAGGCTTAGAGATATCACTTCGAGGCTATTTGAGTGTTTTGAGTTTTGTTTAGTTTAAATTAAATGAAGACTACACTATTTGTTCTAGATACTTTCGAAAAAAGAGGTTTGATACATCATCAACTCTATTGAATACTGGCCAGATATTTAGTATATAGGGATTCTCATGAATCGATGGGAATAATTACTTGATTTAAATTGAAAATATCCAGTTTATTCATCGATGATATAATGTTTGACTTTTAAAAGATTTGCACAGGTTCAACATCAGCATGGCCACTGTCACAGGACCCATACCATTCGGTACAGGAGTGATGAGCTTTGCCTTCTCGCGAGCCTTGTCAAACTCCACATCACCCAAGACTTTCTTCTTTTGATCTATGTCAGGTAATAATCATCTTGAATAATACATCTTGGGATATATTTAATCTTGTGAACCTACCTTTCTGAGTGAATGAACATCCAAAATCAATGACGACAGCATCATCTTTAATCCAGTCTCCCTTGAGGTAACTTGCTTTGCCCACACCACTTATAACAAGGTCACTTTCTGAGATTATCTTCTCAATGTTTGGTGTGTATTCATTGCATCTAATGACTGTGGACTTGTGAAAATAAGTTAGAAAATCAGCTATTGGATTGCCAATAAGTGGACCATCTCCAATAACAACAGATAATTTGCCTCTTGGATTGAAATCAATTGTCTTGAGAGTTTCATCAAGGGCTAGAGAGGCGGCAGGCAAAAAAAAGTCTTGTTCCAGAGGACTTAAATCCTTGTTTAGTTGGCCACGTGAAAGTCGAACAATGTTCTTTTGATTTAGGGCATCAACATCTTTGAGCGGATCGACCAAATTGCAAATTTCCCAATAGGGTCTGTCTTCAACCCGTAAGGGCAACTGGGTAAGGATTCCATGAACGTTTGGATTATCGTTAAGCTCTTGTATCAAATGGCGAATGAAAGACAACTTTGGAGACTTTTTAAGGCTGTGTACATGAATATGTACTCCACATTGCTCGGCAAATGCTCCTTTTCTGAGAATAAAAGAATCTGAAGCTCCATCATTACCAACGCTAATTATATGGAGAGAAGGTGTCTTGGAATTATATCCTTGGATCTCTTTCTGAATATTTCTCTTTATAATACTAACTATTGAAAATTTAATGACATACTTGGCTAATTTGGCTCCGTCGAAAACTCTAGACATTTATGAACTTGTGGTATTTTAGCTTATTTATAAAAAAATACATTTATATTTGAAAATGTTATTTACTAGAAAAACTTGATACTTATTAAACATTATTAATTTTGTTTAAATTATCCATTTTTAATCATAATCAACATTGATTGAGTTCGCGAATATTTTAATAATCAAAACCGACTAGTTGATCAATAATGTCAGGAAATAAGGATGCTGGAGACCAAAATTTTGACTACATGTTCAAACTTTTGATAATTGGGAATTCATCAGTCGGAAAGACTTCCTTTCTCTTCAGGTATGCCGATGATAGCTTCACATCGGCTTTCGTTTCTACAGTTGGAATTGATTTTAAAGTAAAGACTGTTTTCCGGCAAGATAAACGCTTCAAACTTCAAATTTGGGACACAGCTGGTCAAGAGAGATATAGAACCATCACTACTGCCTATTATAGAGGAGCTATGGGATTTATTCTCATGTACGATATCACAAACGAAGATTCATTCAATGCTGTTCAAGATTGGGTAACCCAAATAAAAAATTATTCCTGGGATAATGCACAAGTTGTTCTTGTTGGTAATAAATGTGATTTGGCAGGAGAAAGACAAGTTTCGACTGAAAGAGGACAAGAACTTGCCTCCCAACTAGGTTTGCTTTATAATTCTGATATTTATTGAATTTTAGGCTTGGAATTTTTCGAGACATCCGCCAAGGATAACATTAACGTTAAGGCAGTATTTGAGCGTCTTGTCGATATTATTTGCAGTAAACTTCAAGAGAATGGCGATCAAAATCCTACTGCTCAACAGGCATCTGTTGGCCCTAATCAACAACAAAGTGGTAAGTCAATATAGTCAGTTAAAGTCACAATATAATATTGCATTTCCTTCAAATGCCTTTTTTGAATCAATATTTAATTTTCCTGCTCTTTTAAGAGGAAGTGTCAAAAAAATCAAAATGAATCATTTCTAGGAGAGTATAAATCTTTACTGATTCTAAAAATTGATATTGTATCAAGCATTTTGTTCTATGAAATGAAAAATTAAATTAATTCTATACTCATGTATTGTATTTTTCAGAAAATTGCATATGTGTAAGCATATAACCAACCTTTGTCTTGCTTTCAATCTTCACTAAACCTTCATTTTCAACATGTTTATTTTCAACAATCTTTTCGCTTTTCCATGTTGAATCTTTATATCCTTGAATTTTTGTTTAAAGGATTTCTTCTGTAGTTTCTTTGAAAGCTATGTATGTGTACATTGAATAGTACACACACATGTTTTAGTTTATACTGAGTTTGAGAAACTACAAAAGAAGCAGCAGCATAAACTGAGAGAGGGGGTGGTGTGACGTAGGGCGAAAATAATAAGAAAAAGGAAGACTACACACAAAAACTTTTCTCATTCTGTCCATTTATCTAAAAATAAAGAGAAAATTTGAGATAAAAGAAATTTTCATGTTTGTCTTTTTTCAAACGGAGTGTGTATTTTATCGATTTTCGATAGACCACTATTCTCAAAATTGAATTTACAGTACTCCTAGCAGTCCTTCCACTATAGACAAGCAACAAATAAAACCAGAGGAGTAATTCCCACATTAAAGCGTTTATGCGTTCAAATAATAAAAAATAAATAAGCATATTCTACATTATGTATGTTGCATGTTACTTTGTATACTTTTTGGAGTTGGGAGAATTCCAACCAAGTCTCTCATGGCCAAATTTATTTCGGATTTCAAATTAAAGCTCGATTTAAATTATTGCTTTCTTCAGTTTCATTAAAAAGTAAATTATCTCAGCTTTGTTTATTTGCTTACACGTAAACTGAAAAATATTTCAATGAATTTTAAGACAAAGAAAAGATTTAATTACACATTGGTACTTAACTCATAAGATCCAATTAGATACACTGAGATTTTCTTATTCATTTCTTTTGTTCCATCGATTAATTGTCATTTCTTACATTACTTACTATCTGCTCTTATCAATATTCACAAATTCATAAATTTATTCTTTTTGTGGGAAATTGGAATTCAGTACTACCATAGTAATGTAATGCAGTGAAATAAATTAAAACAATGATAATTTTTTCATTACAACTGATAAGATAGGATTTTATTATTTTTTCATCGAATGCATGATTGATTTGTTCTGTAATTATTTTCCTTGTATATTCTACGCTAACTAAAGCTTGCTCGTCTTTCTTACATTCATGGTTATTAGTAATGGTTAATAGTAATAACATATTACTGTTATCATGTAACACATGAAAGAAGTTATTATACATTATTTTGGACACAGAGTGTAATTTCGAGGAAAAGATTATCCTAGTCAAATTTAAATACCCTTCTATATATTGAGTTGAGGAAAAATTCTCTTCAACTTTGTACAAAACAATCTGAGTAGGGTAATTTTGATTGGATTATTTTTCTCTCAGAGATTACACCTCATGTAAAGAAGCAATTTACTCGTATGAAATGATATAATGTTTCATTGATTTTTATATTAGGCCCCCGCCTAGACCAACAGGGTCAGAAACCAGACATGGGCAATTGTAATTGTTAAACTTGAGTAAAACATGAAAAGATTTTCACATCCCTTTTTCGGGCGAAGAGCGAACTATTCACAACAACATTGAAAGAAATGAACCAATATTTATGATTACGATTAATATTATTATAAAGGTTATGAACTCCCCCAGCCCCAATTCCCCATTTACCCCTCCGTTGATAAAGTCATCTGTCTGTTACATTTTCAACCTCTTTCTACTGACTTGTACTCACATTCCATGAGAGGAGCTCACAATGAGAACGAATGCATTATATGACCACTTACTTATTTAGAGAAGAGAGAAATTCCATTGTAGATTTCATTGAAAAATACTATTTACTACATATTCGAGTTGAATGAATAAAATAAACTCAAATGACAACGATTAATCATCAGACACTGTTATTATTACGTATTAGCTAACCACTTAGAAGGAAAATTGTTATCTATATAATATATTGAATTTAAAGTTGAAAATACACTTGTTATCCTACACATGACTTTGTCTTACTGCAAAAGAAGAAGTAGTAACATTAAACAAGACACATTCATACACACCAAAACACATACACAACATTCCATCAGAGATAAATTGCATTTTTTCCGACGCCTCCAAAAATGCCCACGTTTGGAGCTAAACCCAAAGAGAGTTGAAGAGTTTAATAAATATTGAGGACAAGAATAAAAAAGATGTGCTAATCTTAACAAATTTAAAAGGCAATTCTATTCTGATACAACCATTATGATAATATTTATTGTTTCAATTCTGTTTATTTAATATATATATACGTTATTATATTGATTGTATTTGTGTTTTCTTTTTTTATTAAATTATTATCAGTGAGAAAAATAATACTGTAATATCTATCATTCTAGCCAAGAATTTATTAGTTTTTATCATTCGTAGAAGAAATAAAAGAAAATGTAGGAAAGGAAGATGATCTGATTGGCGCATTGGTTGAAGAAGTAAAGTCTATACGAGACGATTTTCATTCTTTTACTACATCTAATGTTGAGATTGAGAATGAAATTCATTCATAGATTTTTAAAGACTAATTCTATTACGAAATGCGATTCATTCACACGAATGTAGTATATTTTTTATATTCTTTCGAAAGAAAATCATTCCAAATACATTTTAATCAGAATTTTAATTATCAAAGGTCAACGTTTAGTACAGATTTCTCACCTCGTGTTATGGTCCTATTAGTTGCAACTTGTAGCTTACAAGGAAAAAGTCAAACTGTATTTCATGCACCACTTGAAAGCATCTTCCCTCGTCAAGCCAGATTGAAAATTGTGCTGAAACATCTCCTCAACGAGTATCAAATTCACATGCACATAATCCTTTGAAAGCTCATTAGAGAAGACAAAGACCTCTTCAAAAATTATTAGTATTACTTTTGAGTATGCAGATGATGCATTTATTGTGGCTTCCACTGTGGAGATTATCGAAAACTAAGAATTTTTTCCTATAAAATCATACTTTTTCGAGTTTGTTCTGGTATACAAAATCTCAATTGAAAGTGACGATTTTATGAACAATTGCCAAGATTTTTTCAATGGATTTTACTACGAGAAAGGACAAAATCAAGATTTTCGAATAGTTTTTGCAACATTGTGAATAAAAATATGGCTTTTAGTAAAAATTTAGTCTTTTTTCACATGTTGAAAAACATTCCTAGGAAATTTGGTAAATATATCGAAGAACGCAAGAGACCTTTCATAAGACCTAAGGAAATATAAAGTTTGTTGATATGAAGTTGGAAATCTATGAGTTTTACAGAAATCTCAATTTTTTCATCATGTTTTCGAATTTTTAAAAAATTTTTTGGAGTCCAGATGCCTACTCTTACCGTTTGAGGCAGAAAAAATTATGGTCATTTTCTGAAAATTTTTATCGATTTAAAAGTAGCAGAATGTCCAAAAGAAGTTCTTTAGGACCACAATTAGACAAGAAAACCGATTTTCTAGTAATGAAAATGATCAAGAAATCGAAAAAAATAAATCTACAAATCCATTTTGTTTTTCTTCAAACGATAAAAAGTATGCATGATTAGCTTTACATAGAATTCTTTATTGATGAATACATTTCCGAGTATAAACCGATTATATTCCCAAAAGTTTTGAGTACTCTGTCGACAGAGAGAAAATCTCCCCAGGCAGCACAAAAAGCAACCCAATCGAATTAGAAAAAAAGAACAAACAAGGCACAAAATAAGTCGATAGAGAGACACAAACCAATTAGGCATATGAATTAGATTTGTGAAAACCGTACACACCTCTAACGCAATAGGTTAATGGGAAAAAGACAAACGATAATATATTTTATTTTGATCTTGTTTTATGTTCTTACTCACTTAGGAAGGCAAAGAAAATCAGTCGGATTTTTCGATTTTTAAGCATTAACTCATTCGAAAATTCGCTTAAAACAAGAATCCTATCATTAAGTGTAATTGAAATAAAAACTATCAATGTTGAATAGAAAAATAAAAAAATTTATTGGTGAAAAAATCTTTCTTCCTGTGATTGAATCAGTTATCAATACATGTGGGACACGAATGTACTGAGTCATGAATGAACATGTCACAAGCAATACAAAAGAGGTTCTTACAATTACAGCACTCGTAGGCCTAAATTTGAAAAGAAAAATGATGTTAAACCTCTCTAAACCCGATAGGACTCGAAATTAGTACGCAGTCGTGATCTTAACTGATGGAACTGGGGCTTTTGTAGTCATGAAAATTGAGAAGGCTAAAATTCGAATGACCCATTTGTTCGTATTCATTAACTTTTGTACCAGAGAATTGCAATCAATCTTCAAAACAAGGAATAAAATCTATAATTTCCGAGTTCTATGTCTCTACTGAGTACAAATTAAGCTTAAAAACCAGCTTACTCAGAGAGAAAACCAATAAGTGAAAATCCTGGGAAGCAGCAGAGAAGGCAAGCTTGTGTAATGAAAACAAAACTTATCGTCTAAGTAGATTTACGAGTTATTTTAGGAAAAATAATTTTTCAGAGCAATTTTGGAATCTTTGTATGGTGAACTCGGTTGACGTAAAGATGAAAATCTATTATTTTTAGAGAAAAACTCAATATATTTCTCCAAATAGTCAGGAACAAAAATATTTCATTAGAGTCATGAAATGAGTTTTTGAAAAAAGAAATTTCCGACAAAAATTCAATCGAGCTTAAATTAGACCCCTTGTGAATTTTGAAAATGCGCCATATTTCCACATTTTTAGAGAGTTTTAATGTTTGATCAAAGAATTTTTATTGATTTCAAAGAAATAAAGCGATTCAATACCAAAATTTGAGATCGATATTAGACAAAAATTTCGATTTTGGACATGGAATTCATAGTAACAAATTTCTCGCAACTTCTTTCATGTCTAATCTTGATCCCAAATGTCGATATTTGATCGTTTCAATTATTAGACTTTAATTAAATAATTTTGGTCTTGACTATTTGAAGAAAGATATAAAGATAAAAAATAGTGAATTTTCATCTTCAAGTTATCAACTACAGCTTCATGTTTTTATATCCTAAAACTTGGGTCATAAATTTCTGTGCAACGGATTTTCATATGAAACCTTAGCTCCATCAGTTTTGGTCATGACAACAGCACTCGAATCAATTAAATAGATCTTGAAAAGCTTCTAATTTTATTGATACTTGAGAATCAGATATTTATTTATGATCAAGACTTACACTTGAACCGGGAGAAAACTCTGAGGAACATCCAGAACAAATGGGGTTATTTTGACCACGAAAAGTCTTGAGAATATCCTCAATTTGAGTGAAAATTTTCAGTGGAAATAGATGATGATAGGCTCTGGCCAGGTGAGGAGCTGCAACAAGAGTGAGACCACAGACAACACACTCGCAGGGCAATTCACAATAAGCTGATTTACACCTAGGACAAGCGTAGATGCCCTTTTCAAAGTTTTGTTGCTGACCTTTGGAGGTTGATGAATTCTCGATAATCTGCTTTAAATGACAAATGCATCTACGATGAGGATATCGTTCGAGATCAAATGACTCAGCATACGGAAACCCAACCTGAATTAAACAGGCATCTGATTGTTCATTAGTTGGTGCGGGAAGGACTTTATCTTGTAGGATAGATTTAAAATGCAAAGGATCAAGGACAACGTTGAATGTTCCAGATGTAGCCTTGGCTAGAGCGTGATGTACAAAAACTTCTACACTCAGTGACAATACAGAGACTGTGATTTTATTTGCTACCAAGGACTGAATGGTTTTGTGAATATCTCCAGGATCACATGTCGTTTGGCTGGATACCACTAAAATGACCTCTCTAGTGGAATGTTGAGAGAGACATTTAAGATGAGATTCTGCCAGTGTCAGGGCGTTTTGTAGACTCGGCTCTCCTTCACAGTTCTCATCAAGCAATCCGTTTAGAGCGTTTATATGGTATCTGGGATTGCCAGAGAGCTCTGTTAATTTTTCTGCTTTTCGATCAGCCATAAGGATAATTCCAAGCTGACTAATTGGATTTTGGTCAAAGTATTCATTGATGAAGGATGATATGACATTGATGGAACAGCCCAGGGAACTTGGCTTGAGGTCAGTATCATTCATTGATGAGGTTACATCGAGAATAATGAATAAATGACGCATCTTACAATAAAAATCACTTAGAAATCTAATTTACTATTCCTAGTCTTATGAACTTGTCATCGCTGGGAATCTGTTGACGACGTCTCTTTTGGATTTCTGATCGAGTGTTTTGCATAATTTGGTCGAAATTCGACACGAGCATGCCATCTTCATTTTCCTTGATGATGTTCCTGAAAATATCAAATCACGTGAACCAACCAAGTCTTTTCATAACCCGTCTCCCAACGGAATCCTTTTTTGTCATCCCGATTCATAATTGTCAATTTAAAATGACCGATTTGTAAAAAAATCAAATTAACGGATGATTCAAACAATAATGGAATTTTTACTATTCCAAGTGATGCTTTGTAAAAGGTGAAATTTCAAAAAAATTATCATTTTCGACGACAAATGACTTCCAATAAAGAATCTATTCCCAAGTCTATGAGGTTTCTCTTTGGAGGTCTTTCTGGGTAATTCTATCATTATAATTTGATATAGAATCACAGCTACACTTGTTGTACAGCCTCTTGATCTCATCAAGACTCGAATGCAGCTTAGTGGAGCCGATGGCCAGAAGAAAATTTATTCAAACTCTTTCGATGCTTTCAAGACCATCCTGAGAAATGAAGGAATCATTGGTCTGTATTCTGGGTAACCTGAAAGAATAACTTTTCTACAGTTTATCTGCAGCTATATTAAGACAAGCATCTTACACTACCGTTCGTCTTGGAGTTTACACTAGTCTTTTTGATTATCTCTCAAAGGATAATCACCCTCCATCTTTTATGGAGAAAACGATTTGTGGTCTTACCGCTGGAATTGTTGGATCCTTTTTTGGCACTCCAGCCGAGGTTTGCTTAATAAGAATGACATCAGATGGGCGTTTGCCAGTGGAACAGAGGAGAAATTACAAAAATGCATTTAATGCTCTCTCACGTATAGCTAGAGAAGAAGGAATTACTACTCTATGGAGAGGCACAATTCCAACAATGGGTCGTGCTGCAGTTGTCAATGTGGCTCAGTTAGTTTCCTATTCTCAGGCCAAGCAAGTTATTGTTAAAAGAACTTCTCTAGAAGATGGCATTCCAGTTCACTTTTTATCTTCAATGTTTAGTGGTTTCGTAACTACAGTTGCATCACTACCAGTTGATATCGCTAAAACTCGAATTCAGAATATGAAAATAACCAATGGTATTCCAGAATACACTGGTATATTTGTGAGTTTCTTTCTCCTGTCCATTTGACAACTCAAAACTTTTTAAATTGAAAACTAATCTACCCCGAGTTAGTGACGCTGAATAGTAAATTAAATTTGAATTTTCAAGGATGTCATTCGCAAAGTGAACCAAGCTGAAGGAGTACTGTCGCTGTGGAAAGGTTTTACTCCTTACTTTTTGCGTATTGCCCCACATACTGTGATAACCTTTATAGTCCTGGAACAAATGAATAAGAGTTATAAAAAGTATATTTTGAAACAAGATGACACAAATTCGTCCGGAAGTCTATAATAAACTGATTTACAATCTTTAGTCTAATTTTAATAAATTATCTACACTCAGAATCATGATTTTTGTTTTTTTTATCTAAAAAAATTCAAGTGAATTATGAACACTATTCTTACCTAGGTATGTCCACTTTTCTGGATTTTGTTGCGAGTGGAAATTTTGGAAGCGCAATCAACAAGGCATGCCTATACATCGATCAAGATAATGGCGAAGCCTTTGAAAAGATAATCACGGCGCAATGCCTTGAGAATGAAATTGTCTCAAAATGTTCTAATGAAACTTTGATACATGTAAGCTCTTTCTTGTTTTATCCTTTTGTGTAGTATGCAGCAAAGTCATGTAGTCTTGCTTGTATGAAAATTTTGATAGAGGACCCAAATAACTGGGATCTGAGCAGAAAGAATATTTTTGGTCAAGATGTCTTCTCAATCGTAGCTCAGAGAGAGTATTTACCTCTATGGACATACCTTTCAAAGATTTCTAGGTAAGAAGAAGTTTAATTCCAATTTAGCCAAGAATTTCAATGCAAGCTGAGTAATGAATTTTCTGTACATAAGTTACTAATGTATCCTGATAGTTTGAAATCTATAAGTTCTCAACACGTGAGTAGATAATAATACATTTTGATGGATATATATTGAGAATAATTTACAAATGCATAAAGGGAAATCTGTTTGAAAGACCATGTCTCGTTAATCAGACCAAATCAGGGAGAGTAACATGAGTCTCATCCATTTTGATTTTATTTTTATTCCGTTCCCTCTGAAAGTCCTGAGTCTTGATCATAAACTGCAGAAACTCCCAGCTGACTTCCTCTTCCGTATTTTCTTGTTCCTCGGAATCTAGTGGAGGGGAATCGAAACAAAAGTCAGGTATTTGTGGTAACAAATTTTGCATAGCAAGCACAGTCTCATCGTGAGCTTTGCGATGCCAATCTCTTGTCTTGTAGAGCAATTCTAAATTTTCATCCGAATTCACATCATTGAAGAGCAGTGATTTGACTGTTTTGAAGTTTGCCTCGTATTTCTGTAAACATTTTTTGAGCATATTTTTTGAAAAATATTTAGATTTAAAGAAGCCACGCGTATTATTATGTGGAATAATTGTTTCAAATGGTCTTTGCTAGGTGGTACATATTCAAAAGAATAACTATCAGATATTTGTTATGCCTAGATTCAAAAATGCCCATTTATACGATCATTTTACACAGATTGGCAAGAAATCTAGGTGTATAATTTATAAATGTAAATACTGCACTAAACAGCTGTCGATTACAAGCAGTACTCGGCTGAAATTTCATCTAGAATCCTGCAATATTTTTAAGAATACCTCTGCATTTGTTTTGTACAATAACACCGAAAGTACTAAACACAATATCCCCAATGAAACAAATAATCCCAAGCCTCAGGAAAATGGTTATAACGGACAGATTAGTTTCGTATTAAACTTTGCGATTTCTTGTGGGGTAAAATTTCAATCTATTTCGAGCCATCACTTCACAAACCTCATTAAAGTAATGAAACAAGATTTCCCTTTGGAGACATTATCATCAAAGTATTTAATAGAAAAAGTTTTATCAGAAAATCACGAGATTATCTTCTACCGGAACTTGAACGAACTAAAGGCCTCACCTTCATTTTCAATTTTGATTTATTTTGAGGGTAAATACATTGATGTGATCATTCATTTGGCCAATGGAAAACTAATATTTGTCACCTCTTTTACTTACACCACTTCAGATAATCAAATTAAACATTTCCTAGATGGAATAAAGTCTTGTATTGACAAATTCTCTCAGTTATCCTCACTTAATGGAGTTTATTTCCTTGAGAATGACACCAAGATTATCAATGCCATCCAAGATACTTTGCCTGATGTTTTTTGTTTTGTTCCATTATCCTGTGTGCTTTCAACATTCATCAAAGATGTTATTATCGAATTAGACTCAAAAACAAATATTTACCATAATGTTTGCAAGATTATTAAAAAGTTGAAGAAATCCTCTGCTGCTGGTGATGAAAAGTTGGAAGATCTTCCTGCCCACGACAATGATGATTACAATTCTGAATTTTTCATAAAAATCAACGATTTTATCAAGTCAAATGCATTTGTTGAAGCTCTCCACCTAGAGGTATTCAGTAATCACAAGAATTTAGAGGGAAGCTTTTGGCCACAAGTTGAACTATTATCGAATTTGTTCAAATTTCTTAATGAGAAAATTGCCATTTTGGCCAAGAATGAAGTGAAATTCTCACAAATATCCCTCAGTCAGATTACTAATCATATTTGCAATTTCATTTCAACTTGTGAAGATGAAGTTATATCGGAAGTTGTTCGGAAACGCTTCGAAATTCACTCAGAACAGATAACTCTCAATGGATATATTTTATTGAGTCAATTTCTCGATCCATATAACCGAGGATCAAGATTATTAGATCAGGAGAAGGATGAAATTCGATCAATTCTCATGAGCCTATGCCAGAAGAATGACGAGAAATTGTGCATCATTACAAAGGAAATTGATGAATTCTTCATTCAGAAGGACTCCTTCTCAACAATCAATGTCCTACTGGATATAAACCTAGATCCGTATACCTGGTGGCAAAACTACTCAAAACAATCAAGTATCCTTAAGAAATTAGCCCTTCAAATATTCTCAGTGCCGACAAAGTATTCTGAAATTATGGATAAAATGAAACTTGCCAAACTAGCCCGTAAGTGTGCCGAAGAGAATGAGCTTACTCATGACCAGAGAGATCAATATTTGAATATTTTCTTTTATCTTAAATTTTGTGAAAATTTGTCATCGCCTTAGATCTTTATCAGTTTTATTCCTTATTATTACTATTAAAAGTATATTATTACGAAAATTGAACAAGAATAGAATTTTCATCTGCACATTCAAAAAGAACTAGAGAAAGGATTATTATCAACAACAACAACAGCAACAACAAAAGATTTCTAAAGTGCCTAGAATAATAATAATACAGAATATATATATTTATTAGAAAGATTATATTGGGACCATCTATATACCATACTACTATAATATCAAACACAATGTGAGCCTTATTTTTTTGACTATTTTTTAAGAAATGAACCTATACAGATGTATTAAATTAGATGGTACATGTATTATTATTAACATTCACTAGTAGTGTATTTAAAATGAAAATGAAAATATTCATTCATACAGTGATGTAATTATTTGTTTGTTATAGATGTTTATTCCTTATTATTATCATATACACTCAATACTTGCTACTTTGACAAAAAATAAGAAAAGATTACAAGCTATCCTTCTCAATTGACCATGCAAGTTATACTGTATGATACTGTATAACCATACAGGTTATTTTTCTGCTCAGATTCAAACCACTATAGATGTACTATTACTATTGGAAAAAATACCCCCCCCCATATATATATGAAACAGATTTCAAAGTTTATGTTTTCTTAAAGAAAGAAATTGCCATTACAAAGAATATGAAGATATATTTGCCCATACAGAATTGAAAAAAGGGCCCAAAAGAAAACTTGTTCGTATTATTTTTGCCAATCCCAGATAAAAGTTTAAGTGTATTACATTTTTATCCTATTTTTCTCTCTTTTTAAGCCTTGAGATTGATTAATTATTGTTTGATGTTCATTTTGAATTACATAAATATTCAAGAAATCTTTGTACATTTTAACTGATAAAGAAAAAGTTATTACTAAAGTTATTGTAAAATTAAGGCAAAAGAATGTTTTATTCAAAGTTTTACTATGGCATCATTTAAAACGTTTTGTTATTTCAGAAAAAAATTACAAAAAAAAGATTTATTACATATTATTATTGATAAAAAAACAGCAGATATCAAAGAAATGTTCGAGTGTATTGTTTGTAAATATTTTTATGATGAAAAAAAGTGATTTTTAAAGTATCCTCAAGTCTTTACTCATTTCCATCAACTGTGCAATGTTTTATCACTAACGAATAGGAATTCTTCATTTGCGACAATGAATTTTGTGTGAAAATACAATAGGGAAATTCAATTCAGACATGGAATTTTTGATATTTTCCAATCCAATACGATATCTAAAGTCTAAACTTTGTCAGTTATAAAAATCTATGTGTTGTTTTTAAATTAGATATTGGATATGTATATGCTATTTTTTGTATTATCATTCATGTTTGCTAGTAAATTCTAAATACAAATAATGTATGGTGAATATATAAAACCATTGTGGTTGAAACATTTTTACCAATTTGTGCACAATTATCGATAAATCAACTATAGAATTTATTTTTTTTCAACAATGACTAGTTAAATTATCTTTTTTATACATTGTATTAAATTCTTTTGATTTTTTTTCAATATTCTTTAAACTCTTCTGAAAGTTTGTATGAATATTTTCACAAAAATTTCTCATGTGATCTATTGTATTTTTTATCGATTCACTTTTTAAATCGTGTATAACCGTGTATTATAGGATTCTTTTGTAATTATTCAGGATTCAAAATCTAGACCATTTTCGTGGAGTTTTATTGACCAAAATTATGATCCACTACATAAGCCATTTAGAAGCAGGTCTCAATATTAATCTGATCATGAAAGTATAGATTATGCTTTAATTCGTTGTTCTATGATGCCCATCGGAAATCTTCAAATTTTAAAGTTAAAAAATATGCAATCTGAGTAGTAAATTGTGAAGTATACTTTTGCACGATAATGGAGTGTTTTCGTAAAATCTCAACGATCCTTATTGTTTTTCTTGTCTATGGGTGATCCTGAAAAATTAAAGTTGGAATCAACAAAAATTTTCAGCTCAAAGTTTATAAAAATTGCGCCATCACGAGATTTAAAATGTCTTGAGAATGTTTCCTACAAGTTTTTGAATCGTTTCGCAAAATATTTCGAGATATATATATTTATGCTACTGTAAAACTTGAATAAATGAAGTTTCATAAACAAAATTGTTATCGTAAACCTGTATTTTTCAAATCTTCATAACTTCCTTATTTTTGAAGCTATCAGGAAAATTTTTTGACTGTGAGAAAACTTATTTCTTGTAGAACAATATAGCAAAAAGAATTTACTGAAAATATTTTAATTTGTAAATCTTATATTCACTTAAAGTTGGCTAAAATTTGAGGGATAAATAATAATAATAAGAAAGGGGGTCTCATAAGAAACGGTCAATGTGTACACTCAGTATACACTCGGACATTTAGATGTGTCAGTGTATACACTGTACGGAGTGTACACAATGTACTACACATTGAACGTAACATATATATTCAGATCTTTGTATCAATCATAAATTCTCAAATTCCTCGAGAATAGCTTTTTCCTGAAAAAATGGGAATTGGGTTGGAGTTTGATGCCCATTTTTACTCGACCTAACGCACCATTAGTTGAAGATGTTAGAATTCTTGATTCTGATCAAACTTTGTGTGTACTGTAGAGAAAATCTGGTTGTTTTAACTTTTCTATGGAACACATTTTAATTTCTCATGTGACTACGAATGAAAGAAATTGTATTTTATTATGTAAAATATAAACTGTATGATAATTAACATGAAAAATTGATTCTTGAGAATGCAATTAAATAACTGTTAATATTTAAAATATCTACACATTGTACAATGGATGATACATTGGCAAATGAAAAATTTCTTTTGGTTCTTTTGTAACTGTTATTCAAATTATAACTATTAAGTGAACCGATAAAACTGTTTTGAAGATAAAAAAATACTCTCATATTTCCATTGTCTCTTATAAATTCAAACATGATTCGAGTGTTATATAAAGTTCCTTTCTTTAAATTTGAATTTGAGTCCAATTTTTCCTCCATTATCTCAAAAGCTTTCGTAGACAATAATACAGTTCATCTATGGTTTAATAGATGGTTTTTTTTCAAAATAAGTTAAATTTTCATATCATTTTTTTAATATTGTTGATTCAAAAACAACATTGGATATTTTGTAAATAAGCACTATGTAGAAATTACAGTGTTTTTAGACATTAAACCTACTAGCAATGTGTGGTCACTGGTTATTACTAGACCCATGTGAATCTAACTTGATGGAGATTGTCTTCTCACACCTAGATGTCAGAATTGGGATGAACAAGTGTCAATTCCATAAGAGAGTCAAATAATATTCAACTCACGGTGGCGGATATAGACGCGTTTCGTCCTTATTAGGACTCGTCAGTACACCATAGCCAGGATTCGAACCCAGGTCTTCAACGTTGTGAGGCAACGCTTCTAAGCACTATGCCATAACCCCCGTTCATCTACTATTACTCAACACTCCCATAGTATTGACACCACCTACACACTATTCTGAATTCTGACATCTAGGTGTTAGAAGACAATCTCCATCAAGTTAGATTCACATGGATATAGTAATAACCAGTGACCACACTTTGCTAGTAGTTTTAATGTCTAAAAACATTGGATATTTCATGTGTCCCAAGATACAATATAAGAAATTTACTTTCTGATACAACTGTAGATAGCTCAGATACATGTGAAAATAAAAGCTTATTTATTCTTGAATTAGTTTTTGAAAGGAAATTCCAATGTTTTACAAATTACCGAGTTAAAATTCTTATTCTTTCCCAAATATTTAATTTTTAACGCTTTCGGTGCCGAGACTTTTTCACAATAAAAACCAAAATTTAGCTATGAAGATACCAAGTTATTTGGCCAAAATTATTACTAATGCAAGTTCACATTGTGGGCTTCAATTTAAACTTTAACTGATCCAGAAACCTATCAAATTGGTAGAGTTATGAAGGTTCAAAAAAATTGGAAAATGGACATATATGTCCATCGGCACCGAAAGGGTTAATTGGGTTTTGATGCCTAGGGACTCGCATGACCCTAAATTCAATCAATTTTATTACAAGATCTTATGGACTAGAATGTACCAAAATTACTAAAATCCCCCATCGATATGATAAATCTCCAAGTGTTTTTACATCATCCGCCCAAATTTCGCTTCTGTAATGAGATGAACAAAAGGAAAATTTTAAAATGAAAAACGTTTTTTATTCACCCATCAGAATTGTTATACTCATAATACTGGAAAATAAGAGAAATTTCATATGTCAATAGGATTTAAATCCTTTTTGCAACTCTTCAGGAATAAATAATTTGAATTTAAGATAATACTAACCTCTAGACAATTTTAGTAATTTTGGAACCATCATTCGAAGTTTCCGATCTAGAAATCTGCAAAATTAATCGCTATTATTCAGATGCATTTGGATGGGAATGAAGGTCCCAAAAGTTTGATTCGTCTTTGGACATTGGACTAAAAATAAAGTACTTTCTTTCTCTCACTGATTTCAGACATGTAAAATACATGTTTTTTTTCTTTCTTGTGATCTATTCATCATTCCTGTACATACATATATTCGATTCTATAATACATGTATATTCTACAATTTGAATGGAATAGATCCAGTTAAAACTACACTATACTTCTCTCTTACATATGTGTGTCTGCTTACTTTTGTCTGTGTATTATGTTCTCTTGCACAGTCACTTACTGTTGAATTTCTTTTCTTTTTTTAACAAATAGTAAAAGTTAATGTTTAGACAATGAACACTCTCTCGATTTGTACTAGAACTTAATTTGTAATCTTTTAGAGGACAACGACTGAGCACTTTCAGAGTAGTTCTGTGTTTGCATTTCATTAGTCCAGGTATTGTTCTATTTGTTTTGTAGCAAAATATCCCATTTCTTCACGACTAACGCATTCGTTTTTTTGTCTTGAAATTATTTTTTTTACCTTTGATTAGTTTATCGATCAAACTAAAATCGATACAAAAGTTTTAAACGTTTTCATCTCCAAGCATACTAAAGTTTGCTAGACTCGAATGAAAAATGAGTGAGTCGCTTAGATTAACAAATTTTTCCTATAAACCCTTTAATCCTTCATGTCCCATTGTTCCATCACTTTCTTGAGCGATGATTTAAATTGAAATATACTTGAAATACTTTTTTCATACCTCATTAGAAAGGAAATTTATTAGGCTACAAAATTATGTATAATTCATATAAATAGATTTTTACTGATGCACATGTATTTAGAACGTTTTTTTGTGAAAACCTATTTGCTGGAAAATGGTTACCCAGCCAATTTTGTGGAAAATTTCATCAATAGATCTGATATCATAGATGATGAGCAGGGCGATCAAAAATATGCAGAATAGTATAATTATTTCTAAATATTTAAGTATGTATTTTTCAATATTTTCATCTGGAAAATGTCGATTGACAGTCAGTAAATTTTTTGACATAATTCTATTACAAAATGGGGTCTGTAAACAACCACTTATATCATCAAATAGAATGCTAGGCTTTCTCTACCAATCATATTTATTTGAAGATTGAATCAGACCAAGAATAGTCAGACATAATAGGCCTATTTTGAAAAAAGCCAATCTCTATCATTAATTAATTTTTAATTTTGACCGCCCTGATGATGAGACAATCAACACAGATGAGGCTGTGAAGACTGCAATTTTCATGAAACTCACATTTAAAGGATACGATTTCAGTAATGATGTTATAGGAGAAGACTGATTAATCTCATCGATCGACAATACAATTAATTGAAAGTTGTATTTAAAACTCAGATTTTATTCAGTTTGATCCATAAGAATTCATTTAAACCTGATAAAAATTCAATACACTCGCGGTCATTCATATATAGGACGGACTAACAAGATCATTTGGAAAAGGACACGGCTATGACAAGGCATCTTTGATAGCAAGATCATGCTGCTTTAATTTCGAATTTTTCTGTTCTTTGCGAAAATCCTGCGGATGACAGCATAGTTGTATGGGTGAAAGAGAAATTCTTTATACAAACTTATACAAACCAAATCTATGTGTTATTGAAGAGTTTTGGACACTACTGATGATCCTTTAAGAAATATACAATTTGATTCCAAGTTATGAATTCAAGTTGGTACATTGGAACGTTCGTTTTTGAAATAATAGCGTGAAACTACTCATTCAAATGAAAAAAAAACGTTTATAAAAAATTAAGATTCAATTTTACAATCTACATTGGATAGTTCAGAGAATAAGAAGTAAGAATAAATGATAATCTTGCTGTGAAATTTTCACGTCATGTGTCTGCCCCATCTCTCTTCTTCATCAGAGATCTGCTGATCAACCAAAATACTAATAATAAATACGCGCATACATGTACAACTAAATACTACTATAAGGGGAATAGTATACGTATATAGTCTAAGATGTATATATACCATACATGAAAATATGCATGCATACATACATACATACAGTGTGTAGGTATGGGGAAAGATGCTTTTTATTCATTCTTCTTCTTGTCTGAAAAAATGGGCATAAAAATCTATTAATACTGGATTCTCTGCTTCTTTCATTCTCTGTTGTACACATTATTATTATTTTTAGATGTCTAGAAATTTTCTTTTTAGTCTTTTTTTCGTATTTCTTTCTCTCTGCTCTACATCTTTTTTCCAAGGTTCGTTTCTTTTGGATAGCATTTCTTAATCTTCCTCTGATAGGTTGATTTTACTATAAAAATTAATCCTTACAACTATTCATTGAAAGACTCGGTGTTATATGATTTCGTACTACTGTATATTTAATATTGTGATGAATTTGAATGATAAACTCAAAATGCGATAGGAATAATTTAAAAAAGAAAAAAACATGAATGAAATATATAGTCTGTGAGAGAAAGAGAGTGGGGTTTATAAAAATCGTAGACATGGTTTACTTCTCAGTACACATTATTGATTTTTAATACTTTATTTTTTTCATGAAGAATAAGAAAAACTTTGCAAAGTACTTTATTCGATGTAAAAACAAAATTACTTAAAAAGAGATTGAGAAAAAAACCAGGTAGATAGAATGAGAAAGAGGACTGAGCATAGATTCACACTAACCAAAGAAGAAAGAAAACATGTTGAAAAACATATATTATCACGAGAGTGGTCATCCCTAGGCTCTAGATTGAGCTCTTGAGAAATCAAAAATGTCTTCGTCACTATTTTTCGGATGATGTCGAAATAATTAGAATGCAAATTTAGTATTTTCATGCATACCTAATTACTTGTGTACATTATACATGTTTTCGTATAGTGTAAAAAGTATGTCTGGTTTTTATGCCTGATCCTATATGTAAATAATGTATTATATAGAGAACATGTGAGATATGCAGAGAATTTCCTTCAATACAATTCGTGTCTGTATATTATTACTTTTGGTGAGACCAAGATTATAAAATTTTCAGTATAAATGAATTCTATTGGCTGACGTTTCTTGACCAATGAAATTGACATATCGACTTGTACAAATTTCATTCAAAAATTTTTACTCACTAGAAAGAAAAGGCTCTCCGTTGTTAATTATTATTATGATTTGTAACGATTTTCACATTCATAAAATCAATAAGCATTGATTTTTCGATCCTGAAATAAATATATCTGTTTACAAGTACAAAATTCAAATTTTAGATTTTATACTTTTAAATTAAATGCATTATTTTCATGATTTTATAAAAAAAACATTCAAAAGGAACCAAATTATGTGTCATTGAGCAACTGTTTCATTTCCTCCTCTTCTTCCGGAAATAAAACCAAAGATCTCAATGAAAAAAGTTTTAGATTTAGTCTTCGAGTCATGTGACAACTATAAGATGGTACTTCATTCATGCATGCTAGAAAAGCCTGTGTGTACCTTCACGATCAAATTTGAATAATTATTGACATGGTCTCAATTCGTCTATTAAAAATATATATTCTGGTGAAAAATTGTATGTGTTGCAGTAGCAAAGTCACTACAGCACAATAAATGCTGGATTTATTGAATTAAAATTGAAACATTTTCATGTAAATTATATAAATTTATAATTATTATTGTATTAGAACTTGTTGGTTAAATAAAAGTCAATATATTTATTACAAATTTCTTTTCGTGTTATATTGCCTAATCAAAATGGCTTGATTTTACTTTGTCATAGTTAAAAGAGTTCATTTGTAACCAGAACTAAAGAACTTGGGATTTATTTATTATCAAAGTACAAAAATACACACAATTTAGTATAAAGAATAAGATGGGCATTGTTCCAACTATAGCTGAATAGAGAAACAAGGTGAGAAGAACAAATAACTCTGAAATTATTCCAACAAATACGATACATTCATATTTTTCAGACAACTCTGTATATTAATTTTTGTACTTTTAATAAAATTTTGAATGATTGCATAACAGTACTCTTTACTATATACATGTGAGCATTTTATTTCAAGAGTATTCCATGGAACAACATACAATACGATATTTATAAATTTCAGCATACTTCTACCTGTTGATATCAAAGTTGAGTCTCAGTAACTCTGATTTCATTTCATCAAGACATTGACTTAACTTTTTGATCCGTAAATTAATTATCCTCCTCTCCCTCACTTTTATGAATGAATAGCCTAGAGGATTCTTTCTTTAAGCTGCACTGTTTGCTCATTCCTTTTGAATGAGTTGGTAAACAATGTATTTAGAGGCCTAAAACTTGGTCACATCCCCCTTGAATGAGTTGTAAAAAATACAATATATTCCTTTTGTATTTTAGAAGAAATTCCAGACAAAAAAAATCAATAATTTATTTGTCTGTATATTCGACATTTGAAAATTGTTTTGAAAAACATACGCAAATTTACACTCTAGGATGTAATGTCTATCCGTTTACATTTCGTTAGAAATGCACACCCAGAAAAAATCACAAGAAAGTCTCTCCTGAGTATGTAGTTTTCCAATCATAAAATTGAACTCTTAGCTACTAGTCCAACAGTTGTTTTTCATTTTCTTGGGGATCACCAATATCTCAATGGTAGAATAACTACTATGTTTTTATGCTTGAAACTACTTTGGTAATGTGTACCCATTGGTTATTATCAAGTCTAACTTGTCTTCTTACACCATACAGATGCCATTTAACTTTTACAATTCACTTGGAAAAGATATGAAATTCATTAAGGATAAAAGTATTTGAAAGGGAAGATAAGAAAGTTATGAAAAATTTTGTTAAAAAAACATTAAGATCTTTGTGAATCAAAGATATTAATTAATTGAAAAACCAAGATAAAAATGACATTAAATGTGGTTTATTGATAAGGAATAAATTCAATTAGTCTTTTGATTGGTCAGTGTGAGTGCAGTGTTTGAAAATGTTTAATGTTCATTTCTGTTGAATCCAATTGAAGAAGGCCTCAAGTTTTTTCTAACTCGTTACAACGAATAAATCATTACCTACCAAAAGATTCAATAGACTCTTGAACAGATTTTCCTATAAAAAGTATAGATCACGGTCAATTAGCGATAATTTCTTTCCCATCCAAGCGACTGTCGCTATTTTTGAAAAAAATCCTTTCAAAATTTTTGAATGAAATTAGCTTTTTCTCTCTTAGTTAGTAAACAGTCTTGCAACCGGAAATGCCAACTTATTGCTTGAGATGATCTACGCGAATCCAGAGATTTACGAACGAAAAGTAAAGTTTAACGTTCCAGCCAACTTTACCTGTCCAACACCAGAAAAATATCCGGAATGTAAACTGAAACAGGACGAGGAGGCCATCTTGGCCCACTTTTTGATGCACAAATTTTCTGACTCCAAGGACACTGGATACCTCGTGGAAAGTAACCTGCAGAAGGGTTATCCTCTACCATCCTCCCTCAAGGCAATAACGAGGACCTTGATCAGGCGCTGTTTTGTGAAAGCGATCCGTTCAAGTGAGCTAACTTTGTTAAATGATCATCTTTTCATACAGGAGGACACAATGAAAATTATATTTTTGCATTGAGAAAGGCTTGCTCTGGTCTACAGTCGATGACGGAAGGAGTCTTTGACTATCTCTGCTATCCAGAGTTGTGGCCAAAGGTCAAATGTGCTTACCCTCTTCAGTACTACAATACAGAATTGGTTCAAGAGAATATGAATTGATAAAACATGGTTAAAACTCAAGATTGTAACTCAAACTTTAACATGTATTAGCAATAATAAATGTTGAGTTCATTTTTTTATTATTTTGTTTTTTACGATTAATTTGTCACTACTTTTCTTGGTTAGTTATTGTCAAGGTTTGTACTTTATCTACAAGCATAGATCTATAGAGAATCCGTCTTGAAACATATGCATAATTACATTGTTTCTTGCCAGTAGAGAAGCTAATATGCAACACCCTATTAGACGGCAATTATATTATCATTAGCCAAGATTGTATTACTATTTTTTAAATCTTTCTAAACTTGTCTAAGCCATAATTTTATTTCAGTAGTATTTGTGATAAAAATATCGAGAATAAAATATGTTGAATAGTTTTTTAGTTTATCGAATAAATTCACGTGATCTTGTATCAAAAATGTATGAATGTTCATTGAACATTTATGCAATGCAGAATCATACAATTTACATTTGGGCCGAAGAAGAAGCGTTTTCGTTGTGCAAGTCACTGAGAACCAATCAAATTTGACACCCAAGAAGATCAATAAAAGTTTTCTATTGGCTCTGCTAAATGAAAGAATTTGTTTTATTCTTGAAAAAAATTAAAAATGAAATAAAGTTTTGTCAATGAAAGGCTTTCTTCTTTGAGCTCTTCTTGGAACCCTTTGGTGAGGAGTTCCTACTCGATGACTTGGAAGATTTCTTTTCAGTCTTTGGAGTCAGGTCCTGGTCTCTTTTGGCTTTGAGAAGTTCAAATTCCTTGACGTACATTGCCTCAGGTAATGGCAGAGGTAACAGATTGTCCTGGAATAATTCCTTGTGCTGACTCTGACTGATTATCTGAGATCGATGGTTTTTCTCATGGTTCTCAAACACGTCAAGGGCCAATTTGATATTCTCACAGTTCACAAAGCACTTTGAGCAGAGGCCACACTTCAACTTTTCATACGAGGTATGATTGACTAGAATATGTGTGGCCATTTGAGCAATATCCTCAAAGTTCATCCAACATGTAGCACAGGTTGTTGAGGGATCGGAAAAGTTTTGCATGTGCTCCTTGCGCAGCCATAACGAGCACAGCTCTTCAATTTCTTTCACATGATTTATTTTAACATGGCTATGCAGGGTTTCCATAGAGTCCATGTACTTGTCACACCAAGAGCAAATGTAGAGTCGATTCTCAATATCATTCTTGTTCCCATGACAACAGAGAATATGAGCATGAAACTCAACATTCGTCTCCATAACAAGTGAACAAAAAGTACATGCATACGGTTGTCTTAACAGGGACTCCTCTTTAATCATATTCTGAGCTTCATAAGAGTACAATTTGGCATGATTCTCCATTAGATGCTTATTCGCCTTACGAAGGCGCTCAATCAACTTTTCGTCAACCTCATACTTTTCCTCAGTACTGACGACAGGTTCTACGGCTGATTTGGAGCGCGACTTTTTCGATGACGGTGATTTTGACTTCTTCTTCTTTGGACTTCTCTTGCGTGATGATCGAGAAGAACTCTTACTTCGACTGGCATGAGATATCGAGTCAATCTTTTCATTGCAAATACCACAGACATCTTCACTCTGTTGGTAGCGATGGAGACCGAGAAGGTGTAAAGCTAATTCCATTCGTGACTTTAACAAATGTGATCTACAATAAAGACACCTATAGGGTGGACCACAGGTAAGAACTTTTGATGACATAATATATCGAATATAGAATGCTTTAAGCAAGACACATCTGTGTTCATTCATGTCGTGAGGCTTGACGTAAAGGTAACAGCCCCTACATACAAGGTCTTGGTTCTCAGTTCTCTCTGTATGCTTAAACAGGAGGAGATGGGCCTGAAGATAGGCCCCATCTGGAATCTCCAAATCACAGCAAACACACACAACCTGTTGGATTGTCTGAACAGACTGAGTGCTGAGAATTTTTTCCTGCGATCTTTTCTTTGATGAGCTCAGGGTCGTGGTCTTTGAGCTTTTACTTTTGCTTTTAGTTTTGTTCCTCATCCTACACGTGTTGAATGACTTTTCTCACTTAAATTTGTGCATTTCACCAAAGAAATCAACTATTCTCAATGAATTACTACACTACTCATTAAAAATTAAAATTCTCTGCCAAATTGTTCATCCAAACTTTGGGACGATAATTGTCTTTATACGCCTTCTTTAGTATTACGACAAGCTCATTAAACACAATCTAATTGAACGTCTACTCACCGTCGAAACGTTTGAATGACCAATTCGACTGAGAATTCTGACTTTTAATTCGAATTTTAATGATTTCCATCATATAACTATTCATACATCATTTTATAGTGAAATATGTATTGAAGTTTAAATTTTTAAATCGATATTTTCATACTTATTATAATATATATTTTCAAACATAGATAATATTAAATACAAGTTTATTTGTAAGGGTATTATTACAATTTGAATGTTTCTCCCAAAGCAAATGTGTCAAGTTTGAAAAAAAGTCAAATTAAAAAATCAAATAAATTAAAACATTAAGGTCTTTTTGTGTGTGTTTGAGATGATTTTTATCACATTTCTCTGAACATACCCTTTGTTTCTCTCTTTCTTTTTGTTGAGAAGGGAGGTTTTGTAGAGTTTGTCATTCTCTCTCTCGCTATTTAACGCGTAAAACTCAGGGGTTAAAACATGATATATACACAGTTGATGGAGTGAAAAAAAATTCGAGATTATCTCAAGAAATTACACTTGATAATATGATGTTGTGTTTGGCTAAAATAAGTTTTATTTATAGCTGGAGAAAGTAGAGGGGAGGGAGTGGAAGGGTCGAAAGTTTGTCTGGTTAATACAACGGTCAAATGCAAATTTTGTATGTTTTTGAATAAAGTAAAAAGTTGGCTGGGAAGGCATTTTCATTTACACTGAGACACTGAGGTTGTTGAGTTCAGAGGAAATTTGCTCAAAGATCAAATTGAAATCGGTCAACTTTACTAGAATCTCGCGTGAGTCTGTTTCCCCTCCAGTTGAAGCTTTAAGGGCAACAAAAGCAAAGTCTTCAATTTCTCCACGATCCAGGAGGGCCGAAGGACAAATTTCCACAAGGCGAGATCCTAAAAATCAAAATAAAGACACCAATCAGCTTCATTCATTGATTTTTTATTCAAAAATTTAATTAAACCAGTTTCTTTGTTTCAGAGAATCAATCAGAATCAAGTAAATTAGAATTCCGCGAAAAACACATTTAAATAAAGCTTAATAACTTTGAGACTATGGGAATCGCATAAACTCAAACGATAAATTTGTGGAAAGAGCGTTAGATTCAGAACCAGATTTGCTCCGGAAACCTAAATAGACATTGATCTATTTATCCGAAAATTGTTGCTAATTTTGCAAGGAAAACTAAAAAAGGTCTTAAATTTCATAATTCTCATGCCAATTTCTTGTTTATTGTTCTCAGAAGACTAACCAAAATTGTGCTGTTGAGCGAATAGTTCAAATTTCTGTGCAAGCAACACAGCTCCGTTAAAATTAAAGGCCCCATTGTTATTGGAAAGGTGTTGTTGTTGGTTTGAGAGTAATTCAATAATGTCATCTTTTATATTCATCACTTGATCGATCCAGGCCGAGAGTTGAGTCCTGGTGTAGAAACTCTGTTGTTCCGCATCATCATTGTTGCCTGGTGCTATTGATTGATTATTTTGCGGTGTCTGATACACTTCATCATCAGCAACTTGAAGAGGGAAAGGGATTTTACTGTATTTATATGTAAATTATTTAGCTAGGTTTGGTCTACTCACAAGTATTGTTATTGACCAAATCATTTGTTGGTGATGAAGAGATCTCTATAAGGCTTTCCACATGTTTCCCGACATGTCCGTCAGTTGTTGTACCATTTAATGCGGTTGGCGGTTGAGACTTAAACTTTTCAACATTGTCAGGTGGAAGGGGTGCGGCAATCTGAGGATAATTTGAGGTTCCCTGATCACATGTCGTCTTTGATGTAGGCAAACTTTTCACCGAGCATTGTGCAGCTTCTCCATTTTCTACTTGGCATTGTTGAACTAATTCTAAAGGCTCTGTTGTACTCTCGGTTAAACATCTAAGATGGGAAAATTTGAAGTGTTAGATTCATTAGATTCTTGTTGAAATGAAAGAATTGTGGAATTTTATTTTTTTGGTGTGAAAAATAGCATAAATGTTAACTAATAGATTAGACAGAATCGCTACCAAGGATGATTGGTTTAGAGCAAATGTTCACCAATTTTAGTTTTTATTGTCGGTAATCTACTTGATAGTAGTTAGCAGAAATAAAAATAATATGATCTATAAAGTGCAGGAGAAGAAATAAATATTGCATTTTGCTTATATCCTCAAGTGTCTGATGAATGAATAAAATATTCTGGTGGTTTTTTCTCAGTTCACTGATTTATAGAGTGGGGTTCGAGCGTCGAAATTTCTTCACACACCAACTATAGCATTTAAAATGTAATATTTTTTAGGAAAAAGTTTTTTCCACATCCACTACAGCCTATCAAATAATTACATATTGTTCAGGACTCATTTTGTTTTTTAAATATTCAACTCTCTGCCAATTCATTTGTAGCCAGATTGTGTAAATAGCCCAGAGACATGAAAAAAAGAAGAAAATGATTCATCTGATACCTGTCAGTAAATGAAAAGGTAATGAGTCCTGAGTAGAATTGAAAAATAAACAAACTTCCTAAACTAAATCAGGTGAAGAGAAATAACGGACCGAGAAAAACTTTTGAACAGGGGTTGTATTTATATTAGTATTCTACAGAGTTATTAAACTTTTCCATGTTTCAGGCAATCATGAGACTTACTCTGGATCGTTTAATCGACGTTGATGTCGACAATCTTTGATCTCTGCATGCATGATGATGAGAAAAGTACAAGAAATGGTTAAAATTGTATTTTAGACTATTCTGTATCTTAGAAATCGTAAAAAATTGTGGAGGTAGAGATTTCGTATAAAGTAATGTACTCACTTTTCATTATTTGGTGAATTATTAACTCTAGGAGGAAGATTTGGCGTGTCAACAACTGTTTTGGTCGGCAATACTCCCTGTGATTTGTGATAAGGCTGATCGACGGTTTGTTTGGAAGGGTTCAACGGCGGAGTCACTCTAATCTCATCAGCTATATTGGAGAAGAAAAGATGGGGATTATTTTCAGAATATCTATACCATTTCTGAAGTTTATATTGAAAAAGGATGATATGGGTCCTACAGTTTATGATGAGTGGTGGGGTGAAATTTTTAAAATTGCCCTTCAAAATCTTATGATGTTCGTTGTTCCAGGAAAGAGAATATGGGAACAAATGATCATTTCTTTCCTCCAGAACATCAACCGATCAATAAATTCTGTTTGAATATAGAAAAATTGAATGAATGAAATGAAAATTAGGCATGTTTTACTCATGGAACTCCTTAATGAAATCCATTTAGGTTTTGATTGCTTTCATAATATATTTGGAATATTTTATTGCTACTTATATTATTGGGAACATTTGGATTTTTATGAATAGGTCTTGTCTAATCTATGGAGCATCTGCTATAATTCCCAATTCCCTCTATAAATAACCTAAACAATGTGTGCATATGAGAACATGAAGGCAGGTTAACCAAATCAAAAGGAATGAATTAAAGCTTGATTTCATCAACAGCGAATGATGGAGAAGATAGATATTCTCAAATTTTCAATTGTTTGAGAGTAATCACAGTTTAGGGAAAATCTATAGAGTGCAAGTTATATCCTTGAAAGAATGGTAAAAAGGTGTGTTGTTAAAAGGGAAAAAATTATCATACCATAACAATCAGTCTAGATTGAGAATCAATTGCTTGGACCTTTGAATGAAACAAAATCATTTCCAAGACAAATTCAAAAACTATGAAACTTCAAAGTAATCTGGTATCATTAGTAATGATTCATTACACTGTTGTGTAAATTTGAAGTTCATTTCGATCTATCTTGTAACATAAATTTGTCTTCGGTATTGCCACAAGAACACTGAGGTCAAAAAATTGGTTCAAAACATCTGATCCAATCAATTTAAAAAGAATAGGTTTCACCATTGAATTAAGCGCGTCAAGATCTATAGCATAGCATTATAGAAAATTCCTGAAATTCTTTCGTCTGATCCTACTAGATACTACGAATTCATTCATTCTATCTACTTTTAAATATCGAACAGCCTAATATTCTTTTGAGCTTAAATATTTCTAAGCAAATTCACTTACAAGAACTATCTATGGGATCTGCTTCGTAGTAGCAATCATCGATTTCCCTCTTGATCTGACCGGAATTGCCGACACGTATCGGCTTATTCATATTGATGGGATTATTTGAGGAGTCATTTTGTATCATTTTGGTCTTGGTACGGACATCAGAAGAGCTGTTACGAATTCTTGGTGGTATTCTAGGAGATTCTGTATTTGGAGTCATCATGTTATTGCTACTTGAATTATTGGAGTTGTTCTGATTTTGTACAGTCTTTGGAGGTAATGGGAAACCCTGAAATAAAAATTTTGTTTTAAAAATCTCAAAAATAGTTTCTAGGGTGATAATTTAAACTGAAAGAGGTAATTAAGCTTTAATCTATGATTTATACGAAAATCTCGATTTTTTCCTAAAAAATTCGAATATGTTAAAGGTTTTTTGGAATCCTGCTCATGTTGTCCACTTTTAAGATTTAAAGAAAAAATCGAGATTTTCGTAAAAATCATAGATTCACAACTTCATATCAACCAACTTTATGTATAATTCATAAAGTACCATGAAGAAGAGTGTGTCCAATCAAAGCCTTAAACCAATCAGATTTCTTCTCAACTTTAATCAATCAATTCTAACCAACGATTTCTAATATTTATATCCGTCTTATTACCATTAACAACTTCGTTTAGTTTAATCTCTATAGACTCCAAAATCATATTTTTATACTTATTCCTCATATTTCCTAGACTTTTTACGTTAATCAAATCTATAGTTTGATCTGGATTATCAGCCCAGTGTTTAGCTAGTACTGACTTGTCTACCTGCACCTTTTCTATAGCCTTTTTATGTTCTTTACACCTAATTTCAAAATTTCTTTCTGTACGACCTATGTATGACTTTTCGCACGAGCAAGTTATTTTATAAATACGTTGAATCTCATCTAGATCTAATTTTTGTTTTTCAGTCAAAAAATTTCCTATTTTATTTGATCTGTATTTTCTACACAGGACTACTTATTAGCGAATGGCAAATAATTCTTTTGCTCACGTTAAACTTCAACGCCGTTAAAAGGGAGCAATGGATCGGAGCTTCCATCAAAATTAGCTGATAGAGAGCATGCAATATACTATGGAACATGAAGGGTCGGAGGAAGAAATCAAAAAGAAAAGAACAAGAGGGAACCCAAGAATAAATCAATATGCAACCTTAGAAAGACATAAAAGATAAGACAAAATAGAATAGGCTTAGAATGTAGATAGATATTTCATCCACTTTAGAGGAAGAAGAATCGGAAGATAATGGGTAAAAGGTGAAAACACCCAAAGAAAAACAGTTGATTATATGCTATGGAAATTCTAGATTTACTGTATGTATACAGGAGGTAATAATAATAATTAGATATTTGTGGTGATAGAGAGAGAGAGAGAGAGAAATACAGTAGTCCCTATAGAAGAGGGTAAATGTTGGAGAGTATTCGTATTCTCTCTCCCTGTAAGATGGATCAATACTTTCAATACAGTCTCTCCGTCAAACGTATGAATCTTATTTTGACTAGAAAAATGTGTAAGACGTGAGTTTAACTTTGATTTGACAACTTGTCATATTCGAAAAGTCTCAAAAGTAATTATTAATCCTGAATTTTAGTAAATTACCATTTTTAGTTGATAAATGGGATATAAGTATAGAGAAGCTTGAGCAGATAACCATCAAAGAGTGGTTAAAAATTCCTCAAGAGCGATTCAAAAGACTTGAAGATGGTTATAAAAGAAGGATTCAATAGGTCAAATTAGTTCCAAAGGTATTGACATCTTTTTCTGAAGGGTCCACAAAAATTTGCGTGTACTTTCTTTAATCCAAGATATTTAATAAATTTTTTCACCAATAAAAATTTTTATCATACTATCAAACAATGCATGAGATCTAATATGAAATTTTAAAAAATCAGAAATAGTCTATTATTATTATATCAGAAAATGATCAAAATATAATTGAAAAGAAGAGGTGGCTATATTTATGTCCACGTCTATGTATAGATCAAGTATCGTTTTTAATGGTGTTATTTTATTGGGTAATTCCTGATAAGCCAAAAGAAAAAAAGAACCTAGAAAATGAGCCGTTCCAAGCGATCAAGTACAGAAGTTACTGTCTTGAATCAGTTCCATCCCAAAATATTAGTACTATTAGCATAAATTAAAAAACTTTATAAATTCAATTATCAAAAATACATAAGCTTTTTTGTGTAAAATGTAATTGATATCTGTAGAAGTTTATATAAATGATTTTTACAGGAGCTGTGACAAAATACGATAATTATCAATAGATTATCTCTTGAGTAGAGAGATAGAATAAAAAAATATTCTCGATTGTTTTAATGAGATCACGAGACTTTATGTAAATTGAATGCACAAGCATTCTTCAAGTGTACCAAATAAATATAAACTCTGAAGCCTATCCTCCCCAAAGTGAATTCAGGAATTAAGGTCAAAGTGGGAAGAGAGAGAGAGGAATATTCTCGATACCCTAGAACAATAATTAGGTTGAATCATCATCATCATCATCATCTTCAAAGAACACACACTGCAGTATAGTAAAATTCTATACTGACCAATGAAATTCAAGTTGGACTAGAATAAGAACCAACAACAACAACAACAACAAGATGAGAGGTCAAACATACACACTGGACAGTAGAAGAAAAATCTATACCGATTTTAGATTGAAATTATGGTTAAAAAATGAAGATTCCATTATCATCTCAGATTATGATTTTTACATAGAGAACTCAAATATAATCAACTTGGTAAACATAAGGACGTTATTTTGAATCTCAAGGTGGATATTTTGATTGGTACCAAGTTAGAGAGTGATAAAAAGTAGACATACTACTCAATAGTGAACTTAACAATTTTGCTAACTTTTTTCTCAGGTGATGAGATGGGCCATATTTAGGTTTACATCCCAACATGGCCTTTACAAAAGATGATGAGCAAGACAATGCATTGGACTTCCTCGATATTTTGGTTACAAAGGAAAACGACGTAGCATATACTAAGATATACAGAAAGAAATCTGTTCTATCGCAGTTTTTGTCCAGTGTGCCAAAAGAAAAGTCTAGTGCGAAATGAATTTCTAAAAATTGAGAGAATCTCGTCTGAATGTAATAAATCAGAGGACAAGTGCATTCTTACCGATCTTTTAATGGAAGATGGCTATCCTGAAGCGTTCATTTCAAAAGCATTCTAGTATACGCGTGAAAGCTGATTCAGAGGTCGAAAAATTAACCCCAATTTATCTCAAGTTGCCGTTTAAAGGAGATGCTGCACACTCAATAACAAGTTATTTGAAATAACCAAACGAGCATTTCCTGGTCATAAGCTTCAGGTACTCCCCAGAACAAAGAAATTGATTCCCGATTTAAACAAGTATTCAATCCCTTGGCTTGAAAGAAAAGGAGTTATATACTTGTTCAAATGTAATTGTGGTTCTTCCTACGTTGGGCAGACAGTGAGACCAGTCAAGGTAAGAATAAAGGAACACCTCAGTGCGGGAAA
>SSNU01000003.1:0-52463 GCA_012064415.1 Gyrodactylus bullatarudis
TAACATCATCTCTATTCTCTCTTGTAAAACCAGTATTTATATGGCATGTATCACACTGATGAGTATGCCCGAAATAGAGATCTTTATTTGTGAAATAATCTGGCATCTTCTTATTTCTAATTCACTCATGTCATCGGTAGCTCAGCTTAAAACCAATGTCTCTGAACATTTATCTCAATCGAATATTTTTACTTTTGCCTACTTTTACAGTTTTAAGAAAAATATACGGATTTTTGAAATTTCGATTTAGCACTAAAATCCCATTTTTTCGAATTTGCAACTCAAGATTTTATTTGATTTGGAATGATTGGCTAAAAGAATATTTTCAGGATCAGAGTTAGACAAGAAAACATCAAATTTTCGAGAGATTTTGATTATCGAAATTTCATTGATATTCACCTAGTGAAAATGATCAAGAAACCAAAATTGAACTCACAAACGATAAAGAGATGAACCATAAGATCAGATTGAGCGCAATTGATTTTTCTATCTGATCTTGATTCAGAAAAAATTCTTTTGACCATTCTGACCACTTTCAAATCCATAAAATCTTGATTTCTAAGTTCGAAAAAATAGGATTTTAGCGCCAAATCGAAATTTCAAAAATGACCATATTTTTCTTCAAATCATCTTCAAACGGTAAAAGTAGGCATTCTGATCTGGATCCCTTAAAAATCTTCATCATATTTGAATTGTTGATGGAAAAATTGGGATTCGTGTAAAAATCAACTGCATTTCAATTAGCTCTATTTTCTAGACTTTTATATAATTTATCAACTTGTCTCTCTAATGTACCCATATTGAAAAAGGGTATTGAATATTCAATTGTGTACCAGTTGAATAGGGACTCTTTATTATCTCCATACATTTACAAATCCATTCAAAAGTAGATCTTTTGTTTTTTCCTTCTTTTATTAAATCCATATCTCCAATGTTAATTTCTCTCCAGTGTCTCTTTTCAATCTCATTTATCACAGTTCAGATTTTGAGATTTTTCAAAAGTAAATGATGAAATAGGGACATGGTTGTATTAAAACATCAAGAAGTATTTGATTCTCATCGTGAGTTTTGTTGATACAATTTGTCTATAGAGAAGATACCTGTATAGATGTGTTCATCTAGAAATGATTAACCCTTCGTATCCCATTGTTCCACCAGTGGAACACAACACTTTCTTGAGTAATATTGTGTATAAAATTCATAAAGATAGCTTTTCACTGATGCTAACCAAAGAAGCGTGATTTTTTGAAAATGTAGTCAAATATATATTTAAAAGATATTTAGAACGTTTACTTGAAACACTATCTGCCGAGGCCTTAGAAAAAAATAAAATAACTTTTTATCATGAAACAATAGCTGTAGATTTCAAAAATGCTTTCGCCTGCAATTGATATTTCTCATGGTCTAAAAGATAACTAGTTTTAGAACCTAAAAATGCCAATGTTAACATCTATTAAATGGTAAATCGGCTCTCAAAAAGGAATTCAGTCTAGTTATTTTGGTAAGTTTAAAAATTTTCTTGTTTGTGCGTTGAAAAAAAAAATTTGGGACATAAAGGGTCAAGAAAAATAAACCAGTGATTTTTTAGAATTTAAATTTTAGTGTAGGGAATTATGGACTGCATTCCTAGTTTGTTTTGGATCTTTTCATCGATAAAACAACAACACCATTTACATAGTATATAGAAATATTCTTATGCTTGGGAAGATAACTGTCGACGAGACAAGAGGAAAAGTTTTCCTTTCAATTTCTACCTACCTCAGATAAATGAGATGGGCAATCTCTATTCCTATCCTTCATCACTGTTTCTTCCCTATTACTCTTCCTACCGCTAGTAAAATATCTATCACATTCCCAATTGCTTTCACTCTTTTTAGATTCAATCTTAAGTAGAAATATCACAATCTTCCCAAAATATATAAATCTCCAACAATATTGGTAATTTATACATTTCACATGTAAAGTTGAAAAACTACCCCTTACCTATCTAACTGCAAATCGTGAATATAGTCGGTAAGAAAAAATAAACTACTTATGAGTAGATCAAAAACTTTTACGATTTACATCATAAATTAATATTAAAGTATAGATTTCTAAGACTTGAATCTTTTGTTGGCGCCACTACCATTTTATATGGGATAAATTATACACTGTAAAACTGCTACTTGTTTAGTTAAATTTTGTGGGTTCCTCTTTCATGGATTCTCCCCATTACTTTCCCAAGATTTTAGTTAAACTCTTGGAATTGTTGCTTTCGCAAATCTTTGAAAAATCAAAATCTATCTTTTGCCTTGCTCCTGTTCCCAACTACAGTCATTGAAATCAGGCTAGAATTACATTTAGTGTGAATAAATACTCTACATATATTGGGCCAAATATAGTCCTTGACAGAAGTCTTTTGTTTGTCATCAGTAAACTGAGAAGAGTATTAAACGCAATATAACATTTCTCTAGTTTAACACTACCCGTTAACTGACAATAACAAGTGAAATTCTTGGTTTTCTACTCTAATGAAATTGAATGGATTTCAGGTGAATTTTTTGTATTTACTAAGAATTGACAAACCTTGATAAAGCCTTTTACTATTACTATGTCTATGAATTTGTAGATTTATTGAACTTCTATAGATTAAAAAATAAATTCAAATAAGGCTTTCTTCAAATAGCCTGAGTTTTTTCTCATTTGAATATAAGGTAATATAGATCCATTAGTGAGTTATTATTTCAGGTAAACAAAAGAAATCCCAGTTTTACTAAATTATGATTTATTTATGGTAAACAATTGTGAGTCTTCACGGATCAGTTAATCTTCTAGAATAGAAAAAACTCTAAAGCGTTCCCAAGAAAGTGTAAACGTCTGAAAATCATCCTTCATTCATTTTTAGTATGCCATTCCACAGTTAAAATCATAACTCATTTTGGGGAAAATTATCAGAGCTCCTCCGAATAGGTTCCAGCTTAATGAACTGCTTAATGGATATTTTGAAAAAAATTGATTTCTATCAACCTAAACTATGATTTATAGTGTGAATTCTTGATTCTTTTGTTATAAGATTGTTTACAGTTTTTCCTTGTAAAGATACCCAATTAGAGGGAATTGCCTGAATAGTTTATCATATTTTATGCCTACGTCGAAAATTTATTCTATCTCTTCATTCATCTTCACAGATTTTTTTCTAATGTATTTTCATTCAGAGAATAATTTCAAATTCTATCAATTACAATTAAATAGCGTAGAACAGGTTGAAAATTTGGAAGCATATCCTTTTTTACTTTTCTCATTTCTGTTTATAATCTAAACTTTGGATAATGATCTGTATAACTCTGATAAATATCTATTCTTTTAATTAAAAAATGTTTTTCTTTTCATAAACTTTAATTTCAATAGACAGAAAGGGGCAGGATAGTGTTCATCGTTATTTTCGATCTGACTCTAATATTTCATGGTTCGAGTCATTTGCTTTCATGAAACTTTGAAAATTTGATTGATAGTTTTCTTTTTTTGGTGAATAGTAGCTGATTAAAAAATCGATAAATTTAACATGATTTTTTTCTTCAAATGAATCCCTCTCCTCTATTCATTGATTTCAATTTGATTTAAATTAAAAATTCAAATCTTTTCAGATCAAGTTATGCATTTAAAAGTATTCTACAATACTCTAAGTGATAAACTAGGAAAAAACTGTGCATAGACATCTGAGGTTATATGGATTTTTATTTTTCCTTATAATAAACTTGTTCCCGTATATGCTTGATTTAAATTATTTCAGAAAATTCACCAAAAGTATGAAAACTTTATAATTCAAGTGTCAAAACAAGTCACTGAAGAGGATAAAATTGGACAGTTTTTTCTAGTAAATATGGAAAAATATCTTTTCATTATGATCTGATCTGAGGCCAAAACTTGAACAATGAGAAAATATGTAGAAATTTTCCCATTGCCTTCAAAAATTACTGACGTTTGGGGAAGGACTAATTTAATAGATAATCCTTGTGGTTTCTTACCTTTTTTCCCAAATTTTTATCGATTTTTCAAATTTGGTCAAATTTACCTTTTAATGAAAAACCTCTATTTTGTAATATACTGAAAAATCCAAGATGAACAATTAATTGAATAATATTTTCAAGGTGCCGCAGTGGAGGTCGAAATTGAATTAATTGTCGCGAGTTTCGACTCAATCTCAGAAGTCAACATGGTGAGTTTATTATGAATCATGAGTTCAACCGACCAATCAGAATTGTTCTTTCGAATGATTTTTCAAATTTCACACGCCACCTCAAGTTATTTATATTAATATATCAAATTTTAAAAATTATAAATTTTTTTTCGTGTCTGAGTGAATAATGTTTTTTAGAAAAAATAATGATATTTTAAAAGAAGTATATGAATTATTGAAAAATTTGAATACTGAAAATTAGATTTTTGAGAAAAAACTTGCAAATAGTATATGATTTTTATGAAAAAATCTTAAGAGCATTTTATAGGGCGCCTACAAATGAAATTTTTAGGACATATTTCTTGAGGCCCTAATTATGATAAAATGACCATAAGATCAACCAAGACTAGTTGATGTGAATTTGAGAGAAGTCTATAGAATCATTTCAAGAAAAATTACTCGAAATTCTGTAGAGTAACGATATTCTTCTTCAAACAATGAAAGTGATGCTTACAACCTTCAAAATAGTACTAACTAGAATTATTTCGTGCTTATAGTTGCTTCTGCATCCCTCAGCTTCGTCGTATTTCTGAATGTTCTGTGAGTTTCTTTCTTACCAGTTACGGTGGGATCCATTAGTAAGCTGTAACATTCAGCGACATGGGCTAATCCATCACTAAATAAGACGTTCCCGTGGGATGTAGAAGCACCTAGAACGAAATAATTCTAGTTAAAATTTGCAAACGTAGATGCTGCACTATTCATTACATCAAAAATTGTTGCTAAAAGAAAATGCATAAGTCTATTTTACAGTTTTCATCAACCTTCCTTTGTTGATTAGCTTTCATCAAAGTCATAATATACAAAAAAGTAGTGAATTAGGGATCAGATAAACGTGTGTGTCAGTTCATTTTACACAAAGTCCATGAATTTTGGTCAATTTTTAGTCTCCAACAATTCTCTCAAAATTCTTACCAAATGTATTCAATAAAATTAGTAAAAGAAGGCCAAGATATTAATAAAATAAAATTTTTCTTGTAACGTCAGGAGATATCAAGGGAGCATAACCATGGTCAAATAAGGTCGATAAACTTCAAAAGATGATTATAATCATCTTTTCAAAGTGAAGGAAGTCTCCTACACTTTTCAAGGGCCACCCTTTATTCCAATTCTTTTATCCTCACTGATAATTTATCACCTTTAGTGTTAGAACATAATTTTTTCAAGAAAATTTTAAGGGCCTATTCAACTCTGTCATTTGTCAACAATTCAAAATGAATTCCCACTAAATTTTAAAAGAAGAAAAATTCAAAAGTGATAATCGAAATTCTAAGTGAAAAAAGCCTAAAATACACCAACGAATTCAAATTATCTGCAAACAAAAATTCTAATCTTTTGAATTCAAATATGTAAAGAAATTTAAAATACAATAATGTAATTCTTAATCTAAAAGATTTAGAAGCACGTCGGCGCTAAACTTCCTGCTCGAAATAGTCTCAAAAAATTGAAAAAACAGACTTGTTATATTGAGAGATTATACATTGGCAACTGCGTCTCATTGAGTTTAGAGAGAAGATTTAAATAAAAATTTAATAGAATTACAGGGCTTTTCTTTCTTCTAAGCTCAAGAATAGAAATTATTGATGGAAACCCGATGTTTACCTATACTTGAGAGTAAGAAAAAAATTTATTAATTATTTATTCAACATAAATGTACAGTAAGTAGGACAAAATTACAGCTTAGGGATCAAAGTATTCTCTTGAACATATTTAATCCATTACACTAACTAATCCTTGCAGGACTATACAATAACCATATTGCTGAATCAATATTGGAATGATGAGAGGCTTGTCTTGACGAATGAGAATCAATCCAGACCCCTCACATTGTCGGGGGAATTTTCCAGAAAAATTTGGGTACCGGACACTTTCTTTGCCAATGATAAACATTCATTTCTTCACGATGTTACAGAAGATAATAAGATGATTCGTCTTTACTCAAATGGAACAGTTTTTTATGGCATGAGGTAAGTACTCTTATACTGGCAACATTCATTCGTTCTCCTTTACACTGAAATAATTTGCATGTTTACCATAGGAATCTAATCTAAATAATCTTTCCCTGATAAATCCTTATCATTCATTGGAATGAAATAACTTTTCATGATTAAACTTCCTTAGCGCTTGTCCAATAGAAAAGGAATTGATTTATCTCTTCTCTGTATTCTACTTTTTGGTGTAATTCCCAATGAATGACATTTTCTATGTTATTTTTTTAATCTGTGTATTTATCTAATTTTCTCCTGTCAAATTTTTTTTGCCTATCCATTGATAAAGGAACAAAGAATTTTTCCAACAGTATTATCAAGGGAGCGAAAAACATTGTTTTCTTGGGAAATTTGCTCATTCTTCAATTAGAAGTAATAACGATCTAATAAACATGATGGTACTCTACACTGTAGAGTCTACAGATTAAATAATTGTAAAACATTTATCAGAAACTTTTATCGAATCAATAAAGATTGGAATCTATTTCAGAGAGAGATCTCGTGTAATTGCTTCCTAATTAAAGAGAAAAACAAAAAGAAACGCTTTCATTTAACGTGGAAACGATGATCTTGGTAGCGAACTTAAGTTTCCTGTGGAGCGTGAAGAGAGACACTACAAGTTGAAATTAACCCCCCCTTAAAAGAATTAAAGAGACAGAGCAAAAGTGAATAGCTTACCCTTTTCTCGTATGATCACTTTGAATCTCTTCAATTAGCCAGCTTAGTTTGAAAATTTCAATTAGTTCTCCACTAATCCACCACCACCACCACCCCCCTGGAGAGGTTATCAGCTTTCTGATAATTATCATTGATACAATTCTACATTATTTTTATCTGATTTATTGAACTTGTTTTAAGAGAGTTTATCTAACTTTTAATCGATCTCCCTCTAAAATAAACTGCATCCCAGTTGTATTGACTAGGATTTTGATTTATTCTTAGTTACAGTTTGAGCGTTGAATTATGCACCCTCCCCCCATACCTTGATACCTTATAGAAAAAAATTCAAATTTATGCATCCTAACTTGATTGACGTTCCCTCTCTCTTTTGTTCTGCTCAGAAGAACAAAATAAAACGTTTTCTTTTCTCAAGGCTATGTTTCCTTTTTTCAACATTGATCTAAGCGATAAACTCAAAGAATTGAGAAGATAAACAGTACAAAACTCCTTTGCTATTATTATGTATGTATAGGAAATATTCTTTTCTTCTGGATAAATCTTTGAAGTAAAATGAATTCTACTAGCCCATTAACAAAATCCATGCAGGGGTAACATCAATTTCTCGAATAGGTAGTAGTACAAAAGAAAGAAAAACACACAATCCCTATCTTATTTTAGAATGAATAGATGAAAGTAACATGAGGAAAATAGGAAAGATATTTTCTTCTCCCCTTCTTCAAAAGGTAACAAAAATTATCATACATTATTATGATAGGGAATGCAAGCAATCAGTAGATGAAGAAACAGGACACTGTCTATCCTATTGATATAATAATCTTCTTCTGCTTCTTCTCATCAAACTCGATTCGTGTCAAGTGAGCCAGAGATTGCAGGAATATAACTGTATTATTATCATTTAATTAAAGAGTCAATTACTCAAAGAGCCAATTACTGAATGTTGATCAAGAGAAATCTTTGATTTTTGGTCAACTAGTTCTTAGCCAAGTAAAAGAAACTTAATTCGTATTCATATTTTCCTGTCGTTGGAAGGAAAAGAATTATACATCTTAGGGAAACTCCCACACCTCAACGAGAAGAAAAAAGAATTTTCAACATTCTCAACTCATCTGGAAAAAAAACCGACTTATAAGAACAGAACACTGCTTCAAGAGTCAAACCAGCTAAAGACAGTTATTGAGATAGCTTTCAGAAATCAAATGCTAAAAATTATTTCGATCCAATTGTTTCTGCTCTCTTATGGGTTAAGGTAAAGGATAGGCCGAGGATTTTCGTCAATCAGTTAGTTTTCGATAGAAAATGAACGATAAGAACAACTAACAATCTTGAGGCTTGACAATTTTTCTTCGTCTTGTGAGACCTATCTAATATATATGTTACAGTATATTCTTAAAATTAGTTTTTTTCTAAATATCCTAGTATAATATTAAAACCAGTACAAAACTAGTATATCCTTAAAATAATTAAAATTTTAAGAATATCCTAATCTCGTACTGGGCTTGTCAAGTTTGTCTTTTTTCTTATTCAAAAGTTTCAAGATGAGTTTCAAGTTTAAAGTAATTTCTGATAGAAACGAATATTCTCTATCGAATGGGTCATCTTTCCATTTTCAATAACTTTTAATAAGTGATTTAGAGACAATTTCTAGTGAATACTTTTATTTTTTCTACCACTATATATTTATTCTAACATTTGTAATTTATCATTTCAATGATTATATTTATAATTTTCATTTTGAAAGTAACATTGCTGATGAAGTTTTAAGAAATACGTATTCAGTGTTAATAAACCTTTTATTTTATCGATTCTTCCAAATTCCTACTTGCAAATACAGTACGAACTGTGCACTTTATGTCAAAAATCACCCTTTTCTCTCTGCCCCTTTTTTATTAGAATAATAATATAACCTCTGTGCTTATAAGTAAGTAAGTTTCAATTATTGGAACTTGAAAAATAAAATAGATAACAAATTATACAGTTGTATTGAGAATTTTTTTCTCTTTCCAACCATCTAATATATCATATTAACTCAAACTATTAAACCAGAGATATTGGCATTTAAAATCTAATAAATTCATAACTTGGAGCGAAAAAACATTTCTCGAAAATTTGTTTTTTCCTCTACGAAAATGGGATTGTCTTAGTCACTAAACAAACAATGAGTCATAGAGCATTTTAATGTTGTGCCTAAAGTGTAACGAATAATGGAGGTGTAATTAATTACACTTTCAACATTGAAAGTTTAACGAAAATATTTTTCCTCTCTGCCCCTATTCGGTATATGCCTGTTAGCATATACGGTCTATGATTATGCAATATACATGTGACTTGCCTAAAGTGTAACGAAAAAATTTGACCCCTTGTCCCTTTTTGATGGGGCTTGTATTTTTGTCATTTGTTAAATTAAGATAGTAAATCCTCAACTTCAAAATGTAATTAAATTTTAAGTTACTTATTTGTAAAGCAATTGCTTCTGGTAATCGTACATAACTATATGTAATACAAAGGTCGGTCCCTGATTTCTCTTACACAGGTTGGAATTTGGAACAAAAAAATCAGGCATAAAATCTCCTAACGCACGTTAAATTTGCTAAAATTAAGTCTGGCTGTGTGTATTTTACTCGTTGCTATTTGGACCAACAAAATTAATGTGTAAAAAAATGTGTCATATTATAGAAGGATCGGTCCCTGATTTCAGAAAATTACATTGAAGAAATGCATTGCTAGAATATCAATCCAAATTTTTTTGGAAATATGATTATTATAATACAAAACATAGAATATAATGTAGAGCATTTATATATCTTTTGTATGTTATTTTGAGAGAAAGTGTTGAACAAACTGCTAGATAACACGGGTAGTGATTTGGAAAATAATTTTATAAGTTCTTGATCAGGTTAAACTTTTATGGAATAAAATTTTGTGCTGATTTCAGAATTTCGCTAGCGTTAATATTTTGGCCGCTATGGCAAAAAAACAAATATTGCTAATTTTGAGTATCTCGATTATTTTAATTGATATTATCGGTATGAAAACATAGGAATCCGAAATTGATTTTATCCCCATTAAAAAGAGCGTAAAAATTCGCGTTAATTGATGGGTAATACACGAATTTAGCACTCTCGCAAAGCTTTTTAAAACGCGCGTCAAGTTAAAAAAAATTAAAAAATCCTTTAAAAAATACATATTTTTTGAGTGTTTTTTTTCTTTTTTGACGTGTAGATTTAATGAAATTTGAAACTTTTAAAAAAGCATTCCAATGTAAAACTCAATTTTCTTTCGAATGGTGCCCTTTCTATTAGCGTTCGACAGGTAAATTAAATTAGGATAAATCTTTAAAGAGTTTTATAAAAATAGTGGAAAATTTTTTTTTGTTAGAAAATAATCTGTATTTAAAATGAACTAAAATGAGTACATAGAAAAATGTTTCAAAGTCATTGAGATGTTATTAGAACATAATAAAATATAAATCTAATAAATAATTCGTTAGTTCGTACTGTAAGTGGATTTTCGGACGTATATACAAAATTACGTGTATAGGATTCAATATGAGTATTTCGAGCATCTAAGACTATTTAAATCCATCTTTCCATGCCATTAACTTAAAGCCTCGCAAATTTTTTTTCTCATTGTATTCTGAAAATATCTTTAAGCTAATCATTTCTAAAATACATAGAATAGCTTAGATCTTGGTCAAAGTTAATTTAGTTAATTTATTTTCATATTTACTAATGAGTAGTGATGAAATTTTATTATTAAAAAATCGCGGTTCCCCTTAAGCAAAGTTTTGCCTTCTTCCGTCAATGCTTCATTAAGAAATTTCTCTTTCGGATGATATATGTTGTTTACCAAGTTGAAAGAAAGGACAATTCAACTAAGTACGTACAAAGTTGGATGAAAAATTAATAGGCGGCAGTGGTTTCTTTACCTCTCTGCCCCTTTCTCGGGTTTACGCGTAATTTTTTTTTTGAATTTTTACATACACTCCCTGTCTACTCTGTGTATGCTTGATGTATGCACCCGTATGAAAATACAGTTGAAATGCAATTTCAGTACTTGTTTTAAAGAATAAACAGGTAGAGGTCAATATAAAACATGTAGTTTCCTTCAAAATAAGATAATGTAAAATAATAAAAAATTTATTTTACTGAAGGATAAGATAAAGGATGAAAGACATATGTTACTAAACCTGTACGACAAGATGCAAAATTTAATTGTGATTCCAAAGAGGGGTTGCATCATACATAATGATTGAGTTTAATAAAATTATAAATTCTTTTCAAAAAATTCCAGAAATCAAAAAAATGTCAACTGTATTTTTATACACAGAGTAGACAGGGAGTGCATGTAAAAATTCAAAAAGAACTACACGTAAACCCGAGAAAGGGGCAAAGAGGTAAAGAGACCCCCGCTCCCTATTAATTTTTCATCCAACTTTGTTCTTCCTTTGTCCACCTAGGTACACAACATATATAATGACTCATTATTTATGAGTAATACCAAGTTAAAGTGTATTAATTTTGAAAAGGTTCAGAGAGTTGACAATGAAGGGAAAAACTGCTTATTCCTTATTGGCTCATGAGTACTTAACGCTGATTGGTTGGAATTTTGGGGCAGAGAAGTATTGAAGTAAACCTCCATGAAATATTTAAATTATCTGTGAAATTGACTGTAAAATTATTTATTTTTAAAATTATCTATTTTTTTAAATTTAGATCCTATTTCCTTTGAATGGAACCATCAAACATTTAACTCAAAATGTGTGATATTCAAAAAAGGAAAGATTGAATTCACTGATATAGGCCAACAATTCGAACTTATAAACTCATTGTATGATGTGGACGATGAAACAATGGACTTGATGGGTGTGAAAGACCAAAGAGAAGTGCGAGGCGTTTTGAAAATCCAATCCAGATTTATGTCTGTTTTTGTAACTTCACTGAACTATTTTTCATGTACGTAAAACTTTATTCATTATTAAGAATCAATTTTTGAAATTCATCATCGTTGTTTTACATTTTGGAATAATTGTTCTGAAAGTCTTATTTTTTCCGTAAAAATAAGTACAGTACTCCCTCTTTAATAACTGTGTAAAAGTTATCCCCCTAATTTCTACCCCTCAAAAATCTCTTTCGTAAATCGTGACTACTTGTAAGCAGACATATTTACCCAAAAATAGGCTAAAAATTAATTTTCAACGAAATTAATACCTTTCGAAAGAGATTTTTCCGCTGATCATTTCCATACCATGTTTATTAGGGCTATTTCTAATAGAATTTGCAGAAAACAACTTCAAAAATCTTCTTGAAATTGAAAATCAGAATTAAATATTGAGAAAATCTTTCTGACTATTTTTCTCACATAGGGTGGGGTTATTATCCACATCACTTGTGCAACGAGTCATTAATGACTAATGTTCGTAATGTTATATAATGCATTCACAGGACCCCGTAAGTCCCCCGAAACATTTGGATAAACATGCTTTCATCTGGAATTGAAGTAATCTTTCTTACACTACAATTCTTTTTTATGCATGATATCAGATCGTATACTGCCAATCTTTTGTGTATTGTTTTCCTGATAGGGTGGGCGATATGAAATTGTTAGATGAAATCATACTTAATATTCGCACAGACGTCAACTAACTTTTGAATAATGGTGAAGCCTCATGTTTATCCAAATGTTTCGGGGGACTTACGGGGTCCTGTGAATGCATTATATAACATTACGAACATTAGTCATTAATGACTCATTGCACAAGTGATGTGGATAATAACCCCACCCCATGTGAGAAAAATAGTCAGAAAGATTTTCTCAATATTTAATTCTGATTTTCAATTTCAAGAAGATTTTTAAAGTTGTTTTCTGCAAATTCTATTAGAAATAGCCCTACTAAACATGGTATGGAAATGATCAGCGGAAAAATCTCTTTCGAAAGGTATTAATTTAGTTGAAAATTAATTTTTAGCCTATTTTTGGGTAAATATGTCTGCTTACAAGTAGTCACGATTTACGAAAGAGATTTTTAAGGGGTAGAAATTAGTGGGATAACTTTTACACAGTTATTAAAGAGGGAGTACTGTATTTTGAAAACAACTAAAATTTTTATTTCAAGGTTGTATATGTTTCAGAGTCCCCTTAGCTAATTTCAAATAATTTTCTACTGCGATATAGCTTAGCTTTATTACATCAAACGATATTTTTATAATTAAGGCAATTCCTCTGGACTATTCTTCTTATCCTCTTCCCTAGATCAATCACTAAGAAAACTTTAAAAGAAATAATATTGAAACTGGTAAAATGAAAATATTTTCCATTGTCAGTCAATTTGAAAATATTTCTTAGGATTGATTCATCATCTTTTCTAGTCAGTTTAACATTTAAAAAACTCAAAACACCATTAGACTTTCTTTCCAAAGTAAACTTAATGTTTTGATGAAACGCCTTCATCTTTAAGAGAAAGTCATCTGGCGATACATTGGGTTTCATCAAAATAAAAGTTTCATCAACATATCTGATGTAGACATCAGTGAAAGAAATGATAGCTTCTGATATTGTATTAAGTTCTAACTAACCTAGAAAGATATCTGCTAATAAAGGTCTAAGAGGTGAACCCATGGCTATCCCATCTTTCTGTTAAAAAAATATTTTATGTAAAGATAGATGATCATCTGTACAGCAAATCCTAATAAGATCTGCTATTTCCAGGCTTTGCAACTCAAAATCCTCGTGTTCATCAATAAAAGATTTAATGATAGCCAAAGATTCCTCTATATAAGGTATACTAGGAAATGAAGAGATTTTTGAGGGGTAGAAAGTAGGGGGATAACTTTTATATAGTTTTGAAGAGGGAGAACTGTAATAAGTTTGATTTAAATGTCATTAAAAAAATAGTCAATATTATTTTTCTTAGAATTTTTGAGTAAAACGAGTTTCACAACTACTCTTTAAATTGAATACATAAAAACTTGGAAGCAACAAAGTTAAGAAAAATGTAACCCATTCGAACTGACTGTATACTGTAAATCCCCACCGCTGATCCTGATAGGGTTAACGAAGCAATTTTGATTTATTAAATAATCATCTTCTTTAAATAAGTTTTGAGTTCATGTAGAATAAGATAAATTTGTAACACTATTTTATCGCTTTTCTATGAATAAGTTTCGAGATTACCGCCATAACATGATCATTATATATTTTCTTATGTGATTTAATGAAAAAGTTCTTTTATATTATTTTTTCAGTGAATCATCATGATTTCATATATTATTCGTCGAGTGCCTGCAAATCACATTACAGACGCATTACGTCTATGAAAATATATGATAATGAAGTTGGATTTTTACTAGATGATCATAATGAAGCGAAAGCTGGAAAAGATGATTTATGTCATTTTGTTATGACAGAAAAATTAAAGAGAGTTACTATAAATGGCTCCACGAAAACGTGTGAAGCAAGCAGGTTGATCGATAGTAATCTAGAAATTAAAGAATTTTTAGGTAAGTTACAACTTTTATAAAAATAAATTAAGGATCGGGAAATATTTTTCTCGTATAAAATATCAGTTGAATCTTAAAATTGAACAAATAAAAAATAAAATGCATATTATAATAAAAAAGCTCCGATTCATTATTATTTTTCGAATAGCATTTTGTCAATTAACTTTTTGGAACCTCTGTAGAAGATAACCTTGTTTTCTCATAGGTCAAATATTTAAAATGTATGAGAATGTAAAGCTAGGCTTATTGCATTATGAAATTATATACAGAATTTAATGAAGTAATGGTTTAGTAGAGAATTTGTCTCCATGTGAAAATTTAACACCTGAAAATAGTTAGGAAAACACGAATCAATTCAAAAAATTGCTCCTTCATCAAGTTAGCTTGAAAATAGATCTTGAAAAAAACAATCTTTTAATCAAAAAATCATTTTCTATTATGTTTTATGTGGTGGAACCAATTTGAAAATTTGGGTCCACCGAAAAAGGTTTTTATAGTGACAAATATCCCCCTTAATTTAACAAGAGATAAATTTCAATGAGTGATAAAAACAAGGCTCTTGTATTAAGAGATAAGACCTTGTGAGGGGAGGGTAAAGGTTAATTAGAATACAAGGTTATCTTCTACAGAGGTTCCAAAACGTTAATTGACAAAATGCGATTCAAAAAATAATTCATTTTTTCATCGAATCGGAGGTTTTCTTTGTATTAAACTATCGACGATTATAAATTTCACTGGGGTGAGTCAAAAGTCTATATTTTTCTGACCACTATTCTCAGATTGCGTCAGATCGGATCCAAATTTACTACATGAGGGAGCAAAGTATCTAACTGAGTTGATAATTTTAGAGCACTAAAGTAATTGAGAAGATACACAAGTTTGAGTACTATACGTCCTAGCAAAATTTTTAAATTTTTTATGTGGTGAGAAAATTTTTCTTTTGCGAATTTCATCAGAAAAATCTAGATTAATAAATTTTTAAATTTCTTTCCCAATTGTTCTAAATTGCATTAGTTTTTCTTAAATTTGACTTTTATATCTGTACACTTTCTTTTATTTATATTCATCATTTTTCAGTCAATCATGAGCTGAAAAGTAAGAAATTTGAAATGAAAATTTTATTGAATAATTCACATGCTCTGTTTTATAATTATATTTTTCATATAGAAATATCAGTAGGGAATAACTTTTGTACAAAAATAATAACTTTAAATGCGTAAACTTCATCTATAGTTGATTACACACATGATGGCTCGCTGGATGAATTATTTTTATACCAAATTTATATCTCTCTCCCCATCAGGTTGACCAATAATACGCACGAAAACAAACAACCAATAGAATTTGAGTATTACCTGACCAATTTTCTTTCACTTCTTACCAACTCTAGGCTATGAATACAACACATTTTTAGGTAACAATAACTTTATTTATTCATTAAAATCAAAACTATCATCAATTTTCTCTTTTTCAATTTTACACCAAATTTTGGTTCCGGTAAACTGTTTGAGCATACCATTCTTCTTGCGAGAAAATTAAATATTATATTCATTTCTTTCAACCTTCAAGTAAAGTGAATCCATTTTAATAATATTCAACTCGGAAAGAACCACACTTTAGTTCTCCCCTCCCCTCTTTTAATACATTATACTCGCTCTAATTTAGGAACGAAATGTGAAAAAACAATCTGTATAATTAAAGGGACTATAATTATTCATATCAATTTAAGGGGGTTTCATGGTTTCACACAAATATACGAGAGGAGCATGGACACGGATAGGAGTTTCTTCTTTTAATATTGAATTGAGGGGACCATTTTTTAACATTGATCTTCGATTGTTTACAAAAGCTCGAATTTTCCAATGAATGTGTGATTTTACTGAGAGAGGTTCCTAAAATAGACCAATCAAAGCGAACCTTTCATCTTTGTATTTACCTAGATCATTTCACCTCTCACTAATATCTAAGATCATCATGAAGAAGCATCTTACTCCTGATTAAAGATCTAAGACAGTTATCTCTTACGACTTCTACTCGCCATTTAGCCAAAATGTACAATGTGACTCCTCTTACATTAAAACGCATTATAAAGAATCAAATTGAATAACTCCCTGCACCATCAAGATTCCAAGTCTCGCTCCTTGAAATAATAAATGAATGTAAAAATAGCCTATTAAAACATATTAAAATGAGGCAGAACTACGTTCATGATATAATGAAAACCGAAAATATTGAACAACGGAATGTAAGTTTGCTTTATGTTAATTCATTCAGATTCTTACTAAAAATTCGTATTGAGCAAGAAATAAATCTTCATTACAAAATCAACGATAAAATTCAAACTTTAAATATTGCAGCACTTAACTTTATCCTGTAATAAAAATTTTATATCTTGCATAATGATACAAAACATTTTAGAAAGAAACTCAAAGTTTTTGGTGGTTAAAAGTAAAAATCTCAAAATAATCTCTTTTTCATGGAAGAAATCTTGAAAATCGTGTTTAATGTTATTAACTGCAGTATTTACAGTATTTATTTAGGTATATATGTTCGCATTTTTTACTCTTGTCTGCTCCGGTTTTTGTTGTAGCATTTGAGACAGGTAGAATTTGATTTCTTCTTCGTTTCGGTGCTTATTTCCCGGAATTGCTGTTCCTGGTATTCTTATACTCTCTCCGTATACTAGTTGTGCTGATGAATAGCCCTTGTCTGTCCTTTTTGCGTTTCTCAGACTAAGGAGTGCCATGCTTAAGTGAGGTAGCCTCCTTTGCTGCTCTGAGGGCATCTTTTATAGTTCGGTGGAAGCGCTCATCCATTCCATTGCATTTTGGATTGTATGCAGTTTTTTTTGATGTTTTACTCCTAATCTATCACAGAAAAACTTGAATTCGGCCTCTATCTGTGATCAAAGCGAGCTATCCAGTTTAGTTCCAATTTTTCAATGATTGTTGCTGCTTTCATGTCTTGTATTGGGATTGCTTCGGTCCATCTTGTCATTCGGTCAGTTGCTGTTAGTAGGTGTCTGTTCCCTTGAGATTCTGGTAAGTCAGTAATGTCAACATGTATGATTCTGAATCTTTCTGTTAGTACTGGTATTTGTGCGGGCTGCAATTTGGTGTGTCTGGTTATTTTAGATGTCTGACATTCTTTGGTCTATCTGTGAATATCTGCATTCATTCTTGGCCATGGGTAGTATTCTTTTATCGCTTTCAGTGTTGCTTTTCTTTCCGGATGACATAGGTTGTGGATCTGCTGGAAACATTGTGTTCTCATTTTGTACGGAATTATTGGCACATATTCTTCTTTAAGAATGTAGATTTCTTCCCTCTGCCATTTTTATGTATTTATCTGTATTGGCGTTCATTTTTTTGAGGAAGTTTTGATCCCTTGTCGTTCTTTTTGGCTTTCCTTCTCTGAGATCTTTGTTAAATCTTAGTTTGTTAGGTAGCATTTCGGTCGACTCAAAATGTCTGCTGTTTTGTTTTATGTACTTTTTATGAGTAGAACTTCAAAGTCGTATTCTGATAGTATTTGGAGTTGGTTTCTGATTCTGTGTAAGTGTTTTTCTGTCGGTCGTTGTATTGCTTGCTGCAGGGCTTTGTTGTCGGTGTGGACTATGATGACATTCACTTCTGGTGTGCACCAAAAATAAAGATTTATTCATGTCTATGTAAAATGTATTGTACACAGTATATATTGTATATCTCCCCCTCCCCATACATCATCTATATGAGATACACTTAAGGTATATTACACATATTGAAATTCTCCTATTATTCGTACACACCTCACAAAATGGTTTGTCAAAAAGAAGGATAGGAGCTCAAATCGAAGAAAATTTAAGCCTGGGAAATTTTTTGAAGAAAAAAATTTTGCACTTTAGACTGCATTCATAATCATGATCAGAGGTTTTCTTTTAAAAATACAAATCAACAAAAAAAAATTTAAAAAGATAATAATTTATTTATTAAATTATGTCCCGAGATATTTCTCATCGGTCGAATAATTAGAAGATTTCAGAATTTTAATTAGAGGTCCATTCTCAAGAGTAGAATAAGAATTTGAAAATGCTATCTAATAAAAAATATTTGTGTAATAAACATTGTGTATCACTCAAGGAGTGAACGATTATGTGAAGCTTAATTTGCTCCTAGCCTTCAACTTTGACTCGCGTCAAAAATGAAGATATTCACACTTTTGCTGTAACTTCACTTTTTGCGTACAACATATACATATGTGATTCACCACAATTCTCTCGTCTTTCTATCCAGCATGACCGATGGTCAGAAACCTCAGAATATCTTTCAGGAAATAAGGCAGCTAATGTCCCTCAATGATGATTCCCTGATTTCCCGTTCCCAATACAACGACATCAAATCAATCCTTAATAGTTCATGCTCTGTAGCCGAAAACAAAGTTTTTTGCAATGTCTTACACCAATCAGTCCAATCAGAAAAATTCCCAGACTCAATTTGGCTCAACGTTAAGAAATCCAAAATGAAAAAATCTGTCGCCAATGCACGTTTCATTGGACCTCGCTCGAGAAACTGAGAAAAATATCAAAGGAATGCAGAACGAATTACATCGCTTGCACTCCTCGGTTGATTCCCTCCCAGAACACATAGGACACAATCATTTCTAGAATATGTATAGCGTATCAGTAACTTACGTGCCTCCAACAAGTCAAACTCCCTCCAAAAAAGTATCTTTTCCAGACAATCCCAAAAGATTTGTGTGATGTAGCCCTAACAAAAGACGCCATCGAAGTTCTAAGCCTAGGACCCAAGTTTCGTGTTCCAAACAGACGAAACTCAAATCTTGAAACCGACGTAGGTTTCGAACTTCTGCACAAGCTTCCAAAGAATTGCAGTCCTCGAGGATGCAAGAGTTCAGTACAAACAACGAAAAATCGACTTCCCATTCCTTACACGGAATCATTATGAAACTCTAGCGTGCCTACGCGAAAACCCCAACATACTCCTATCGGATCTCGACAAAGGCACAGGCATAGGTGTCCTAAACGCTAAAGAGTACCATCAAAAAGGAAGAATCCTAATCAGTGACCCCAAAATATGTTTAGGCAAACCAACAAATTAGAAGTGAAACCAGATCAGAAAACTTCTTCACTTCAATTAATAACAAGATCGAAACGTTAGCTGAAAAGGAAATCATCTCCCAAAAGACTGTCTCGATCCTCCACCCTAAAGGTCCGGGAGCCTGCAGCCTATACCTCCTCCCCAAAGTCCACAAAGGGAACCGAGGACCTCAAGTTAAGGCCTATCCTTGACATGACGCCCAGTCCCCAACAATGGCTAGCAGACGCCCTCAAGTCCCTGAGAGACTACCAATGTCCACATTCTGTGACTAATGCTTTTGGTTTTATTTCCAGACTCCGAAACAAAACAATCCTTCGTAGGTCAGATAGTCTTCTTCGATGTGACATCCTATTTACCAATGTGCCCCTCAATGAAACAGTTCTTTTCATATGACGAGCACTGACGAACAACCCCGACCTGATATAGCCAGATTCAGACGTACAAAATGAACCCAAGTGATATATGCTCCTTGATTCAAATGACCGTGAAAAACATAGATTTCAAATTTGACGGATCCTATTTTTGACAAATAGACGGAGTGGGTACACCGCTTGGCCCAATCCTATAGATGCAGCACCAGAAATATGCACCAGCAGAAATATCAACCAAAAAGTTTTCGCACTCACAATAACTTCAACCCAAATCCCTGCACCAGATATGGAACAGGAAACCACCCAATACCCAGATGGTCAGAAACCTCATGAACATATGTATATTTTCTATGACTGTGTTTTTTTAATCTTTCTAGCAAATATGAAAGCTGAGCAAACGGTATTGTTGAGTGAAAACTCTTATTTTGTCAACCCTTTTTCTGTTATAATTAAACTAAATAGTTCTTTTTTATTTGTGGAATCCATCAAGAGAAAAAATGTAACCCATAATATAAGTGAAATTTTATGTTTCAGAGAAAGAAAGAAAAGCCAGTATAAGTGAATAATTATTTAATTTTCAATTTATTATTACGTCCTGCGAAGGATGGCATCACTTATTCCTATACGTTAAATATTCATCGTATAAATGAAAATTTTATTCAACTTTTGTTCTGTTTCACAATTACAGTCAATTTCCCATATGATGACTCGAGATGAACTAAATATTCCATGGAGTATTAATTTTATACCTTTTTGCTTTCAAATCAGTAGCCAATAAATATTTAGTATTTAAGGTCCTTTCAGAGTTGAGCAGATTCTTCATTTTTCTCAGTATTCAAGAAACTAGCCTAGTTTGATTTCATTGATTGGCGGTCAGTAATTTTAAATATATCTTCTTTTAATTTTCTGAATTACGAATATAAGTAGTGTTTGAAAAACTATGTGAATTACTTATTCGTAATAATTACTTAGTTGAAACGAAGCTATACAATCAAGTAATTGTACTTGTTAGAATCAATACAAACGAGGTCCCTAGTTATAATTCAACTGAATAGATCTTTTTTATTTATAAACCATAATATAAGTGCAATTTTATGTTTCAGAGAAAGAAAGAAAAGCCAGTATAAGTGAATAATTATTTAATTTTCAATTTATTATTACGTCCTGCTAAGGATGGCATCACTTATTCCTATACGTTAAATATTCATCGTATAAATGAAAATTTTACTCAACTTTTGTTCTGTTACACGGTTATCATTTCTCATAGAAATGTTAATAAAACTTAATTTACAAAAGAAAACATGAATCGAGGTTCAATAGTAATACAAGTGAAGTACCCTGTTTTGTTACCTCTCTGATCGAAACCTAATTTAAAACTCGTTTATATACAAATGGGGGCATATTTTCTAACCAATCAGAGATCGATGGAGAATCAGCCAATGAAATTCTAGAATTGTCTGTCGCAATACGAAAGTATCTAGAACTTGAAACCAATCTTTAATTTATAACTAAAAAAATTCCAAAAAGTTTCCTAAATATTCTATATTTATCATTAAAAAGAAAAATAATTTCCAAGCAAACATCTCAGTCTTAAATTACAACCATTTTCACTCATACAGAAAAATAACTAGTACCATGAAATAGGAAATGATTTTAGTATTTCACCGATCAATTCATAAGAGATCTTGACTAAATTAAGTTTCTTGAACGGAATTAGTAAAGATGACTTATAAATTGAAATCAAAACAATTTTGGTTAAACGAATTCACACCCCATCCTTCCACATATCAACCCAAAGGTTAAATCTTATACTGCATTATAAACATTTAGTCTAAATCCCTCAACCCTGGTCCTGAAAGGGTTGAATAAACAAAGTTTGAATAAAAACATTGCATATAAAATATCTGTCTTTCTTATTGAGACAGATAATGCTAGAATTTCATTGGCTGATTACCCATCGATCTCTGATTGGTTAGAAAATATGCCCCCATTTGTATATAAACGAGTTTTAAATTAGGTTTCGATCAGAGAGGTAACAAAACAGGGTACTTCACCTGTATGTAAAATGCAGAGGTGAAGATCTCTCATACACACAGAAAGACGTATAAAACCATTCTGGCTTATCGGGGACTTATTCCTAGCTCAATGAGTTTTTCAACTAGGAATGTGTGATCAAATTTTTTCTTCGATGAAATTTTGGTTCTCCAAAAGACTCTTCATTACTACTTGATGGAATGATCATTGGACAACTGACATGTCGATGACGTTTGGTTTTAGGAGAGCTCTCTGAAGAGTTGTCTCTTCTTCTAGCCTTCTACTTCTTCCAGCACAAAAATGTCATGCTCAGAAGTTTCAAACATAGATGATGTAGCTGAATTTACTGAAATTTCATTCAACGAAACCATTCCTGGAGTAATGAGATACTTCAGAATATTTGAGATTGTCCAATGGTTTGGATCTCAATTCGATTTTTCATTAAGTGATCAACGACATTTAGCAATATAAAATATTTGAAAGAACAAAGGTTTAAAGACTTCTATTGTTCTTGCAAATTTTAATTCTTTCTGCTCTTTCAATTTTGCCATCATTCTCTGCACCGAAATAACAGGAATGGAGAACTTGTCATACGGCTTCTTTAGTTTTGCAATCAAACTATTGATGGCAGCTTCTTTAACTTAAGGCATAATTATTACAGGCATCTCCTCTGGTATCAAATTTTATTCCGTCATAGATTTTGGGTTTCATCAAATCGGTAGATACTCATTGTTATTTTAAATAAAGATGTCAGTTGAAACAAACAACCAATTTTTAATTGATATTAATCGAGAAGTTAAATAATAGGACTAATTTTAGCAGATATTTATCGATAGGAAATACTTCTTTTCAATGAGGAATCATATAAAAAACGTTCTAAAAAATATTTAGCAAAGGATAATATTGCAAGGTAAAATGCAGACTCAGGATGTATTTATGGAACTTGGTGACAGCACAAACTATAGTTAGACCATCTTTTTCGATCTGGGGTAGTTCTGTTTAGTTGCAGACTCTTGAACAAAAACAAAACAGGCAAGTGTTTTACAGCTTCAACTTGCATCATAAAGTTGCTTCAATTAGGATAAATCAGCAACCACTAAATTTTTCTCTGAATTTTCTTTGAGTTGCTGGCGGTTATGTTTTTTAGGCAGATGTGGGTTTTCTATTGAAGTACAGAAAATCGCAGAATTGATTATTAATCTAAGAAGGAGAAGAATTCAACCTGGCAACAATGATAAAACACGGCAGATTTGACCTATACGATTTCCACCAAGTGGAATTGAATTTTAATTACTATTATTGGGTTCTGAACTCATGGGGGAAGGTTAGAGAAAAAGACGTTTATTATAGTGATTAACGTTATATTTCGCCAGACTCTACCCTGGTTGACATATAAATACTATCACAATGCGATATTTGTTTGCATTTCCATTGGTTGAGCTGATTGTGCAATCGCATCAAAGAATCAAGGGGGGGGGGGTTTCACTTCTCATTTAACTTTTTTACCTCTTCAGGAATGCATCAATTTGTGGCTGTATTCTTCTCTTTCGTTTAGTCACTGGGCGTTTTTCATTATTTCTTTTCTCGCTAATTGCAGTTTGGCATTGTGATAGTACTTATATGTCAACCAGGGTAGAGTCTGGCGAAATATAACGTTAATCACTATAATAAACGTCTTTTTTCTCTAACCTTCCTCCATGAGTTCAGAACCAAATAGTTGTAATATTTTTGATGAAGTTCGGTAATATTATTGTTCAAATGAATTTTAATTGATTCAAGAGATAATCTCTACAGGTTTAAGTGGGAAAGATTTTTTATTGTTGTTTTGAGAGAAGGAAATTTCATAAATTGTATCTGGGAAATTAATTTTGTTTTTTTATATTAATGATGAAAATTAAATTATAGTTTTTTTAAATTGACCTTAAAAATATAGCACATAATATAAGTGCAATTTTATGTTTCAGAGGAAGAAAGAAAAGCCAGTATAAGTGAATAATTATTTAATTTTCAATTTATTATTACGTCCTGCTAAGGATGGCATCACTTATTCCTATACGTTAAATATTCATCGTATAAATGAAAATTTTACTCAACTTTTGTTCTGTTACACGGTTATCATTTCTCATAGAAATGTTAATAAAACTTAATTTACAAAAGAAAACATGAATCGAGGTTCAATAGTAATACAAGTGAAGTACCCTGTTTTGTTACCTCTCTGATCGAAACCTAATTTAAAACTCGTTTATATACAAATGGGGGCATATTTTCTAACCAATCAGAGATCGATGGAGAATCAGCCAATGAAATTCTAGAATTGTCTGTCGCAATACGAAAGTATCTAGAACTTGAAACCAATCTTTAATTTATAACTAAAAAAATTCCAAAAAGTTTCCTAAATATTCTATATTTATCATTAAAAAGAAAAATAATTTCCAAGCAAACATCTCAGTCTTAAATTACAACCATTTTCACTCATACAGAAAAATAACTAGTACCATGAAATAGGAAATGATTTTAGTATTTCACCGATCAATTCATAAGAGATCTTGACTAAATTAAGTTTCTTGAACGGAATTAGTAAAGATGACTTATAAATTGAAATCAAAACAATTTTGGTTAAACGAATTCACACCCCATCCTTCCACATATCAACCCAAAGGTTAAATCTTATACTGCATTATAAACATTTAGTCTAAATCCCTCAACCCTGGTCCTGAAAGGGTTGAATAAACAAAGTTTGAATAAAAACATTGCATATAAAATATCTGTCTTTCTTATTGAGACAGATAATGCTAGAATTTCATTGGCTGATTACCCATCGATCTCTGATTGGTTAGAAAATATGCCCCCATTTGTATATAAACGAGTTTTAAATTAGGTTTCGATCAGAGAGGTAACAAAACAGGGTACTTCACCTGTATGTAAAATGCAGAGGTGAAGATCTCTCATACACACAGAAAGACGTATAAAACCATTCTGGCTTATCGGGGACTTATTCCTAGCTCAATGAGTTTTTCAACTAGGAATGTGTGATCAAATTTTTTCTTCGATGAAATTTTGGTTCTCCAAAAGACTCTTCATTACTACTTGATGGAATGATCATTGGACAACTGACATGTCGATGACGTTTGGTTTTAGGAGAGCTCTCTGAAGAGTTGTCTCTTCTTCTAGCCTTCTACTTCTTCCAGCACAAAAATGTCATGCTCAGAAGTTTCAAACATAGATGATGTAGCTGAATTTACTGAAATTTCATTCAACGAAACCATTCCTGGAGTAATGAGATACTTCAGAATATTTGAGATTGTCCAATGGTTTGGATCTCAATTCGATTTTTCATTAAGTGATCAACGACATTTAGCAATATAAAATATTTGAAAGAACAAAGGTTTAAAGACTTCTATTGTTCTTGCAAATTTTAATTCTTTCTGCTCTTTCAATTTTGCCATCATTCTCTGCACCGAAATAACAGGAATGGAGAACTTGTCATACGGCTTCTTTAGTTTTGCAATCAAACTATTGATGGCAGCTTCTTTAACTTAAGGCATAATTATTACAGGCATCTCCTCTGGTATCAAATTTTATTCCGTCATAGATTTTGGGTTTCATCAAATCGGTAGATACTCATTGTTATTTTAAATAAAGATGTCAGTTGAAACAAACAACCAATTTTTAATTGATATTAATCGAGAAGTTAAATAATAGGACTAATTTTAGCAGATATTTATCGATAGGAAATACTTCTTTTCAATGAGGAATCATATAAAAAACGTTCTAAAAAATATTTAGCAAAGGATAATATTGCAAGGTAAAATGCAGACTCAGGATGTATTTATGGAACTTGGTGACAGCACAAACTATAGTTAGACCATCTTTTTCGATCTGGGGTAGTTCTGTTTAGTTGCAGACTCTTGAACAAAAACAAAACAGGCAAGTGTTTTACAGCTTCAACTTGCATCATAAAGTTGCTTCAATTAGGATAAATCAGCAACCACTAAATTTTTCTCTGAATTTTCTTTGAGTTGCTGGCGGTTATGTTTTTTAGGCAGATGTGGGTTTTCTATTGAAGTACAGAAAATCGCAGAATTGATTATTAATCTAAGAAGGAGAAGAATTCAACCTGGCAACAATGATAAAACACGGCAGATTTGACCTATACGATTTCCACCAAGTGGAATTGAATTTTAATTACTATTATTGGGTTCTGAACTCATGGGGGAAGGTTAGAGAAAAAGACGTTTATTATAGTGATTAACGTTATATTTCGCCAGACTCTACCCTGGTTGACATATAAATACTATCACAATGCGATATTTGTTTGCATTTCCATTGGTTGAGCTGATTGTGCAATCGCATCAAAGAATCAAGGGGGGGGGGTTCACTTCTCATTTAACTTTTTTACCTCTTCAGGAATGCATCAATTTGTGGCTGTATTCTTCTCTTTCGTTTAGTCACTGGGCGTTTTTCATTATTTCTTTTCTCGCTAATTGCAGTTTGGCATTGTGATAGTACTTATATGTCAACCAGGGTAGAGTCTGGCGAAATATAACGTTAATCACTATAATAAACGTCTTTTTTCTCTAACCTTCCTCCATGAGTTCAGAACCAAATAGTTGTAATATTTTTGATGAAGTTCGGTAATATTATTGTTCAAATGAATTTTAATTGATTCAAGAGATAATCTCTACAGGTTTAAGTGGGAAAGATTTTTTATTGTTGTTTTGAGAGAAGGAAATTTCATAAATTGTATCTGGGAAATTAATTTTGTTTTTTTATATTAATGATGAAAATTAAATTATAGTTTTTTTAAAAGTTTGAATAAAAACATTGCATATAAAATATCTGTCTTTCTTATTGAGACAGATAATGCTAGAATTTCATTGGCTGATTACCCATCGATCTCTGATTGGTTAGAAAATATGCCCCCATTTGTATATAAACGAGTTTTAAATTAGGTTTCGATCAGAGAGGTAACAAAACAGGGTACTTCACCTGTATGTAAAATGCAGAGGTGAAGATCTCTCATACACACAGAAAGACGTATAAAACCATTCTGGCTTATCGGGGACTTATTCCTAGCTCAATGAGTTTTTCAACTAGGAATGTGTGATCAAATTTTTTCTTCGATGAAATTTTGGTTCTCCAAAAGACTCTTCATTACTACTTGATGGAATGATCATTGGACAACTGACATGTCGATGACGTTTGGTTTTAGGAGAGCTCTCTGAAGAGTTGTCTCTTCTTCTAGCCTTCTACTTCTTCCAGCACAAAAATGTCATGCTCAGAAGTTTCAAACATAGATGATGTAGCTGAATTTACTGAAATTTCATTCAACGAAACCATTCCTGGAGTAATGAGATACTTCAGAATATTTGAGATTGTCCAATGGTTTGGATCTCAATTCGATTTTTCATTAAGTGATCAACGACATTTAGCAATATAAAATATTTGAAAGAACAAAGGTTTAAAGACTTCTATTGTTCTTGCAAATTTTAATTCTTTCTGCTCTTTCAATTTTGCCATCATTCTCTGCACCGAAATAACAGGAATGGAGAACTTGTCATACGGCTTCTTTAGTTTTGCAATCAAACTATTGATGGCAGCTTCTTTAACTTAAGGCATAATTATTACAGGCATCTCCTCTGGTATCAAATTTTATTCCGTCATAGATTTTGGGTTTCATCAAATCGGTAGATACTCATTGTTATTTTAAATAAAGATGTCAGTTGAAACAAACAACCAATTTTTAATTGATATTAATCGAGAAGTTAAATAATAGGACTAATTTTAGCAGATATTTATCGATAGGAAATACTTCTTTTCAATGAGGAATCATATAAAAAACGTTCTAAAAAATATTTAGCAAAGGATAATATTGCAAGGTAAAATGCAGACTCAGGATGTATTTATGGAACTTGGTGACAGCACAAACTATAGTTAGACCATCTTTTTCGATCTGGGGTAGTTCTGTTTAGTTGCAGACTCTTGAACAAAAACAAAACAGGCAAGTGTTTTACAGCTTCAACTTGCATCATAAAGTTGCTTCAATTAGGATAAATCAGCAACCACTAAATTTTTCTCTGAATTTTCTTTGAGTTGCTGGCGGTTATGTTTTTTAGGCAGATGTGGGTTTTCTATTGAAGTACAGAAAATCGCAGAATTGATTATTAATCTAAGAAGGAGAAGAATTCAACCTGGCAACAATGATAAAACACGGCAGATTTGACCTATACGATTTCCACCAAGTGGAATTGAATTTTAATTACTATTATTGGGTTCTGAACTCATGGGGGAAGGTTAGAGAAAAAGACGTTTATTATAGTGATTAACGTTATATTTCGCCAGACTCTACCCTGGTTGACATATAAATACTATCACAATGACTCTACAGGTTTAAGTGGGAAAGATTTTTTATTGTTGTTTTGAGAGAAGGAAATTTCATAAATTGTATCTGGGAAATTAATTTTGTTTTTTTATATTAATGATGAAAATTAAATTATAGTTTTTTTAGATTGACCTTAAAAATATAGCACATAATATAAGTGCAATTTTATGTTTCAGAGGAAGAAATAAAAGCCAGTATAAGTGAATAATTATTTAATTTTCAATTCATAATTATTCAAATATCCCCACAAAAAGTATATCAAATAAAAATCGTATCTTAGTCATTTATATTGAAAATGGCTCGTGAATTTAGTTGAAGCTAAATTTTTATTTTTACTACTATAAACAGCCGATAAATAACATTATCAGTCAATACTTTACTTTCCACCACATCTATCTGCAAGCTACTCATTATGAAACTTTAAATTTCCCAATGAATTTGTTGAATGATGAAAGTGCATTTTGATAGTCAATGAAAAGAAGAATCAAGGTTCAGTTTTTACTAAAAATGTTTTTTAAAGTAGAAATCATTCTCTGCTTTAGTTTCAGTCTTCAACAGAATTTCTTTTGGGATATAATATATTTTAGAATGAATGAATATATTTCAGAGAAACTTCCGCGTGAGATTAAGAATATTAATAGTAGAAAAATTTGAAGAGTTTTGGTGTTTTTTCAGCTCATATTATATTCTTATAATTTTCAACTTTACTTCTTTCAAGATTAGTAAAATATTATTTTCGATGAATTTTTTTAAAATGTAATAGTATATCATCAGAGCCCGGGATTAAGTCTGAAGAGACCCAGCGTTATGAAACGTTTATCACTTATTATTAGTTCGTTCTCCTATCTTCCTTATGAGTAGACTCCAGTAATAATAATATATAGTGGTTGGAAAAACAATTTATTCACTTATTTTATCTAAATTTGCCGAGTCAATTTTTAAGATGGATTTTTGAAACATAAATGGTTCGAAAGATAATTAAATTCTCTATCAATTGAATTATGAATGAACCTTTTTACTATTACAGTTATTATTTTACAACCAAAATACTATTTTTCATTCATATTGAAAACGAAGAAACATTACATCCACTTTTTATTAGCCTAAGAGTCCACCTTTTTTTCGATGATCTTGAAACTTCTTTTCATCATCGAATCTAAAAAGGGTTCAATATCATTAAAATTTAATTCCGTCCAAATTTTCAGAATTGAAATCTTAAGTTCTCTAACATTTTCGTACTGCTTTCCGTTTTCATAAACCTTTTGAGCTAGAAGTCCCCATAAGTTCTCTATGGGATTTAGATCAAGGCTACGTGCAGGCCAATCAATTTAATCAATTTAATTCCTATTCAACCATTAAATTGTTGATTTTGACTTGTGACAGGGGGCATTGTCTTGTTGAAAAAGTAGTTTACAGTTCTTCATCTCATTTTCAAATGGAGCACTAGCATTATTCAAGACATTCTGGTACATTTCTGAATTCATTTTTCTTTCTATCACTACTAAAGGTAATGTTCCTTTGAGTACATTGCTCTCCATACCATAACTGAGCCTCCATTATGAGCTCTTTTGAGTCTACTTTTGGGGACATTCCCATTCTGACACCAATGATAACTTAAACCCTCAGGTCCATCCAAATTAAACTTTACCTTGTCCCAATTAATTCTTTGGCTCAATTTGTTCTTTATCCGGATGACTCGGTTAATCTTATCGTTCTGAGAAAGTTTAGGACAATTCACAGCTTTCTTCCATGACATTTTAAAATTATTTTTTGCATAACTCAGAATAGTTCTTAAACCTACATTCAAATCTAGGTTTGATTTTATTTGACGACAGTTCTTTCCCTGCTGGATCACTAGTCTTTTGATTTTACCAACTTTGAAATTTTTCAATTTCACTTTTCTTCCAGTCTTTGCGAAGGTTTTTTTGTATGATTTTATATATAAAAATATAACTAATAGTTGAGTGGGCACAATTGAATCTTCTTGCGATCTCTCGGTTTGAGATTCCCTCTTTTTTAAAGTATTTTATCTCATCAATTTGCCCAATTTTGAAGAGACATCTATGGTGATACATAACCAGAGTTCCAATAATTTTCTTAGAGTAGATCAATATAAAGCCAAGAATTAAAATTGAAACTTACTTCAGAATATAAGCGATAAACTTATCGGATAATCAACTGCTAAGAAGTGGATCTAATGTTTCTTCGTTTTCAATATGAATGAAAAATAGTATTTTGGTTGTAAAATAATAACTGTAATAGTAAAAAGGTTCATTCATAATTCAATTGATAGAGAATTTAATTATCTTTCGAACCATTTATGTTTCAAAAATCCATCTTAAAAATTGACTCGGCAAATTTAGATAAAATAAGTGAATAAATTGTTTTTCCAACCACTATACTTGATGAGGTTCAGCAACATTATCATTCCAAAGAATATTTAATATTATTCTAATTCTCTTCAACTTTTACATTTTCTTTCAATATTTGTAAATCTTAATTTAATAATAATTTCCAAATTTCAGATTTGAAGAAAAATATATAATCCATAAATGCTTCTTCAGGAGCGCCATTAAATCTAACAAGCTCCAGTATATTTAGAGTTCTCTGAAATCAGATATTATTTTAGATATGGAATTCGGTAAGATCACATTTTTAAAATTACATAGTACATTTCTTTATGGTTCTCGTTTAAGAAATGACGTAGATAATGTGATACATTATCAATTATTAAAACTAAACATCAATCCATAAAATTTTCACTAAAACTTTCACTAATCGCCGTTATTTTTATTCTAAAAACTAACTTGATATTTAAAAATCAATCAAGACGGATCTTGACTTTGTCTTTAATACAGGTGAAGTACCCTGTTTCTTGCCCAATCTGCTCGATTCATCACTCTCAGACCCCTAGTATTTTGTATTTAGAAGAGAATACACCAAATTGAAAATTTAATTGCAAGAGAATCATCAAGTCAAGATAACTTCAATGAAATTGATATTAAAATTTCGTTTTCTGATATCAAACATGAAAACTATCTCTACGGTTTCAAAGCCTTTGCAAAAAAAGAGAATTAGTGTTTCGACTTTGAAGCGATGGATTTTAGATAAAAATCAGATAGCCACCAATCTAGACTATGACTATACTCGAGGGTCTGAACCATGTTAAAAACAATATTACTATAACAATCACTGTAATTTTTATAGTCATTATTCTTTAAGAAATACTACACCTTTCTCTCCCCTTTCTTTTTCTACAGATAGACCAATACAAGCCAGAAGACAGCATAGGCAGGTAGCAAGCGAACAACGTTATAGTCAAATTAGATCTATTATTAATGTAAAATATACATAGTAATCGTTGTATAATGTGGACTATTCCTAATAAAAATCTACTATAAAATGTTCTATCATTTTTCAATTGGTTCTATGAGTTATCTCACCCAAAAAGGTATTATAATTTATCTTATCATGTTAAATGATTATAAAATTAGTCTATAATCCTAATTCTATTTATTTAAATTTAATTAATCATTGGATATTTGAATCGAATGGTTTAGAATTATCCTTTTCTATGATTGGTCATTTTAGATTCAAGGTGTAATTCTCTACTAGGTACACACATTTTCAAATACATCATGTGTGAGAAGGTTGAATTAGTTCACTCGAAATTTGAAGAATTTCTTATTAGGTCTAGCTCAAACTCGTTTGCAAAAAAGATTATGTTACAACGATCCAAATAATAAATTTGATAAAGTCTCATCAACTATAGATGATGCCAGGAGATCACGCCTTGATAGAAAAGTATTCATCTGCTGTTGTCGATGAAAAGGAAGTACTCGTATGTTCGAAAAGTGCCCTTGAAAATAAAATTCTATATTATGTACACGAGGAAGAAATTTTTTTGACATTCTCATGAAATCAGACGAGAATTTACGCCATTGTGGACGGGATAGAATGGTCAAAAATTTTAAAGGAAGATACACGAATATTACACAGTCTCAAATTATAAAGTTTCTCAGCTTGTGTTATATTTGTCAACTAAAAAGGTCAGCGAAGACGAATAAAATTGTTTTGAGATAATTTCTGAAGATTATAACAGTAGACTTGATTGATTTTCAAACAAATCCGGATCGCGAATATAAATTTATTCTTGGATCATCTGACAAAATTTGTTAATATCTACGCCTTGAAGAATAAAACAGCAAAGGCAGTTTGTAAAAAACTCAAGCGTAGTTTTGTTACCTTTGAGCTCCATCAATTCTTTAGAGCGACGATGGGAGAAAATCTCTTAATTCATTTGTCAACTCATTGACAGATATTTTTCCTGGCCTCTAGATAAATTCTACTTTGTAATTATTCACCATGCTCAATTAACCTACTAGAAAAGTGTGGTCACTAGTTATTACTATATCCATGTGAACCCTTATTTAATGGAGATTGTCTTCTCCCACCTAGATCTTAGAATTCGGATAAGCAGATGTCTACTATAAAATACCTGGACAGATTTATAAAAAGGGAAGCAATTGGCCAAGATCGAAAACATTCTCAAACCAGCAGTCAATCCATCTCTCGAATTGAGCTATATAGCTATAGCCAATAGTCAAAATTCACAAGAGCAGAATCTGGTCTCAGCAAGTAATGTAGAGTTGGTGACAATTGAACAATCCGAGAAGTCAACTGTAGTTGATGAGTGTGAAAGAAGAGGTGAAAACCATGCAATATCAAGTCAACCAATAATTAATGCGAATGAAATGAAAATAATGAACCAAGCAGTTAGACGTAAACGAAAAAGGCATAGCGGGCAGTTAATAATGGATGGATTCCTAAAGAGGGCCCAAGCCTGGAGAAGAAAAGGAAGTAACTCTATGTAACCCGGCGAAATAAAACGTTTATCTCTTATTATTTTATCTCTTTTTTATTATTTTATTATATATGGTTATTATTATTTTATTCTCTCAAACCTTCTTCATAAGTCTAGAATCAAGTAATAATTAAATAAAACGTTTTACAATGCAAAAATTTAAACCATACCTTTTAAAAACCAACAAGAAAGAATAAAAAGAAAGATAAACTCATAAACAATCTCTTTTTTACAACTTCAATAGTAAATTCAAAAAACGGAATGGAAGTTTTAATACAGGGAGTGTTAATGAATTTTAACTTTTTGTTAGTGGAGTAGTGATTAATTTTTATTTCTTACTCGTTGGTCTTTAAAAGGTTTAGTTTCTTATTCATTTTTGTATGCAGATCTATATAAACCAAACTTATGAATTCAAAAAACTATTCCTACAACCTTCAAATACCTTGGTCCATTTGAGCTTTTTTCACTTTTCTCTGCGCTGTTGCTACCTATTGGAGAGTTTTGGTGTTTTCTAGCTTACATAATATTCCGGTTTTCCTTGGCTTTTACTATTTCTTTCATAATTTGTAAATTAATTTCTTTAATGAATTCTTTATATCATTTTCAAAGTATTGCCACTGATGCTTTATGAAATGTACATATGGCCCCAATATGTATCTTATTACTAAATCTCCTGATAAACAAGAAGGTTAAAATTACTTCCTGATATTTGTTGGGCCTCAAAAAAATTCCACTAAAATTAGATTTTAAGCGCCTAAAATTGTCTGCTTTTATAATAAGATAAAACAGGAATTTATAATTTTTCCTAAAATATTATACTACTTACAAGTAGAATTCTGTGATGATTTTAATACGGTATTAAAAGAAAATTTTACCATCTGTATTAATGGGAAAATTACACGTTACTTCAGATCTTTTCTAGATAATTCATCTTATCAGTGAACCAATCAGATTTAAGCAGATTGAAATTCAGTGAAAAATCACTTTTGAACGAAGCCAGAGACCAGGAATAACATAGACTCATACAAAACATCAGTGGAAAGAAAGAGCATCTAATCAAATTTGCTTCAGAAAAAATTGTTTTCGCTCTTTTGAATGGTATAAATTTAATACGGATAAAGCTTTTTCTATTTTAAAATTCAACTCATGCAATACCTGGTTTGCAAATTTCGCTTTTCCACATTTTCTTGTAAACCTTGTTATATAGGAAAATGCTGAGCAGATTCGGAATAAGCAAGAACATTTACACAAGAATTTTTAAATATCAATAAGTTCGTGACCTCAGTACCACCCACCCTATAACAAAAATTAATATTCATAAAACATAACCTATTTTAACCAATGATGATAAAGAATTTAAATCTATCTTCAGTACATTTCTGCATTAAATAATAGAAACAACAATGCGAATTAACTACAGTTATTATAGGTTTTTATTGTCAATAGTCAATGATTCATTGTAATAAAAGATGTTAAAATAAATAATACCATTTTATGTGGCATAAAACAAGCTACATCAGACCCTATTGATATTTTTATTATGAATTTCAGATACCTCGTTCTTACTCAAAGAAACTTCTGGAAATTCTGTTCTCATAGCTTGTCCTACTGTGCTCCAACATGATTATCAATTACGATTATCATCAGAAAATTCGGATTTCTTTTACGATTTATCCGAAGCGTCTTTAGAATATCAAAACGCTGTCCATAAACTTGTCATGACAAATGTGAAAACAAAAAAAGAAATTAAAGATATTACAGGCACCAAAATTGAGGAAAAATATATGGAAATTTCTATAACGGGAAAACTTATGATGCTAGTTTGTGCTAGAATCTTCAAATTGGCAAGTAAGTAATTTATTATATGTTAATATAAATTTAAGAAAACTTTTTTGTATTTAGTTGATTCAAAGTGTATCTACGATTTATCAAGGACTTTCTTTGAGTCTGGATATGTTTCCCATGGACGGCTAAAAGAAGTTTTCCAGGGTCATGGTTAGAAAAGGAAACTATTTATAGCCATTGATTTCTTAAAAAAACACCTATATATTATAGATCTTGGATCATCGAAATTTTCACTAATTTTCGAAAATCTGAAAATAAGAATTCACTCCTACTTTAGGGGGATTATTAAATCAAATATTTATAATCTTGTCTCATATTATTCTTGTTAAAAATTTTTTTATTACATTTTCACTTTAAAATTAATTTTATTATTTATATATCACTAGTTTTTTTTAGATTTTAAATCTATTTCTTTGTTGATAAAGTATGTATTCCATAGGTTGGGCCTGAAAATAACTCTGTTACTTACTACGTTATCAATTTTTTAATTCGCAAGGACAAACGGTTAATGACCGGGATAGTTGAAGCTATCACTCGACCTCGACTAAACTCTTTGATTGCATTCTGATTCGTTCAAGCTTTTTACCTCACGTATGATTTCATTTATCAATATATCCCGTTTGTACCCATTCGCTAATATTAAATCAATGTACCTCTTTCATTGGCTCACGTGTATTGGTTGATTATTGATTCATTATTTGATTGATATTAAAACGTGCGCAATCAGTTGAATATAATAGTAGATCAGCCGAAACGAAGTTTTGTGTTTGTCATATTTTGGTTAAATTTGTCCCTTTTCTAATGTTTCCGCCTCTTTTTTGAAAACATCCCTTTTTGGTGCTGAGAAGCAAAGCTAAAAAGCTAAAAAATAGGTGGCAATTTAAAACGAGTGTTCCATACGCGCTAACAACTTCAGGAATTGAGTAGTTTTGAAAGTACTGTAACTCAAAATTATTTTTAAAAACTTTGAGAGAATATTCTTCGGAGATATTTTTCCAATGTATAAATTATTTTTTATAAGGGGAAAGATTTTAGACTTATGAAAATTTGACTCATTATAAGCTATTTTTAAACAATATAATACTAGCATAAAATCTTGAGTCAATCACTTATAATAGAATAATAGTGAACCGAGTATACACGTTTTGTTTTTTTCTTAGTCTATGTAATGTTTAATGGAATGGATATGCTACCGTACTAACCCTGAATCAGTACAAAGTTAGTACAGACCCTGAATTTCTGCTCGCTTTAATTTTTCCTACTTATTTTTAGCATTAAGTTGATTTTTTTGGATTGCTGTTTGGGAGAATAGTGTAGCTTTTCATTAGTAGTAAAGTAAACACTTGGTCAATTGTTTGTTTTCAATTAATAATTCAAATTTATTTCCACAAATTTTCAGCTAAAGTATCAAGAGAGCCATATATATTATACGAAAAAGAATTTAACACAAGACTTCTAAAATTATCAAGAGTTCAAAACATCCGCGGAGAATATGTTTTTAACTTTAAGGACAAAGATTTAGATCTTTATGTGAAACAGGATGATATGTTAGATGAAATTCGTGAGGATATGCCAAATTTGATTTTCCCATTCAGCGATTTAGGTGGCTTCGCTAAACAAATATTCGATTCGAAAAGTAAGCTGAGAATAAAAACCAATGGGTAAAAATAAAACAGTTTACCCTCGCATGGATTTTGAAAAAAAAGTTGTGTAGACTAAATTTAGGGTATATTTGACTTTAAACATTAGTTTCAACAGGATTAAAACAGTTTTCTGGACTATTAGTAAAACATGGAGTAGAATTTTCTTATCATAAAGAGCAATAATTTTAAAAATATATTTTATCAGTGGACTCAAGGGGATCCAACATAAGGAAAACTTAGGAGTAGCAAAAATGCTCTTTTATCCATAAAAAAATCAAAGATATCATTTTCACCATCTACGAACTAATATCCAAATGCTAGATGATTTATTAGAGCTGCTAATACCTTTACAATGGTATAAGTTGAATTAAAATCATGTTTACCTTATCTTGCAACGAACTTTAATGACTCACTGAAAAGCGTCCAGCTAGCTTTATCACTGGTCAGCAAAAATGTTTACCACATTGTTCTATTATTTTTTAACGTTTGATGCCATATCCCACTGTGAGAAACTCAATACTTTTCTTTCTTTTTCGGACGTTGTTACAATTGATAATGATACTGTCCGGAACATTGATTTCAAATTCACTAGAAATTACTGCGAGCAATAGGGGGGGGGGTTGCAATGGGCAGTCTAATTGGCCCTCTTCCGGATTATATGTTGCACCCTTTTTGTTGGGAGAAATTTAAGAAAAGCGAAATTTAGACTTCCTAAATTTCTCGATGTATTTAGGAAGAAATATTTCCACCCCCATACACCATAATATATCGTAATTTACAAACAACTTTTACCCACTACCAAACTCTATTTTCTGATCTTGAGCAAGGTTTAAGATTAATTAATTCATTAAAGTTGATGAGAACTTGAATCAAAATATTCTAAGACTTGAAAATTAGGTGTCTAGGAAATAAAAAACAAAGTTCGACCGAATAACGCATGATAAAAAATAATGGAGAACTAAAATGTCAAGATTTTGAAACTTAAATTATAAGGTTGCGTCAAACGAAATGAGACTTTAGAGATGAAAAAATATATTCAAAAATCTGCTTAAAAAAGAGAAAAATCAGGCATCAAAATATTCTCCAGCAGATTTAATACATTTCTGCCAACGAATAGGAAGCTGATCAATCCCATCAGCGTAAAACTCTTGACTTTTTGAATCAAAAAAGTTGATAAGGCCATTTTCGACTTCTCCTTTATTGAGGAATTTTTTTCCCCTTTTAAAAGTGATGCATCGACCTGAAAAGATGATAATCTAACGGGGCTAGGTCAGGACTATAAGGAGGATGTTCTATGACATCGATATTCTTACTTGAAAATTTTTTTTGACATCTCTTCCCAGATGAGGTCGGGCGTTATCTTGTTGGAATAAAATCCTTGCAAATCTTGGGAATTTATCCTTCAATTTGGCAACCATCTGCCTTAATGAGTCTAGATATCTTTGAGAAGTGACAGTCTGACCATAATCCATAAGCTCATAGTGGATTACTCCTTTTCTTGTCCAGAAAACTGTGAGCATAACTTTCTTCGAGAACCTGTTAGGAGAGGGTTGAGTTGCTTTCTCCCCAACTCGTTTCCAAGACCTTTTTCGACTCTGATCCTGAAGATAGATCCACTTTTCGTCTGTTGTAACAGTATTCTTTAGAAAATTGTCATAACTGAGTCTGTGAGAGAGTCTTCGACAGGCTTCAACTCTTTTCCTTTTTTTTGATTCGTTGAGGTCATGGGGAACCCATTTGTTGAATGAATTTGTAAAGTTCTCCTCTCTCAGAGCACGTAGAACTGAAGACTGACTAACATACAAAACAGAAGAAATTGCTCTTGAAGATGGCGCTGGTTGCTCTTCAATTGCTTCAATAATCAAAGAGTTATCAACGGTTGAAGGTTGACCTGATTTTGATTCATCATCTACCGAAATCTTTCCTTCTACGAAGTTTGAGTACCAACGAAATACAGTGGCACGTTTTATTCGATCTCCGAAACAAGATTCAAGTTTCCTGAAAGTCTCTGACGGTCCAGTTTTCTGAAGAAACTCATATGCGATTAACTTTCGAATATCTCATCGAAAATGTCATTAAGACTCATTGTTTGGTGAATTATGAATAAGTAGATTTATTTAAAGAAAAAGAGAAATAAATTTTCTTCATTTTGATGTATAATTTGTTATTCTAAGGCGAATTTTTGATTATGTAATTTTTGATCAAAGTTGGAATCTCATAACATTTGATGCAACCTAATATTAAAACTTGAAAAAAAAACATGAAAAGTCTTCCTAAATTTCATTTTTCTTAAATTTCTCCCAGCACTTCAATTTGGAGAGATGAATAGCCTAATCAGTTATTCCAATTTTTATGTACGCTACCTGGACAATAACTAGATGTCAATGCGTTGTTTCCAAACATTCCGATAGAAGAGACATTAAATATCATTGGCACATATGTCAACGAAAATAGGGACAATTTCGAATTATGTGGAGAAGAAATAGTCAAGATATTAAGAATTTGCTGCACCAACGTACCGTTATCATTCCAAGATCAGGTGTACACCCAAAAAGACGGGATAGCAATGGGATCTCCACTTAGTCCGTTGTTAGCAGATATTTTCTTAGGATACTTGGAGAAGAATAGAATGGAAAATTTAATAGAGGGATACACAGATTTGTATGTTAGATATGTAGATGATACGTTCATTGTCATGAAACAAGAAGCTTCCGCCGACGAATTCTTCAGTGAAATGAACTTGATACATCCGAACATCAAATTCACGAAGGAACAAGAAATAGAAGGTTCGATAAGTTTCTTAGATGTAAAGTTGACAAGGAAACCAGATGGGAGTATAGAGAGAACCATACATAGGAAGAAAACAGACACAGGAAAGTATTTACATTTCTCGAGCTTTTGTCCAAAGAGTTATAAATCAGGATTAATAATAGGACTTGTGAAAAGGACCAAGAGAATAGTCAGTGAAGAAGAAGTATTGAATGAGATTAATGAAATCCGAAAAAGACTGAAAGAAAATGGATACCCTGAAAGATTTGTTCAGAAATACATAGAGAAAGCTTTAGAAGATGAAGCAACTCAACAAACAGAAGAAGAACAAATTGAAGGAGCTATTCCTATTTTCATAAAATTAAACTTTAAAGGAGATGGGTTCAGCTATGAACTAAGAAGAAAATTGAATTTGCTTGTAAATGAACATTATAATGATATACAATTGAAGGTTGTATACAAGACCACAAGTCTCTTCAAATTTCAACTTAAAGATAAGCTGAACGAATCGGAACAGTCAAATCTCATTTACTGCTTTCAGGCATCATGTGGAGCTAGGTATATAGGACGAACACAGAGAAGGTTAGGGATAAGGATCAATGAACATCTGAGCAAGAATAGTTCATCAATTAAGAAACACATTGTTAGGTGCGGTTGCGAGGCGAATGAAAGCAATTTCAAGATAATTTGTAAGAATTCAAGCGATCAAAGTATGGACCTTAAAATCAGAGAGAAATTTTATATCATGAAGGAAGATCCAAGTCTATGTATCCAAAAGAACTATACACACAATTTAGAACTACCATGGCCCAATTGATTTTTAATTTTTCTTTTCTACCTACTAGAAAAGTTTTTTGGTTTTTCATCAATTGGAATTGCTCAAGAGAAATTTTTTTACAATTTTCATTCAAAACAATTCATTAAAACAATTTTATTAAATATTGAACCAGGAATTGAGACTGACGAGACCTGGCGAAATGTACATATCTCTTTGAATATAATTCTTTTGTTATAATTTTAATTGATGAATATTTCCAACTATCCTGACGTATATGAAAATGTACGTATATTTATATCTAATAATAATTTTCTTTTCCTCGAACAAACCTTGAATCAATTCTATCTGTTATGAATATGATGAATACTAGCTATTCACAAAAGAAGAAGAGAACAATATGGCATTCAATTTTCATGATATTCTGGTCACCTAAGACAATGATGTTGCCAGAAAAAATCTACAGGAGAATGTAGGTTTTGTCCCAGATTTTGCCATTTCTTAGTTCTAGTCTGATATACCAGAAGAAAAGGCTCGTGAGGAATGAATACTTAAAAATTGAGTGATTGTCATCTGAGATCAACGAAAAATCTAAGAGAAAGAATCCTAAAATATCTCTTGATAAAGAATGGATAGCCAGAAGCATTTATCGCAAAGTCCTCTAATTTGAAAACGAATGCAGTGAAGTAGGTCGAAGAACTTATACCATATTATTTAAAGGTGCCATTTAAAAGTAAAGCCACTCACCAAATTCTAGCCACTAATATTAACATCGACCAAAACTGAAAAATCTCTTGATCGGTGTATAATCTCGATTAAGTAATTTTTTTAAAAATTGTTTGCTTTGGCAAAAAGAATTTATATATATCTACTTACGATTGAAATCCCCTTGAGACCCCGAAATCCATGCGAGGTTTGAATCAAAACTATCTTGTTTTCATTTTAATTTATAATTCGATTGGTAATGTCCTCAAGATAAGATAAAAATTCAATCAATAATAAGCTGAATCAACAATGGTCTCTTGATATTTAAAAATCTCTAAGTAATAACTAGGCCGATAGAATCGAACGGGGTTAATCGTCTTTAAATCATTGAACTAAATTTGCATAAAACAGTATTATCTTTTTGAAACAAAGTTGAAATTAATTTCAAACTTAAAGTTATAACTGTTCCGTAAGTCTTGTTATTTTGAAACGTTTAAAATTAAAATATTTGATTAAGCTTATTTCTAAAGTATATGAAAATGTTAAAGTGGATAAACCTTAGGATTTCTCTGTTCATGTCTTGGATCTCATGTTGGAACTTTTTAAAGAGGAACTCTAGACAATAAAATACATTTTTCAAACGCTTAAACTTTTTAATCTCATATTTTTAGTGGTTTTAGATATAATATACCATAGCTGATTAAGTGATAATAATATATGGTTAGAAAGATAAAAAACTTTTTCCTCAAATATCGAAATAAGAAACTATCTTATGACTTATGGAATATAATCTTCATGTATGACAAATGCATTTATGTGAGCTTTTGAATAAGAATTTTTGGGGTGCTAGTCAGTAAGAAGCAAATTCAAATTTTTGTATTGATAGGCATTTTAGGTCTAAAGTAAATCTTATTAGATTAAATCAAAAACATTTCAGATTCTATATTTTTGAAAAAATCGAAGGATAAAAAATATCGAATTTTAGATCTTAATGATAAAAAGCTATTCCGGAACCTAAATGAACTATGATACAAATCATAATAATTTATCAATCAAATTAAGTTAATCCATTTGATTTAAAATTGCAAGTGTCCCGTCAAGAAATATAGAGGTAGGCATAAACAGTAGGCACTCAAATTACTCGTCGGTTATTTCCGTCGGTTCTAATCAGACCTTATACATAGTTATTAATGAATAAAGTGAACTGCTCAATCGCTTTCATTCACCTTTGATAGGATAGCGGTGTGTTCCTCATGTATTCGGCTTGAAGTATTCATGCATTATTTTGTTGTTGGTGAGTTTTGGTTCAGGTGTTATTCCAAAGGTTTTGTTGTCAACTGATGTTGATTTTGGTGAATTTTGTACTGGAATCAAACATAGTTTTGTTTGTTGTGTCTATTTGATGGGCTTTGTGATATTGAAAAATAATGTTTAATCTCTCTCACACCTTGAAATAACTAAGATTTTAAGAAATAAAAAGTGGTAACAAATAATTTTTGAATAAATAAGAAAGGATGCCGAGAAATTTGTGAGGAATAAACGCTTTCCAGCCTCTTACATGCCAAATATATAGTAAAAAACAAAGGAAAATATAAATAAATCTAATTGGCTCTCTCATTGATCAGGGTTGGAGGACGTTTGCATTGCTTGTCGAGTTATCACATTTTCATAATTGTTAGGGTTTTGAGGTGATTAACAATAACCACCCTGGGGACACATTTCTCATGCATATATGATATTAAAGTTTAAAGTAAAAAGATGCCAAGGCTTTTTTTCACAAATAAGGCCTTTATTTCGGGCATACTCATCAGTGTGATACATGCCAAATATATAGGTTTTTAGAATTAAATTATTGGTTGAAATTGTTCTTAAAATTCGATTGGATCATACCTGTTGCCAGGTATGCAACATTATTTAGTAAAATTGTTTTTTTGGATGTGTTATTGTTATGGGGCTAATTATAATTATTTTATAGTAATACAGAATAGAATTATAACGAAAGATTGTAAATGGTGTTAATTAAGGGGTCATAATGAAAATTATTGTGTTGCTGGGAAGAACTCTTCTTTTCTTTTTGGGTGGGGGCTGGGACAATTGTTTTTGCTCTTTTGGTTTTGGGAGGTTCAGGGGCTTAACATGATTTTTCTGTATGCATAGGTTTGGCTTGTGTTGATTGATGAGATATGCTTCAGCAGCTTTTAAACTATAAATGCAGTTTCCTGATGGTTTATACATTACTTCAAAGTTTTGGGGGGAAACTTCGGCATTACAGTTTTTGAGGAATAAGCATATCGACGCTCCAACTTACCAGAAGCTGAGATGTTCAAACAACTCAACTAACCGTATGTATGGCCTACCAAAAGTGCACAAAATCAACAGGGACCAGACAGATCCAGAAATCCCGATGAGACCTATACTAGATATAAGCCAGTCAGCAACGAGAAAGATAGCAAAATGGCTGGTCGAAATCCTCACCCCAATAAAGACAACCCTGTGCAAACATTCCCTTTCAGACACCTTTGAATTCATCGAGAACATGAAAGAAACCAACTTAAATGATCAAATCATGATGTCGTTTGACGTTGTATCACTCTTCACGAACGTTCCATTAGAAGAGACCATTGAATTTGTTGTCAATTTTGTAAAGAATAACCAGTCAATGTTCAAGCTGGCTTCAAACTGGGTGAGAAAGTTACTAATTTTAAGTTGTAAAAATGTCGTGGTTAGTTTCAATGGCCACATGTACATCCAGAAGGATGGGGTTGCAATGGGCTCACCTCTTGGACCACTATTGGTTGATATTTTCTAGGCAAAATTGGAGATGACATCATTGAAACCGACAATCGACAAGTTCAATCTCTATTTCAGATACATGGATGAAACATTCATAACAATGAACAAAAATGACAATCCAGAAGAATTCCTCTGTACCTTCAATCAGGCCCATGAGAAGATAGAATTTACAATGGAATTTACGGTAAGCCTACCCTAAAGCTCACCGTATACACAACTAACAAAATGCTGAGAAATTTCTCAAAAGATCCGATTGAAAACGTAAAGCAGACTCATGTAGTCTACAAGTTTAAACGCCCATGTGAGGCGATATACATTGGACATACAACAAGAAGATTGGAGGACAGGATAGATGAACACCTCCATAAGGGACAAACAGCAATAAGAGAACAGTTGAAAACATGTAAAGCTAAAAACTTTGAAATCTCATACAATTCTCACGGTAACAATGTTGGAAGGAGAAGCTCTAGTGTTTCCAACCTCTCTCAAGGAAAACAATGAGAACAGAATTGGAAGAGAACAGACCAATTACTGATTTTTACACTTCGACACAATGGGGTGTTAATCAACTTTGAAATGAACTTTTTATCACAAACTAATAATTAACCAGTGTAATTTTCAAAAAAAAACTTTAACCACTCAAATTCTGTATGAAATACAGTCAACCCTGGAAACAGGGATTGATCAACCATATTTGAAAGACACCAAAACTAATAATTGTTAAAATTTATTTTCGCTAAAAACGTATTTATATGTCATGTACACACTGATGAGTATGCTCGAAAAAAAGGCCTTATTTGTGAAATAACCGGCATCTTCTTATATTTTTTCAAAAAGATATGAAAGTACATATAGGGTTAGGCATAAAATTAGAGTGTTCTGAAACAATAATGTATTAATGTACAGATGAGGTATGTTTATATTAGCATTGATGATAATAAAAATAATGTTTAAACACGAATGTAACATTTCAGGGATAATATAGATTTCACAAAAGATTTTGCTGGCTAAAGAATATGGTAATTTTGTTACAGGTGAAGGACCCGTTTTCTTTGCCATTCTTCTCTAACCATCCCTTACGCCTTGGTTATATACCTAAATCAGCTTTATTTCAAACCAATGATAGGGTGAGAAACAGTAAACAAATGAAATCCAAGTACACTACATTTGTGAATATCTGAATTTGAAAACTCATTACTGGGCTAAGGATCCTTTGCTAAAAAGAAAGTAATAAGCATCAATACACTGATTGTGACCAATATGAATTACGATAATCAAGACAGATATGCTAGGCTAAGAAATTTAATCACAATAAATTTAAGAAAGATGATGGAGGAAGGATGTCTTATTTCACGAGCTGATTTACTAAGATTCAGGAGAAAAAACAATCTTGTTTTACGAAAACCCTGTGGTAAGAAAAATAATGCTTCCTTGCAGTTGATAGACCAATTTAGCAACAATCTGTCAACACAAATTGCTGGTTGAAATTTAAGGTCTGATGTAAGTGGTTATAAGAGAAATAAGACTCGTTCGACTGCAGTTTTTTGTTGCAGTGCAACAGGTGAAAAGAAGAAACACTTCATTCTTGGTAAATCAAAGAATCCTCGAAGTTTCAAAGATCATCCTAAAGAAGGTAAAATATGATGCTAACGCAAACACATGGACGACTTCTAAAATATTCACCAAGCATTTATTAGCTTGGGATAGAGCTTTATTGCGAAGAAGATTTTTGAGAGACAGGAAAATAGTTTTATTCCTAGATCATTGTAGATCTCATGGCTCAGCAGAGGAGCTTCAATCAAAATTAAGAAACATAAAAGTAAAATTTTAATATAATTTCTTTAGCTTATCTTCTTTCCTGCTAATTCAACATCTGTTCTACAGCCTATTGATAATGGAGTTTTAAGGGCATTCAAAGCTGGTTACAATAAGCTTTTGGATGAAAAGCGTCGCCAACAAGAGGCTCCAGCAGAAGATATCTCGAAAATAGTTTGTCTCGCTGATGCAGTTAATATGGCTGACCAGATCCGGGATAGCATAAAATCAGAAACAATTGTGAAATGCTGGGAGCATGCAGGTTTGATACCAAGAAATGAAGATGTCGATATCTCAATCGAAGAAAAGAAAACTCTTCTAGATAACCTTGTAGAAATTTTAGTTGTTTTGAATCTAAAGGGCTCAAGGAACTTGATCCAACTATGTGAAATTTGGAAAAAACTAGAATCGAAATGCCTTTGCACAATTCTAGTGTGTACGAATTAAACGAATTACTGAAAGATTATAAATTTTATTCAAATCAGTAATTTTCTTTAATTACAATTGTAATCCGAACTAGGTAAAGTTATAACCTCTCAACCTACAATTATGATTATAGCTATTCAAGGGGTCTCATATACGAGATCGAACAAATCATTGGTATAATCATTTGTTATTCTATGCATAGAAATTCCTTAGTGTGAATAATAAAAAAGGGTCTCAATAAACTATAGCTATGGAACAAGACTTACACAATCTTTTGGGCATTTAGTACACCTCCCCACCTCTTTCGTTGCGCTTTCCAAGTGAGTCATTTTGATGATTCAAAACGTGATTTTGAAATTAATTCCAGTGATTAATTTCCACTGATGGAATTTTTGAAATTCCCTTAGTTCAATTTTAAAAATTTCAATCATGATGAAAATTTGACTACCGATGTAAATTTCGTGCTTTATCTAATGATACTAAAATCATTACACTAACATGACCAAAAAGCAAACTCCTCGTAGAAGCTACGTACAAAATTTTTTTTAACATCTCAATCTAGAAATGATTTAATTCTAATGGTTAATATCTAAAAATTAATTAACTTCAGATCAATTTGTCAGGGTTATAGTAATTATTCATAACGTGTACCACGAAATTCACAAATGTCGTGTACTTGGATTTCATTTGTTGACACCCTCTCATTGGTTTGAAATAAAGCTGATTTAGGTATATAGCCAAGGCGTAAGGGATGGTTAGAGCAGAATGGCAAAGAAAACGGGTCCTTCACCTGTATTTTCTACATCTGAATCCCTCATTCTTTTCATTGATTCCCTAGGTTGGCTACCCACTGGTTCTCGGTTACTGGTTCAAGAATATTAAATTACTGGGAATCAAATATTTATAAACGATCAAGAATTCACTCGTATTGATAATATTCAGAATTGAAAAAATTATACTGAAACACTCAATATATAAAGTGGTGGGCATAAAAAGTCTTACCCCCTTATCGTTTAATGGATCAAATTTTATATCAAGTTTTATGAAGTATGAAATCATTATACCAAGTGCATATGATAGAATAAGAATGATATGAGTTCGATGGGATTTAAAGGGAAACATAGAAAGTAAAAAAGGGGCTCTGTTTATTTTTACCCGAACAAAAAGTGATCATCTCTACTCCGAAAAATAGCCTAATTACCATTATCCAAGAAACAAAATATTTATAGTGGGTAATGTCTCAAGTAACATTTGACATAACATGAACTATTTTTTATCCTAAACAACGTGATATTCTAAACAACCTTCGAGCAAATTAATATCAGTTGTATTTCGAATATTATTTAAAAGTCTATATAGATTGATTGATCGATGTTTCGCTGTATGAATTCTCATCGGTTGCTTATTACTATATAGTCAAACAAGCGAAAGTAAGTATACGAATTTCTCCGAAAAAATATGCACAATAGATCATTACTTCAGAACACTTATAAATTGATAAATAGAAACTTAAAAGTAGTAGCTTCGAATTCACAAAAATTTAAAAAAATTAAAAAGAAGCCTCTTCTGTTTGAAAATTTTCGGCAGAAATATGGTTTCCTCAATATATTGGGATTTTTAATTGATTCAAGTGGTAAGTATGCATTCTATATTCTAGAATATGATATATTATTTTTCGGGACATATTTCTGAACTTATGAAAAGAAATTCTTCATGCCTAATCAAAAATCGGCTATTTAGGATAGATCGTTCGAATCCAGAACCGAAATTTGAGTAACCGAGCAATTGCTTGGTTGTTCGTGTACAACCATCAACAGTATTTTGAAAAAAAAGAGGTACAGAAAAAAGTATTCAATCGACGTCCTAAGCATGAAATTACTAACATAATGTTGAACAGGATCAAAATAATAAAATTCTATTGTGTTATTTTTGAATTCCTAGGCAGCAAATTTCTGAAACAGACTACCTAAGTTTTTTAAAAGATTTTCGTATTAGATCACTTATTCATTTTGAATATTAACTTAGTATTAGATTATCATAGTGAATTTTATATTTTTAAATTAATTAGCAAAGAAAGAGTGGGTTAATTCAGAACTAAAAATCATTTCAAATTGTTCAAACTAGTATTCCCTATAATGAAATGAAATGAAAATTTATTGAACAATTGATATGTTCTGCCTTACAATTATCATTTTCATATTAAAAATAGTTGTTCTGGAAGAAGGAACCAATCAAGAATGAATATTTTTATGAATTAATGAAAGTTAGATATTCATTTTTGTATTTTTTACTTATATAGCTATACCACAATGATGCATGAAATGAAGGCAATTGTGAAAACCTCTCTTGTTTATTTCAAGCTATTTTTTAAAATGTTAACCTGCGACCTAGCTTAAAACTAAGTTTCGCAACACTTCATTGAAATATAATTATTTATTTCGAAGCACTCTTCTCACCAATAACAAATTATTCTCATTTATTAATTGATTCCATTGTTAGAAAAATATCTTAATAATGGCTGAAAATTTTTTATATTTTCAGTATATATGAATAACTTATTTATCTTCAGATTTAAGAGTAAGTAAAATGATTACCAAGCAAATCCTGGTGATTCTAAGTCTATCAAAGAAGGGGTCTTAATCAAAGCAGAGTCCCACTTCATCACGAAGTTTAAACCTGATTCATGTTGACGAAAGAAATTGACAACAAAACTGGGCATCAAAGGGAAATATGATTGGAGCTCCACCCAAAAAATAAAAGTTGTTTAACCGAATTATGAAACTAATGAGCAAGTAGTTGAAAGTACGTCTCTAGGTAATCAACTTCAGATTTCATTCCCAGAAATAGTTACAGTTGATGAAAATGCACACTCAGAGAAGTCAGCAATAGTTGATAATCTAATTATTTCTCAACCGGTGAATTTCAGTTTCAAGCCAATCAATGAAAAGCCTGCAATTTGAAAAAGGGATCAAAAAAAATCTTTCCCTACAAAAGGATAATTGCAGTCCCTACCTCTCCTCGTCAACTTCAACTCAAAAGTTGAACCTGATCAACCGATCAGAGGATTCCACAGATTTACTCATTTTTCTGTATAAATATCAAGCCAGTGAAAGAGTCTGATTCGTTGATGCAACAATGACAAATTATTGTATAGTTACATATACATCTAAAATACTCTATGTATGGTCTATGCTTACGCAATATATAAGTGACTTGCCTAAAGTGTAACGAAAACGTTTAACCCTTCAAGTCAAATTGTTCGATAATTTTAACTGAATGATACCTAAAACACCTTGTTTACCTCATTAGGAAGGAAATTTATTAAGCTTCATAATTATGTATAATTCATAAAAACAGCTTTTCACTGATGCACACCATAGTTACTTGGAGAAGGATTTTTTTCAAAAACGTTGTGAATATTTTTAAAAAAATTTAGAACGTTATTTTGAGAACCTATCTGCTGATGTCTTAGAAAAAAATTGAAATAACTTTCTATCGTAAAACAATAGCTGTAGATTTCAAATATACAATCGCCTGTTCGATTTGGTTCACTGAATCGTGACAATCTCTAGTGATAGTATCTTGAAATTTCTGAATAAAAATCTTGACACGCCCAGAAAGAGATCAATATATTCTTGAATATTAAACTATTGGTACTTAAGTTTATGTCTTATTCAATAAATTTCCTAGTGTTTTACTGGTTTTAAGATTAAACTAGAATATCTATAAAAAGCTAATTTTAAAAACATACTATTGAATATACACAGCTGTATATGGTATAATGTATTTGGTATTAAACCATATCAAATATAACAATTTTCCCCATCTACGCTAGTTTCATTTTTAGAATGTTTAATGTTCCAGCTAAAATATTGATAAGAAGATTCGAAAATCTTGATTGCGCTTCAAGACTAAAAACTTTGGACATTAACATTTTAAGACATTATGATGAAAAAAAAGAAAGATTTTAGACATAATTTTTAAATTATGAGTTAACTGCAATTGTTACTTGGCTAATACTTATGATAGATATGCGTGCACTCGAATAATGATCTGGACCTATTATATATATATTGTGCCGAATTTGGATAAATTGCAGATCATGGATAAAAATAGATTTCAGGATGAAGGCTCAATGGAAGAAATAAAGTTTATGTCCCAACTCTGCGCAGGGGTAGAGAGGAATATACCGAGTGTATATGGGGTAAGCGTAGGTATATACTGAGACTTTAATTATTTTCCAGAAAGATATTTGGTAAATTTTGGCCCAATACCAGGAAAAAGTTATGGGTCTGAATGAATGAATGTTTAGTTTGCAGATCAAGACAATCATTACTTGTCAACTCCATATTCTATCGGTGTAAAATATTTCGAATTATTAGAAATAAGAAGATGCCAGATTATTTCACAAATAAAGATCTCTATTTCGGGCATACTCATCAGTGTGATACATGCCATATAAATACTGGTTTTACAAGAGAGAAAGGAGATGATGTTATTGGTTGAAATTTCAACTCAAAATGTACAATTGGTTAATACCTGTTACCAGGTAAGAAATGTTGAATTTATAATTTTGTACAGTTTCAAGTGACAAAGGTAATTATGATTATAGTTTTTAAAAAGTTTTTCAATAGTGTTAAAAATAATAATGTATGATAATTGTCATTGATTATTGTGTTGCCGAGAAGAATTGGGTTATCTGCTGATTTGTTTCTACCTCTTCTCGTCTTCTCTTCCTTGGAGGGGGTTGGGATCCCATAGGATTTCTCTCCCTTGGCTTCGGAAGGCTCATTGGTTTGACGTGATTCTTTTGAATACAGAGGTTTGGCTTTTGTTCGTTTATTAGATAGGCTTCTGCTGCTTTCAAAATGTAACCGTTTTTCCCTGATGGTTTGTAAATTATTTCAAAGTTTTGAGGGGAAACTTGGGCATTACATGTTCTCAAGTGCTCTCTGATGGCAGTCTGACCCTTATAGAGGTGCTCATCAATCCTATCTTCAAGTCTTCTTGTCGTGCGTCCAATGTAAACTGAATCGCAAGGGCATTTGAACTTATAGATCAAGTTGCTCTTTTTGGAGGCTTCCATTTCGTCTTTGGAGCAGTTAGTAAACAGCTTTTGTGTCTTGAAAATCGTTCTCAGGTTGTCACCTGGATACGTATCACTGAAAACTTGATTGATTTTCGTTTGGAAAGTTGCTGCTATCTTATCTCCTTTGTATGGCAAGCTCAAGATCACAGTCTCACCTTCCTGTTCTTTTGGTTTCCCTTTTGGCGTATAAAGCTTTGAAAGACGGTCGTTGATTAATTCAATTGGATAATCATTCGATAAGAAAATTCTGATCAGGTCTTCTAGTTCACTTTCCCATGCAGATTCCGATACAATTCTGCGGGTCCTCTTCGCTAGAGCTGTTATCAGGCCTCGTTTTACCTTCATGGGGATAAACGAGTTGAAATTCAGTAACTTTCTTGTGAATGTACTCTTTCTATGGATACCTCTAGTAATTGATCCGTCCTCGTTTCTTGATAGCTTCACATCCAGAAACGGTAAGATGTTCTCGTTCTCTCTTTCGGCTGTGAATTTTATTTGGTTATGTGCCTGATTAAAATCTGTTAACAGGTTTTCAAAGTTATGGTTATTATCAACAATGATGAAGGTATCATCCATATAACGATAATAATGATCAAACTTATCAATTGTTGGTTTGAGGGTCGTCATCTCCAATTTCGCCAAGAACAAATCTGCTAGAAGTGGTCCAAGGGGAGATCCCATAGCTACTCCGTCTCTTTGAATATACATCTGGTTGTTGAAGCTAAAGACAACATTCTTGCAGCATAGGTTTATTAGTTTCTTAATCCAATTCGAAGGTAGTTTGAAATTTGATTGGTTTCTTCTCACGTAGTCTCCTATAAAGTCAACCGTTTCTTTTAGTGGTACATTAGTGAACAAGGATACGACATCATAGGATAACATTGTTTGACTTTCTGGATTTTTTCCACAAATTCAAATGTGTCTGAAAGGGAATGACGACATACTGCATTCTTCATTGGTTCAAGTAACCATTTTGCCAATTCACTGATTGCTGCTTGGCTCATATCGAGGATCGGTCTCAAGGGTATTTCTGGATTATTTTTGTTTCTGTTCATTTTATGGACCTTTGGTAGTCCATAAAGTCTGTTTGTTGAACTGTTTGAGCATCCAAGTTTCAAGTAGGTAGAATTGTCTATGTTTGTTTTGAAGCATTTGTTTCAGTACTTGATTGACTTTGTCTTCAAATATTTTGGGTTGGTGTTCCGTAAGTTTCGTTCTTGTCTTCGTAAATTTGGATCGATCTAAGAGAATTTTGTACATCGATTCCTGGTATCTCTCTTTTCTCAGCAGTACAATTCCTGTGCCTTTGTCTGGTTTCGTCAACAAGATGTTCTTATTCCTTCTCATCCTTTTCAATGCTTTATAATGTCTGGGTTGAAGATACTCAAAATTGACCTCTTCAGATGAGTATTCGTTACAAAAAGTGGCCATTGACAACTGGAATCTTTCTCTGGTTTCATCATTGGTTTTCAACT
>SSNU01000003.1:53547-91258 GCA_012064415.1 Gyrodactylus bullatarudis
TACCTGGTAACAGGTATTAACCAATTGTACATTTTGAGTTGAAATTTCAACCAATAACATCATCTCCTTTCTCTCTTGTAAAACCAGTATTTATATGGCATGTATCACACTGATGAGTATGCCCGAAATAGAGATCTTTATTTGTGAAATAATCTGGCATCTTCTTATTTCTAATTCACTCATGACATCGGTAGCTCAGCTTAAAACCAATGTCTCTGACCATTTATCTCAATTTCGAATTATGTTTAAATTTTTGAAAATAATATTTCCAAAGTAGGGACAGAATAGAGCCGAATTTTATTCTTAGGTGTTAAATAAAAAAAGATTATCTGACTACTTATAAGTGAACTATGTTATTTTGAGGATTTTTCATATTTTCGTTACAGAAGTTATTGCAATACATACAAACAGAAATTAATGAGACGTTAGCTAAAGCTGATAATCTTCTCTTTTAAATCCAGTGTACAGCCCCAGCAACTATTACAGAATTGGCAAAATGTGAAACCAGTGAGAAGTCAACAATAGTTGATAATCAAATTACCAGTCAACCTGTAATTAGTGATAAAAGAGAAAGGAAAAACTGCTCAACAACCAAAAGAAAACGAAAAAGGTACAGTGGGCAGTTACAAATTGACAACTTTCTCAAAAGGCAAAAGTAATTAGCAGATCAAGTTGAAGTTTATGTAAAAATTTGACCTATCATGTCACAAGTATATATAATATTTAGATATTATGTAATTCGAATTGCTATCAAAAAATAAACTGTGAAAAAAAGATTGATTAACAATTTTTTAAATTTCTTCATTATTGAGAAAATAACATTAATTCTAGTTAACAATAGTTGAAAGAAGCTTTTAGAATACTTATGTATTGATAAAAGCTTGAATACATATAGCATGCATAGATGGATGACCTCCCCACCTGAAATGTATTATTATCAGCAAGGAAATTGTAGCAATTTATGCATAAAATCTACTCATTAATTACACCTGAGTCTCTTAAAGTTAAATTTAAATAATATTAACAATGAAAAGCGATTGTGTGAGTTGATTACAAATATTAAATATTTTTATTGCAAGATAGTATTTTGAATTAAAAACTAACAGTGGATGCTTTTGAACAGTTTTGCTGTTGGTTGAGCCTATTTTTCTGATAAAAACATGGGTTGAATGTTTTCTGAAATTATTTACTGTTTATCTATTGACTTTTACAGGAAAGCTTCAGCTGACAGATGTGAGTAACAAGTATTTTTATTTTCATTTCATTCATTTCAAAATCTATCTTTAATATTACTAAAATTGGATTGGTTAAAGATATTTACTTTGTACAAGAATAGAGTATATTGGTGTGTTATCAGAGTGTTTAACGCAATTAATATTATCGATCAATCAAAATAAAGGTAGACATTTTCATTGTTAATGAATATCTCGTCAAATAACATTTTTGGTCAAAATGGTGGTGATTTCTTGTTGGTTTTGAAATCTTGGTTAGTACTAGCTAGTACTAAATAAAATATAAAAAATATTGTCGATAAGAGATATTCTAACTTTTCTAGTAATAACAGCTACGTGAGTTCATATTTTTAAAGTATTTTTTCTGACATTTTGATTTGTTCAAAGATTTGTGTTGAGTTAATATGAAGAATTCTTTCCATCTTTTTTCAATCATTCTTCTGAGCTTGCCCAACATTAAGTTAGTAATTTAAGGTTTAGGACCTCGTTTAGTCATCTATTCTTTGTATCTTTTTGTTTTCCTATTTTTTCATATTTCCTAGATATCTATTGGTGGACAGAATTTTTTTCTAGTGAATAATAGCAAACGTGTGATAACTCATTTCTTTACATTTTTAACCACCATAGGATAAAATCAACGAAATTTCGTAAATTTCTGAGAATCCTCTTTATAATTCAAAATTCAAGATTCAGAAAATGCATATCTATAAGGATCATCAACCTACAGTTGAATCAGAAAGTAAAGTCCTGTCCAAAAGGAGCCTCCACGAACGTTTTTCTAACTCTATTTCATTAGTTTTTACCCATATTTTTTTGATCATTGAAATTTTTTTATTCCTCCGATAAATTATCCATTCGTAAATTTATCCAAGACTTGTTTATTTTGGTCTGAAAGATGTCTATGAACATCGGTTTTGAGCTGAGTCACCGTGTTCATAATGTGGAAAGAAGAAGGCAATGCAGTACTCAACTTGCCCTACAAAGGAGATCAAGCAATTGCAGCCTTCCAGAAGAAAATTTCCATTGCATTCAATGAAGCCTACCCGAATGCAAGCCTAAGGTTCATATATAAAACGAACAGAATGTTTAAAAATTCTACAAAAGACCCCATAGATGACTCCAAAACAACACATGTTGTATACAAATTTAAATGTCCATGTGAAGCGGTCTACATCGGACATACAACAAGAAGACTGGAGGACAGAATAGACGAACACCTCCACAAAAGTCAAACGGCTGTAAGAGAGTACCTCAAATCATGCAAAGCCAATGTTTCCCCTAAAAACTTTGAAATTATTTATAAATCCAACGTAAACACCAATTTATTGAAAGGAGCCGTAGCTTATCTCATACCCTTAGAAAAGCCTAATCTATGTGTACAAAAGAACCATGTTAAGCCAATGAATCTTCCAAAGGCAAAACCAAAAATCCAATCATCCTCCCAACCCCCCTCAAAGAAAAGAATGAGAGTCGAAATATCATATAAGGACTTTACTTTCTGATACAACGATAGTAAATTTATAAATGATCAAAATTTTAAAAAGTCAATCAAAATAAGTTACAAATCTCAAAGACACAGTAAAAGTTCAAAGAAAATGCTGGATATACACCAAAAAAGTGAAAATCTCACATCAGTTAGGGTGGAGATTATACAGGTGAAATATCCAGTTGTTGAACCAACATTAAAAAAAGGTGAATCGCGTGCTTCTAATATACGAAAGAGTCTGCCCCTTTTGACCAATCAGTAGTCACAAAGGGATCGACCAATGAAATTCGAGTAACCAAAAAAATGGGCGAAAAGTCAGTAAAATAGCTTCAAGTAAGCATTTAACACTCTGAATTGTATTTAAATTATTTTATTATTATATAATTAAATTTTTATTCGTAACTGATTACTAATATCATTGGTTAGTTGTGCAAAAGTTGAGAGCATAATAAGTGAAAAAGGATGCCGAAAGTGTGAGGAATAAGCGCTTTATTTCATGCATACTCATCAGCCTCTTACATGCCAGATATATAGTACAAAAAACAAAGATTGATTGATTGAAGAATCTTTAAGTAATCTTTGTTTTTTGTACTATATATCTGGCATGTAAGAGGCTGATGAGTATGCATGAAATAAAGCGCTTATTCCTCACACTTTCGAAACTAAATTTTAACTAAAATTGTGACATTTATAATAACACCGAAACAGACCTCATTTCTGAGTCGTGCATATCTGTATTTCTGTCGTACTTGAAGTCAAAAGGGGCAGACTTTTTCGTATATTAGAAGCACGCGATTCACTTTTTTTTAATGTTGGTTCAACAACTGGGTACTTTACATGTATGAGTAATTTTTCTGAACACATAGATTTGGTATTCCCAATCTGACTTAGAACTTGTTTTGTTGCTTTGTCAGGTCAGTAACATTGAACGTATTAATCAAATTATGACCCGACCTATAATTAGTACAAATAATGAGGCGTAAAAAATCCATCAATTAAGCGTAAGCTGTGATGAAACAGTGGTCAGTTACTAATGGATGGATTCTTGGAGGGACAAAAATGAAGCAGCCTAAAAACAGGATCATCAAAGAATAGACATCCCTCCTTCCTGAGCAGAGATTTTTATCCAATGGAAGAGCAGAAAAAAGTGCAATATACCAGTATATAATCAAAATCCGGGATTAAGTTTAAAGATACTCCTATCTTCCTCATGTGTGTAGACTGTAGTGATAATATTCTTGATGAGGTTCACCAATTTTATCGTTCCAAATTTATGAATTAGCTTTAACTTTTTTTCTCAATGAAACCTTTATAAAAAGTAATCCATCTTTTCAATGATTACAGAAAAGAAGCTATGACCAATTGTAAGCTATACAAAGTTTTGAAACATTAAGAAAATATAAATTCAAAAAATTGAAACATGAAATCTTATCTTGAAAGCTGAATATTTTGGCTAATATAATATATATTTTTTGAACTGAAATACAAGCTGACGAAATATCTGATGCTATGCTTTTTACTTCCCTTTTCTATGACTTTAAACATATATAACGAGAATATTTGTGGTAAGATAGGTTTTTGTATCTTCTATTATCTGAGCAAACGTTGAGAGCTTTTTAATAAAAAAAATTAGATTTTAATTTTGGTGTGTAGAATTTAGAAGAAAGAACGAAACGAAATATTTTTGATGCTGTGATTTTTATGAATTATGAAGTGAACATTGGGAAGTGTTGGATTCAGCTTTTTGGCAAAAGAAGGAAGTTAAATTAAATCTGGTGTATTCTTCTGGTTATCAATACTTTATTATCATAGGTAAACTCGTTATACTTGTCATATTATATGAAACTAATTATAGGGAAGACAATCACCGTCGAAACGTTTGGTTGAGGAATGACTGAGAATAAAATATTGACCTAATTTTTAATGAAGTTTATTTCCAGACATAATTATTGAGTAAGAATAACATTGAAAATAATTTGATCAGAGAATATAAAGCTATTAAGATTTTTTGCGGGAAGTTTGGTTAGACTTCTTCAGAAATAAATATATATCATATTTAGAAATTAGAAGTCTCGCGAATTTTTAATGATACAGCTTATTTTTCACTAAATGTACATTTCTTTATGGTTCATCAGTGACACATAAGCAATGATAAACGTTTTAAATTCATTGAAAATAATATTTTACAAATTATGAAAGAAGTATAGTAAAAGTTGTAAATTAGAATATATATTACGTTCAAGTGATTCACGTTGATGTTCAAAAACGTCCAAAAATCCACTTAATTACATAATTTAGAAATATGTAAGAAAATATTTTTAAAACCAAATGCGCATTTCTCAATGGATCATCAGTGGTCTCTCTTTGAAAATGATAAAAGTTAAAATTTGAATGAAAAATATGAATTAACAATTTACGAAGAAATAGTAAAAGTTGTAGATTATAAGAGTCATGAATAGAAATAAGAATATTATGTAAGCTGGAAAAGCACCAAAAACTCTTCAATAATTAGCAACAGTGAAGAGAAAAAGGTGAAAAAGCTCACATTGGCCTCGGTAGTTGAAGATTAAATGAATAATTCTTTTGAACACACAAATTAGGTTTATACATGTTGATGAAAAATTTCTCCTTCACCCACACATCTGTGCTGGCATCCCCTGGGTTTTTGTATAAGATGGAAAAATTAGAAATTCAAATTCCTGTTTTAGATGTCTGGTCACCACGGAATCTTTATTGAGGTGATCATGCAATCTTGTTGATAACTTGTAATAGTACGCCCTCATCTCTAACCAAAGGTTGATTGATGAACTTGTCTACAAATTTGGCTGGATAACCATTTTCCATCAAACATGACTTCGCTGTCTCTATTTCATTTGGTATTTCTTCCGGACTAGCAATCCTTCGTATTCTCTTCCATAGACCAATTACTAAGCCAACTTTATGTGAAACTGGACTGAAACTGGCATAATTGAGATATTTGAGATCTTTTTCTTAAAGATATTTCTTAGAATCGATCCATCTTCTCTTCTGGTCGACTTAACATCTAAAAAACTTAAAACACCGTTACACTCGCTTTCCACAGTAAATTTAATATTACTATGAAATGAGTTCATCTTTGTTAAGAAATCGTCTACAGTTACATTAGGTTTCATTATAATAAAAGTGTCATCAACATATCTGATTTAAACATCAGTAAAAGAACTGATAGTTTCAGACATTTTATTCAGTTCTAACCATCCTAAGAAAATATCTGCTAGAAGGAGATCCCATTGCTATTCCATCTTTCTGAATGAACACCTTGTTTTGAAATGACAAAGGAACATTGGAATATAAAGTTTAAACTTCTCTGTGTAAGAATCATTTTTACGGTTCTGAGTAAGATCTAGTTCATAAATCAAACGTTCAAAAGCTGCTTTGTCTTCAATTTCGTTAGGTCGTTTTGGAATACTATATATTTTCGTGAAGCATAAAATACACTTTTGAGTTTATCGAGAAAATCAATAATACGGACTCAAAGAACACAAAAATGCTCTCTTATTTTCTATAGTGAATTTTAGATTTGGATGGGCCTTATTGAACGAATTGAGGATCTCTTCCTGATCATCTGTGTCTTTGATCAGAAGAAAGGTGTCATCCATACATCTAATATAGTCATATTACAGAATCAAATGTGATAGGGATAGATATCACTCTTACACCCCAAAGAGTCTATGTTATTATTATACACACGCACCAGAGAACAAAAAACGAGAGCTAAAACCAATATTTTGTACACAATTTTCTTTATATAAATCTGGCATGTAAAAGCTGATGAGTATACCACGAAATAAAAGCGCTATATTCTTATAACTGGCATCAACCCTTTTTACTCATGGAATTATCTGTAGCTCAACTAAAAAACAGAGATCAAAGAGTTTCTCTCTCGAAATTAGTTACAATAACTTTTTTACACCATTCAATAGAGGATAAAAATTTATGTATCGTGCCCAAATTTCATAGTTGTTCAAAATTTCGCTGAGTAATAATGATTTGAAGTTTGATCCAAAATATTCTAGGAAAAGGTAAAAAATCCTAAAACATGGTTACATTCTCTCGCCTCCTTTATCCTAAGCTATACAAACATTACGAAAATCTTACGAAAATCATGAATAATAGCTTGCCTCAATTTACTGTATCCTATAGTGTATAAAGTACCCCGATAATTTCAAAAATTACTAACATGGATATGAGATAGACCCTCTTTCAAACTTGAAATTATTATTAATTACACTTTTATCATTCGTTACAGTTTAGGCACAACACATACACTACGAATGTTATTTTGACCTCTGACATTGGAATTGATCTGGAAATTGGGATTTTAGGATGATATTTTATCTTTGTTATTATCCATGCTAGACTACTTTCAGTTAATGTGTGAAATTGACTATATTGTTTTTCAACCTAAAAGTTAGTTTTAATTGAATTTTAAACAATTTGATAGGTTTTTATTTCTAGATCGAAACAGTATATTAAGCTGCGTATATTTGATTTAATAGAACCTTTCAATCATCAAGTGTTGATCATGAGATTGTGAAAAAAGTTTTTGTATCACCTGTGATCTGAGCAAATATTGACAGCGTTTTAATCGAAGAGGAAGATATTTGAAGAATAACGCTTTTATTTCGGGCATACTCTTCTGCCTCCCATGTATATAAAAAATTACAAAACAACAAAAAAGTTAAGATGAATCTTATTTGGTCTCATTTTGTATTTGGGTTGGGAAGGATTTTTGTATATTGTCTCTTTCACATTTTATGACTCATATAACATGAGCGATGATATCTTTTTCAGTACTATCACTCACCTTTTTGTTGGCTTCCATTTTTGTGCAATATATCGAACACCATCATATATTTAGAGTATGAATACTCACATGAGATAATAATATTTTTCTGTAAATCGCTCACAACATTTGCTCAGATCATATGTGATACAAAAACCCATCTTACTACAATTAACATTTTAATTTTGAGTTGAAATAGAGTTTGAGCAAAATCAGTTTTGGATGAAATTTAATGTCGCGTTCAGTGTGTGTAGTAGTTGATTAGTGACCATCGAGTCATTTGGTGCGGCTTTGAAACGAGTAATTTTTTAGATTTTATGTCTTGTTACTGTACTTTTGTGCTTAACACTCCGTATCACATCATATATCCTCAAAATTCTGAGTTAAAACAAGAAAGCTCGTTCTCTTAAACAAGTGTCTGAACCTGTTTAATAAATTAAAAAGAATCGCTCTTGGTTCCTGACTCTGAGTAAAATACGAATATCAACACGTTTAATTTATAAAAAATAACTCCATAAATATTACTTAAAGAAATTTAGAGTCACATTTTTGAATCTTTTTCTAAATCTGAAATCTAACCCTGATTCACTCATTACTAAATTTCACTGCGTACTTCTTAATTCGAGTATTTATCAAAGCAATTTTTACAATCTAACAATGAATTTATTTTTCAATCAGACGCACTTCCAATCATAGTATTTTATCTAATTTTTTTATATTGAAATCTCAATTTTATTTTGAACCAAACTATATTTATAATGATAGTATATGAAATATTAATATTTTACAATGTTTTATTCTTTAACGTCTATGCTAATCAATTTTCGATTAGTTTTTGTTCTATAAATATTAAATTTTTTATAGTCTGAATATAGATGGTAGAAGTGAGAATATTTCAATATTAATGCTATAAAGGAAACGCTCGTAATTTAAGTAAAAATTGAATTAATATATTTGAGCAGTATTGGATCATGTTTTTGTATTCATAAATCGATAATTTTATCTCAAAACTGAATATTAGAAACCGTTTCTATAAAGATAGATTTCTAAGTTATATAAGAATAACACAAACTAATCTTTAACGATTATTATACCATCAAACAGTTAAGATTGTATTCAAAACAAAATTTACTCAAAAATTCGTAAATCCCCCCAAATTGTACTTCATCGTGCCATCTCTTGGATGCCGACATCATCAGGTCGTTCAAATACAATTATAGGCACTTGATGAGCCTAAAGATCCATGCAGATAATATTCCTATTAAAAATATTTTAGTCAAAATAAACTTAAGAGAGTTTCTATGGATAGCTAAACAAGCATGAGAAGAAGTTCAGGAGAGAACTATCGTCAACTGTTTTACGAATTTATTCACAGATCAAGCCACGAGTTACAGAAGACAAATATTATAATTAGTTAAAAATCCGCGTATACTTACATATATGTCCGAATGACCGATGGAGATATTCATCATTGGTTATTTTATTTAAAAAATTTTATAAGAGAAATTAATTTTTCTTCTCTATACTTAAACAAACAAAGAATGGAGAAGTTTTTTGGTTTTTCATCAATTGGAAGTTTTGTAAATCAATTTAACTATTTTTCATTGACTATTTATTCATTAAAAATTTTGTAAATATTATTCAATCAAACCAGGATTAGAGATTGATAAGACCTGGCGAAATACATATTTCTCTTATAAAATAACCAATGAAAAATATTATATTCCCAAATTTAGATAATCTTATTAATTTCCTTACATTATTCAAGAGACAAGGAACTCTGTCAAAACTAGGGAGATTATCGCGAACAAGTGTCTTGGCATTATCAACCTCTCGCCTTACACTAGTTTTTCGAGACTTTCATCCATTGGCATTGGGATGTAGTGCTAGGAATATGATCGAAAGGTGCCTTGTCCATCTGCGGTCATTTGTAAATCTTAAGGCGTTTTTTTCGTCCATACTTTGGCCCTTGGTTTGTAAGCTGTTTGATTTCTAGATACGAAAATAATTCTTTGAACAGATTTGACATTGCGTATCTCGGTCTGTGACGATTTTTTTCAGGGATTCTCAACCTCGCGATCCAGTTGTTCATTATTCCATCTGTAATATAATCAACTAAAGTTCCTCTCAAGGGTATGTACTCACACCGTCTTGTCAGTCTGTCGATAATTGTGAGCATGTAATTGAATCCATGTGGACAGTATGGAAACTCTTTGTTGAGCTCATGATGTTGGTGCTTTCTCTGCGAGACGGTTTAGACTTTTGACAATGTCGAGCTAGTAATATTACTGATTGATAAGTTGCGTTGTGACCTGGGTGGTCGAGGTTATGTATCATATTGAAGATCTTTGTGGCTAAGGACTTTGGCACTACAACTCTGGGTGGGTTTTAATTTGTGTGGTTTATCAGTATCTTGCCTATCTCGAGTTCTTTTTCATAAAATCTTTCAACTTCTTTCCGTTTGCTTGTTCCATTGTAATCTCTGTGGGTTTCACCATTCTCAAATCTTCAACTATTGTCTTTACCATTAAACTACTATTTGTGTTTCATTAATTGCTTCCAATTTGTCCATAGTAGTTTGAAGCTTTCCCTGCGTGTTATTGTGAACTAAACTACGATCTCGTTAGCGTATTACTGGCATTTTTCTTCATCAAATTTTATATTTTTTATGTCCCATGTCCATGCAACTTAAAAAAAATTCGTCGATGAAGCAGAAAATATTGGTTTGATTCTCTAGTAGAGTATCCATGAAGTGTGTGAATGTTTGTGAGGCGTTCTCCAGTCCATAAGGTAAACGAAGGAAATCAAAATGCATTTTGACAGCTGTCTTCTTTATCGATTCTTGTCTGATTGCTATTTGATAGAAGGTTTTTTAGGTTTTATTTTGAGAATACTTTGTACAGGTAAACCCCCCTGAAAGTGGAACAGATTAAAATTAATCGGGATAGTATGCCTTTCACTGACCAATGAAACGACACTAGTCTTCTTCCCGAAAAAGCCCTATATAATAGGCTTACTATCCCGAATAATTTTAATCTGTTCAACTTTCAGGGTGTTTCACCTGTATCTTATTGCTTCTTGTACCAATTGATCTCGTAAATTGTCCTATAGTGTGAGATTTTTGAATTTTCTGCAGTCCCCAAAATATCTGAATGTTGAATCTATCTTTGGGATGGCAAAAAGAGGTGATGACCAGAATGATTTTGAACGTCTTATTATTCCTTTGCTTTCTAATTCTTTGAATTTGACCTTTACAGCCTTTAACTTTTTTTGCTCATGGGGCGAGAAACTCTTTGTTACACGATTTCTCCTTCCTTCTTGTTCGTTTGGCTTGAGGTTGTCCGTTATATTATGAACGTTTCCTCAGAATCAACATTCGTTAGATTTTCTGTGATAGTACGCTGTATGGAATTCACTAAAATTTTGAACTCAGATAGAAAGTCATTTCCAATGATCTTATTTTCCGTATCAACAATAATAGTGTTCAATGTGAAAGACTCGTCTCAGGCGTAATAGCACCTCCAAAGTTGTCCCAAATTTTTAGATTTGGAGGATGTTGGCTTTAATCAGTCTGGAGTTTTAGTTCTCTACTGGAAGAAGTTTGAGAAAGTTTTAGCTGTGTATGCTGATTTCAGAACCTGTGTCAATGAGAAAGAATAATTGGGTTAAATTATCATTGATAAATAAGAGATTTTGTTTTCGTTGGAAGCTGAGCTTGTTTGACAGAAGTACTGTCAGTATTATAACGTCTAGATCAATGGAATCGTTCTTTCATACCTTAGCGGGGCTGGGGTTAGTGAGAGGTTTGACAGTTGAGTTTTAATAAAGTTGATTTCCTCTTGTTTGTTTCTAAGAATTGTGATCATTGCATAGTTTTTCGAAAGAATCAAGGCTTAGTCGCGATTAGCATTGTTAATTCAAGTTTTTGATTGTACGTGTCAGGTTTGGGTAGGATTTGTGAGTGATTGATGCTAGGAATGAAGGGGTACGGAACCAAATGAAATTCTCGTTGTTTCTACCCTAAGTATTTAAAGTTTGTGACGTGGTCAATGTCTAACCAATCAGTGTTAAGTGTTTCTTTGGATCATTTTCTTGATCCGGAAATTCATGTTAGAGATTTTAATTTTTGTGAACACTGGGTTTATTTATATGTTGTTCATTATGTTTGTTTATCAGCAATATGGGGTAAATATATGTCGAATTTCGAAATACAACTTTCTTTATTTTGTCGTAAGCACACCCAGAAGCCCTCATAATATTTATTTTCAAAATAGTGGTTTTCTATATTTATCTGACTCTTAACATTTTTAAACATATACAAATAATGAAAAAATAAGATCGAATTGGTTATAATCAATCAATTTTGAAGAAAAATAAAACAGCTAAATATATTTTCCTTTGAAGTTGTTAAGTGAGCTTATATATTTGAATTTTTAATTATTTATAATTCTAAATATTATTTATTTTATATTTCGTTTTCTCTCAAACTTGAATGTCCTAAAAATAAATAATTTTATATATAAATACTCATGTATACTTAAGATTTGAACTGCTCTTGATTCATTAAAGAATGTTTTCAAAGGACTTGTTCATAACCAGGTCCTCTTCTATTCAATATTGTCTTTTCTAGAATAATTTTGTAGGAGCTAGAAGTTGAAGCTTATTTGATCAGTTCAGAGAGACCAATCTTGTGTGTACAAGAGAACTACGTAAATAAAAAAAATGAATCATTATTCCTATGAATGAATCGAATTTTTTTTCAAAATTAATATATATGATTTTCATATTTTTTTAATGGTGATTGAATGAAATAAGTTTCATCTTAGAATTTTACGCTGAATCTGAATATGTAATTAATTTTGTCAATTTTCAAAAATTTGTAATTTTTTGTAAAATTCAGTTGCTGGATGGTTACTAAAGTGACATAAGAACTGTTCAGAGACTCGAGAATCATCATCAAGGTCTCATTAGAAAGACCATTAACTTTTGAAAAACCTGGAAAAAACTAGTTCTCTATTTTTCACAGCTTCTGATTGTAAGAAACGAGTTCTAGCAATTACAACTTTTGTGTGTTGGCAGTATTGCCAGGAAATTATTGTTGCTGGGATGTTTGCTTCGTCGAAACTGTTTTAGGATTGCTTTTCAATTAATTTTGGGATAGGAATTATAATTACCCTAGTAATTGTGAAGGCAACATTTGTGTTTGTGTTTATCTCTTCTGTTTCTGTGGTAGTTGGGTTTGGCATTTGAGCTGGTTCAGGTGTTTTTCCAAATTTTTATCGTGAGTTGATATTGATTTTGCTGATTTTTGTGTGTGTTGAGCAGAATTTGTTAGTTTGGCAACCTCCTTAATTAGTTGAAATTTATTGTAGTAAAACCTAGGATTTTTGAGCACATAGTTTTGGTTGCTCCTCTCACTAGCTTTGCTTCGACTATTTCTAGGATACGTTTAACTTGTGCTTGCTCAGTTTTTGAATGAATCGATTTTTTTCTTAAATTCTTATATTTGATCTTTGTTCTTTTTCTTTAACCGAATGAGGTATTTTGCAAATTCATATGATTTAGAATGACCATAGAAGATCAATTTTTTGCATTGAAAATATCTTTTGACTGTCACTTTTTTATCAAACTAAAAATAATCTCGGATAATATGTATGTTACATTTAAAGTAATAAATTAGGGAATATCAACTCCCTAGTTAATCTCGATAAACCAGGAGTTTTTAGTTGAAGTAATGTATGAATTAAATTTTCATTAATCTAACTGAAAATCCTTTGAAATTATACACTAAGTAAATTTGATATATTATCAATGTACAATATACAATACAGTATTCTCTGTATGATATAGACTTTTCCTACTTTAAAACCTATTTTTTCAATAATTTATATGAGATTTTATCTCACCTATTAAGGTACTATTTCAGTATAACTTCTTATCAAATAATTATCAAATTAGTCTATAATCCTTTTTACTTAAATTTAATTAGTATTATTAGTGTTGGATAGGATATTCTAATCAAATGTTTTAGCATTATCCTTTTCTACGATTGGATATTTTAGTTTCAAGGTGTAATTCTCTACTAGGTACACTCAAAAAAATTTTATATACATCATGTGTGGTAAAATTGAGTTAACACGCTTGAAATTTGGATAATGTGTTTTCAATCAGAGGTCAAGCTAAAATTTAACAATAGCTGTTTTCAAGAAGTCAATATCCCTGAAAAATTTATATCTTTGATAACAAGGGACTACCTACTATAAGTCAGTAGAGGAAAAGGAATTTTGAAGTGTGATTGCAAAAATTCATGGTTAAAAATTCATGCAAATGTAAGAAGAATGGTTTACTGTACAATTCTAAGTGCCATTATTCTCTTTCTTGTGATAGTAAAAATTAATCTGAATTATAACTTGAAAAATAGCTTAATTTTATTTTACTTCCTTGAAAAAATTACACCTGAAGTTTGAAGAATAAAACAAAAATTAAGATTGTAAAAATTAAACTAGGTCATAGAGATTGTTTATTTAAATTCAATAAAACAGAGTTTTAAAAAGCCAAAAATGTGACTTAACTATCACTGCTAATTATGACTCAAGACGAAGCATTTAATAGAATATTTGAAGATAAAAAAGAGAGTAATGCTGTTGAAACAAAACACGGTGACCACGTTAGAGTCACAGCAAGCTCAACAAGCAACAAATAATGGTTCAACAATAATTGCTCAAGCAACATGGGACAATGTACCCAAAATATATGATAGTATAAATGAATGGGCCGAAATGACAAAAACCTTTTGGAGAATGAGAGGTATAAGAAACGAAGATGTCAAACAAGATCTCATTATAACATCAATATATCAGTCCACATGTAAAGACAAAACCTATGATCAAGGATTGTTTTCAATAGGCTAAGGACAAAAAGTTAAATGCTGAGACCTTAAATTATATTGTAAACAAAACCTCAAAGTCAGATACCAAACGATTCGAAGAAATCTTAGATTCAACAACAAGAATAGAGGAACCAATCAATCGATTAATAAAAATTAAAGAATATTGCTCAAATGAAACGAAGAGAAAGGCATTATTTATCAAAAAGATAGAACATAGGGACTATGCATCAATAATCCCAAATATGACAGAGAAAACATCAGACGAACTAGCAGAAATCGTACAGAAAATTTATGATTCTAGACCAAAGAACGTCGAAGTGAATTATATTTCAAAACCAAAAAAGATCTGAGAAGAAAAAGAAGTAATCGAATTCCAACATAAAGGAAAGATTGTAAAACTTTATCCGACACATTACGAATATAAGACCAATAATTCCAAAATTATTGACAGTAGAGATTTTTGAAGATTGTCATAATATAAACCACATGGGAATAAATGCATCAAGAAAATTTATAGCCGAAATATACGTATGGCATAAGATGCATACACAAAATAAAGAACTTGTTCTATTATGTATTGGTTGTCAGAAAGAAAATATTTTTAGACATGCCAAATCTGAATTTCAAACATTTCGTTTTGTAAATAATATACTAGAACATATACAAATGGACATACTAACTGTTAAAGAATCACCAGGGTATATTAAAATGTATAATAGATAGAAAATCAAAATTAATACAATTAGAGCCAATAAAAAATGAGAGTACCGAAGAAATATGGGAAACTTTCAGAAGAACATGGAGTAAGACAAAAGGAAATCCGTTAGTAGTCACGGAGGATGATAATCTCCTAGTAAGCTGCTTTTGAGGAGATTATTTTGTATTCATATTGGGCATACTTTTTAAAAAAAACCTCAAATTTTTTTGCCACGGTATACAGATGTTATTAGGGATATTCATTAATTTTTGCAAGTTACAATGACGTTGGAGTTTAGTAAAGTTAACAACTCTTCTTATTTCACTATTTCCATTTTGAGAAACAAGAAATAAATCTTCTAATCTAAAGGATAGCAAAAATTTGTAAGAACCTGGATTTGCGTAAGGTTTTTTCCATCAAAGGTTCTATAAAAGGAGAAAGTTCACTTTCAATCTTTATGAAAATTATATAGGTTGTATGAAGAATTTGTATCATTCAAGTTACACTATTCAATAAGAGGGGAATTAAAAAAAAGAATACTTGATTCGAGGTAAAGAGTTGAAATTTTCATTGGGGTGATTTTTGAGGTTACATTTGGGAAAAAATTTCCTTTGAGTGAATTTTGGAATTAACTCAAATTAATATAATTATATTAATAGTCCACATTATACAGCGAATACAATATATATTGTACATTGATAATATTGAATATACAAACTATGCTTTGTGTATAATTTCAGTGAATTTTCAGACGAACTAATGAAAATTTTATTCATACATTACTTCAACTAAAAACTCCTGGTTTATCAAGATTAACTATGGAGTTTTGAGATTGCCTAATTTATTACTTTAGCTGTAACATGTATATGAAGAATATATATGTTGTGACGAAAATTGGAAGGACGTCGGAAGAATTGATCAAACATTCTTTGGAGAAAAGAAAATACAGGTGAAGTACCCGTTTTCTATCCCATTCTGCCCAAATCGTTTTTTACATCTCGGTTATATAAATAAACCATGATTTTCTCGACCAATGAGAGTACAGGGAACATTCAACCAAAGAAATTCAAGCACATTGAATTTTTGATTTTTAAGTAGGATTCCTGTTGTGTTTCACATAAATAGCCTTAAATAATATTTTTTCGAAAATATTTTAAAGATTTTGTTATATAAAGATCTATCGTTCGGTATGCTTTTCAGAATTCTAACTTTAGAAATAGAAAGTTAAGAAAATCCAGGTTTTGAACTATAAAATTAGTACTATTAAATGCAGAATTAAAAGTTTAGCCCTTTCCTAGAATTTCATAATGAAATATTATTCCAGGTCAAAACTAGACTGTTTTAAAGTTGGATGCGTCCAAATTTAAATTTCTAATCAATATTGAGAAAAGTCGTATTTCTAATTTTTCTAACCCATTCCTAAAAAGGGGAGGAGTGGTGATTACACTATTTGCTTAAGTTAGAAATCACAGTGTCAAATAGACTATGCAACATGTCGATGATTATTCATCGTATGAATGAAAACGGGTGATCATATTCGTAGGGGTCTCATCGTTAAAATCAGAGAGGGGTCTCTCACTGTAAAAATGAAAGAGGGGTCTGACACTGTGATTTCTAACTTAAGCAAATAGTGTAATCACCACTCCTCCCCTTTTTAGGAATGGGTTAGAAAAATTAGAAATACGACTTTTCTCAATATTGATTAGAAATTTAAATTTGGACGCATCCAACTTTAAAACAGTCTAGTTTTGACCTGGAATAATATTTCATTATGAAATTCTAGGAAAGGGCTAAACTTTTAATTCTGCATTTAATAGTACTAATTTTATAGTTCAAAACCTGGATTTTCTTAACTTTCTATTTCTAAAGTTAGAATTCTGAAAAGCATACCGAACGATAGATCTTTATATAACAAAATCTTTAAAATATTTTCGAAAAAATATTATTTAAGGCTATTTATGTGAAACACAACAGGAATCCTACTTAAAAATCAAAAATTCAATGTGCTTGAATTTCTTTGGTTGAATGTTCCCTGTACTCTCATTGGTCGAGAAAATCATGGTTTATTTATATAACCGAGATGTAAAAAACGATTTGGGCAGAATGGGATAGAAAACGGGTACTTCACCTGTATTTTCTTTTCAACTCCCTGATTGTGGATACTTATTTTTGAAGTTTAGTCTTTGATACTTGATGGCCATTCTGACAATGCTGATACCTAATTTTATATGATAAAATAATCAAAACTATTACAGTACTCCCTCTTTAATAACTGAGTAAAAGTTATCCCCCTCAAAAATCTCGTTCGTAAATCGTGATTACTTGTAAGCAGACATATTCACACAAAAACGGGCTAAAAATCAATTTTAAACTAGATTAATACCTTTTGATAGAGATTTTCCAAGCCATGTTTAGTAGGGCTATTTCTTATATAATTTGTAGAAAACAAATTTTGAAAATCTTCATGGAATTGAGAAAATCTTCCTAACTATCTTTCTCACATGGGGTGGGGTTATTATCCAAATCACCTGTACAATGAGTCATTAATAAGTTATTAATAAGAACTCATGTTCGTAATGTTATGCAATACATTCACAGGGTCAAGTGAGTCCCCTCAAACATAATCATGGTTTCATCTGGAATCGAAGTAGTCTTTCATACATTACAATTATTTCGTTATGCATGATATCAGGTCGGATATTGTGATATTACGGGATCCTGTGAATGCATTTCATAACATTACGAACATTAGTTCTTATTAATAACTTATTAATGACTCATTGCACAAGTGATGTGGATAATAACCCCACCCCATGTGAGAAAGATAGTTAGGAAGATTTTCTCAATTCCATGAAGATTTTCAAAATTTGTTTTCTGCAAATTATATAAGAAATAGCCCTACCAAACATGGCTTGGAAAATCTCTATCAAAAGGTATTAATTTAGTTTAAAATTGATTTTTAGCCCGTTTTTGCGTAAATATGTCTGCTTACAAGTAATCACGATTTACGAACGAGATTTTTGAGGGGTATAAATTAGGGGGATAACTTTTACTCAGTTATTAAAGAGGGAGTTCTGTATATGTTAATAATTTAATAATAATGTCACTCAGGATTATAATTTAACTTCATGTTGAATTCGTTTTAACATCATTTTCAGAATACATCAATCATATGCAGAGCATAGTGTTAGTATTTCTCCAGTTTAAAATAAACCAAAAATTTAAAATATATCTAAATCCCTAAAAAAGGAAGAGAAGAAAATAAAACCCTACCCCCTATAACCGTTTCTTACAACTATGGTCGAAGGATGTTGGATTAATTTTTCATTTCAATTAATTCTTTCAATTTTCGTCACAACATTTATACAGATGCTTGTATAAATTATTAAGGTGTTCGCTTTCTAATAAAACTGTTTTAATTATAAATACACAACTAAATTAAGAATACAAGACATGGATTAGCTGTCTTAATAAATTTTGTAAAAGATCTTTCTTATTTTTTCAGCAAATTTGTGTACGAATCACGTGAGATCGTTTGTTTAATTTGAATTTTCCAAAAATGATGTTTAACGAATTCAAAGTAGAAACTTTATTTATTATGTCCTAAATAGCTTGAGAAAATATTTACAATAAATAAAGGTATAGTTATAAAGCCTATTTTATCGAGGGATTTTAACTCTGGGGCTTGAAGTGATAGGCTATCAAACTTCAAAAGATGAAGATTACAAATTTATCTTGTTTTAAGAAAAAAATATTAGAGGAATAAGCGCTTTATTTCAGGCATACTCATCAGCCTCTTACATGCCAATTATATATACTAAAACACACAGAATTAAGAATTGAATCTGATTGGCTCTCTCTGTTGATGAAGGTAGGGATCATCTGGTATCACATTGTTTCATTGATTGGCGTGTAGTGGTGTTTATTGGTTCCCACTTTAAGTGAGAGATAGTGATATATGATTTAGACAAAATATGTGTTACTATCTCTGGTTATGATATATGCTGTACAATTTTAGGAATTCTATGTAATGTTATTGAATTAAATTAGCACATATTTAGAATAGTATGAGTCATTATTATATTCTTCTCTTTTTTTGATTTCCAATAGAGGTGTTATTAATGGTTGTTTTAAGGGATAGTTAATATTTTATAAACATAAAGATAGGAATAAATGGATATACAAGGTTCATTGACTGGCGCTAAAGTATTTAGTGATTTTGTTTGACCCTGATGACACATCTGAAGTTCTTTTACGTTTTCTCGTTTCTTCTGGTTGGCTGCTTATTTGAGGAAATTAAATATCCTTTCGAATGAGGGGTTGCATGAAAATAAGAAGTTTAAGGGAAAAAAGTTTTGAAAATTTGAATTTCTCTTCATTTCTTGAATTCAAGCACTCAAGATGCTGTACCTATTTGAAATTCCTTGAATGCCTGTAAAGAAAATACATCTTCATATACCGTATACTCTATTTCCAACCTTAAAAATTTACATAAAAAAGAAAATACGTGTAAACCTTATAAGAGGCAGAGAGGTAAAAGTGTCCCCCACCCACTGAAAATTTTCGACACAAATGGGACGTCCCGTTTGAGTTTAAACACATATGGGACTTTCAACACAAATGGGACGTAACATATATAAAGAAAATTTTAAAAAGTTTTAATTTTGGATTATATAATTATTTTAATCATTAAAGTCTTTAACGAGAAGTGAGTTCAATACACTTTAATACAATATAAAAATCTCACAATAACTCTTCGTATCTTGTCTTCTATACCATAATACAAAATTTATGAGTTTTGCTAATTTTCTGAGGAACAAATGATTTAAAAAATTAGCATGAAGATACTTTGGGCTCTAGAGTAGGACCTCTACTGTTCAAAAGTTTATTCTTGAAAATCAATGTTAACAGAGCTAAGATTAAATATGCTATTGATGTGAAATTGTCTCAATGAGGATATCGGTATAAATTTTATAAAATCATCATTAAAAACTCTTACCAATGATCTGTTAAATCTATGGTAAGAGTTGCCAATCTATCTTTAATGAAAGGTCTTAAACATTTGTAAAGACCACACGGAGTGTTTATAGACAAGAATTCTTGACTAGCAGGATCCATATCAATGTTAGTCTGAAGAACTTCAACTGTAAAGCTTTCGTGGCTAATTTTCTGAGCGAGTTCCTTGATTCTTCCTTTAAGTTCCTTGTATGTCGCATTCGGCCCTATTTTCACATTGAGGAATTCATATCGGTAGTTGAATAATGATGACAATGGTTTGAATAGATTTTCAAGGTTGCTAATATCATTAAAAAATAAATCTTCTGGTATTTTTGGAAGAATCTGTTTTCTTTAGTATTCGTATTCACGATCTCCAAATTCTGTGGGTATAACTTTAGTCTTCTTCAGGAAGGTCATTGGGAAATCTGAATTTAATTCTTGATTACAAACTTTCAAAAAGAATTGTTAATGTCTGGTTCACCAATGTTGTCAAAGAACTCGTAAGAGTTTTGGTGAACTAGTTCTTGTTTGTCCATGTCGCTACTTTTATAACTTGTAATACGTCTTTATTATAAAATAGAAATTACAGAACTGGAGAGTCAAGGTTTACACTCAATATTTATACTTAATCATAAATAGTAAAATTCATTGAAATATTATTTTCTAGAGCATCCTACTTCTCAATGATGACTTAGTTAGTAGCGTAATAAACTTTATTGAGAAAATAAAATATTCTAGAACAAAAACCTATTCTTACAAAGTTTAACTAGAAATATTTCGTTGTAGGTGCTTAGGTCGATATCCCACAGGAACGTCATATTTGGTAATGGATTAGCCCATGTCGCTGAATGTTACAGCTTACTAATGGATCCCACCACGAAATAAACTTACAAAGCATTTAGAAATAATTTAAGTATACATATATGCAACATCCTATGCAACTCGGGATGTTAGACGAGTGGATTGAGCATTGGTAAACAATGCGAGAGGTCCGAGGTTGTGGCATACTGACGCGCGTATATGTCTACCATTTATGTATACTTAAATTATTTCTAAATGCTTTGTAAGTTTATTTCGTACCAGTCTCGGTGGGATCCATTAGTAAGCTTTAACATTCAGCGACATGGGCTAATCCATTACCAAATATGACGTTCCTGTGGGACCTAAGCACCTAGAACGAAAAATTTCTAGAAAAACATTATACTTTACTCCTCTTCCAACAGTTTCAATCATCAATAATATAGTGGTCGACAAAATAAAAGTTTTAACTCAAAAATCTCTTTTCCTCATCTAAATAATTTGCCAGAAAGGTGTAACACACAACAGTCGAAAGAGAAAAAAATTTAATTTTAGATCATATGAAAAGTTATTTTGATAATGTTTAAATTAAAAAATAAAAATTTATGTTTTTTCATTCATACGTAAAACGACAAAATAAAGTTTTTAGCACCATTTTATGAAATTGCCTTCGCACAAAACAACATTTAAACATCTTTTCATCATAAACTCATACATATTCTTTACTGATCCAATTACTATTAAATTTCACTCGACCAACTCTGTTCCTATAGAATATTGCTTCCCGTAATTCTTGCACTAGAATTTCTAAAAGATTCTCAATGGGTTTCAAATTAAGACTTCTTACAGTCTTGGTTAATAATTTAACTTCTTGCTCCTTAAACCAACTCAATGGCGATTTAGATCTATTACAAGGTGCATTTTTTTGCTAAAATACAAGACCCATGTTTTTATGATCACCTCCTTGAAAGGAGCTAATTGGTCTTTTAATAAATTCCGATATGAAACTGAATCAAGCTTCTCATTTACAATAATTAAATTTACAGTTCCATTATTTGAGAAACTTCCTCAGACCATAATACTGCCACCTCCAAAGCCACGTTTAACACAGGTTGGGTTCGGAAGATTTCTATCAATCTAAGAGATATTTAAACCATCAGGTTCATCCAAATTGAATTTCTTTTCATGTAAACATATTATTTTTTGCAAATCAATGGTCTTAGCAATCTAAACTTCAGTCTAATTTTTTTCTTGCAAACTTGAGGTCAGAATTTAGAACGGGAATATTATTAGCCTTTCCACAAGATAATTTAACATTTGTTTTTTTGTAACGTTTAATTGTACGAACATTGGCTTTTAAATTAAGTTTATCTTTTTTGAGGAGCAATTCTTCTGTTTTCTACAGTTGCGTATATAATTTCACTTTTGAGGCTACTTGGTATAATTGCCTTTCTCCCTCTTCTTTCTTGAAAATTTTCTGATACTTTCGTATTTAACAAGTTGCATATTGAAGTAGAAGAACAACCGAGAGTTTAAGCGATCCTTCGATTATTGGAACCCTCTTGTTTGAGCTCGATAGATCTTTCCTTCTACAATGCAGAGAGTTTTTTCGTTCTATCAGGTATAGACAATTTCCAATTGTTCATAGAATATCGAGAATCGAAAATTTCGAAGTTTAAAAGTAAGAAATTTCCTTTTCAGCTATATAATAGTTTATTAAGATAAGAAATAGCCTTATAAATAACTGAAAACTTTATTTTGTCGTTTTACATATGAATGAAAAAACGTAAATTTTTATTTTTTAATTTATGAAATAACTTTCCATATGATCTAATAGTAAATTTTTTCACCTTTCTAGCAAATTATATAGCTGAGAAAAAGGGATTTTTGAGTTAAAACTTTTATTTTGTCGACCACTATATATGTACTAATAGTAAAATAATAAACCCAAATACAACAAATTTTTAGAATTTTTCAGATCAAAAGATCATTTCTCCCTTCAATTGATCTTTAAAAAAATTTTCAGTACTTTCGATGTGGAAAAATGTAATTAAAATTATTTTTCAAATTCAATTCGAAATTATATAAATTAATTTTTAAAAATATTTCAGATGATATATTTATTCATTTAATACACTTTTCCCTTTTCAAAGTCCCTCTCTCCATAAAGAAATCTCACTCGAATGACATATCCCACGTCTCAAGACAATTTAAAATAAAAATAAGAAATAACATAGCTAGCAAGAGTGAGAAGAGAAGCTTTTTCAAATTGGAAAAAGTTTTTCTGAAAATTTTGAGTCAGATTGTGAAAAAGATACAACTTTGGCTAAAAAGGGCACAACAACTAGCAAAAAGTGTAGAAGGAAAGGTCTTAAACTCAATTTTGAATAGTGTTCATGCTGTGCCCATTTTGGTTAATCGGCAAGAATTTTTTGCCTATTATTATCGGCCGAAAAGTTAAAATATCATTCAACATATCCAGGGCTTGATCAACTAGAATGTTACTATACATAGACTCGACACCTAAACTATATATTTTTTATACAAACTTTACAAGCTTTACCAATTTTCTGGTAAGTTATGTTCTCGTAAATCGTGTCTATTTTGATCTTTGTCAGTTTTATGCCTCCATCGTGAGATTGATTGAATAATATCATAAAGAAGTATGCTTTTAGCAACCTCCCCAAATTATCCATAATCGGTAAGAGTTCTTTCCTACTAATCATAATCGGCAAAATAATGCCGAAAACGGTTAATTCAGACTTTGGTTATCCATATTCGGCAGATTAACCAAAATTGGCACAACATTTACAGTATTCTCTTAGTTCTTGACCAAAGGGAAGAGAATCAGATTCGTTTTACATCAAAGTAAATCCCTTCACAAGTAAGCTCTGGAATTCAGATGGTTTTTGAGAAACAAATTGTAGGCGGATAAAACTAGAAATTGATTTTAGACATCTATAGATATCTTTTGTGAGGTTTTTTCCATAAACAGATTGTGGAAACGAGTATAATTTTTTATTCTCAATATATTTGTATGAATTAGATGAATTATGAAAGATTGTCACTTTATATCAATAAGCTGTTATTCTGAAACGTTGATATACGATAGATTTATACATAACGAACCTAAATATAAGGTCGCTTAAATCCTATGTCTGAAAAAATCGAAAAAATTATTATTATAATAGAATTTAAAGAGTAATTGTTGATATTTATAGTAACAATTTTAATATTAATACATTATAGTAGCTGGTTGATTTTCACAAACCGAGTTGGTTTTTTTGTATACATCGATTATGTAATTTACTCTTTTTTGAAGTTTATAGCTATAATATCTATAATTTATAACCAGAACAAAAATCTTCTAAAAAATTAGATAGATATTTATAGTGAGTTATTTCTATTATGTGTGTTTTTTGAGATTAATATTTAGTGTTGTAAACTCAAATATCTCCTCTAGGATTTTATTAGAGAACTTTAGTTTTATAACCACCCCCGAAAATCAAATGTGAGCTAAAGGGACATCCTGAGTGGTGTGAGAGATGTTGATGAATTGATATTGAGTTTTGATAACGTGCTGTGATCGTGTTAAGATCAGGATCAGACAGAACTATCTGAGTTGAGGATCGACCGAAGAATGGAGGTGAAGATGAGTTATAGTGAAAAGTGGATGATCATCCGAGGGAGTGCGTGGTTGATGTGTCCAGTTGAGTGAGTGAGTGTGGATATGATTGGATGACTATGTCGTCAGCACGACACAGCGTTGATACCCAGTGCGCCACACCGGCGAGTGCGTGTGGATATGATTGGTCCACTATGTCGTGAGCACGGCAGAGCCGTGTGTCAAAATGTGTGTGATGATTCTGAAAATTCAGTAAAAATCAATTAACTGCGACGTAATACAGGTTAAAGTCCTGTAAAGTGAGAAGAGATAAATTAGATCCTTGTATATATAGGGCTAATTTGAGTTGAAAATTATTGGTCGATTGCATGGATCAATGAGAAACTATTGAGCTACCAAATAATTGCGTGTGTGTTTTTCCTAAGTTACTCCTATTACCACATGGTTAGGTTGGTATGATTTAAGTGGTGAGGTAGGTATAATATTCAACCCAAATTAGCCCTATCTATACGAGGATCTATCCCCTTTTAATTTATCTCTTCTTACTTTACAGGAATTTCACCTGTATACAGATGGATAGAAAATATAGTCTTAGTTTAACTGACTTTAATTCTACGCTATACCTTTTTCGGAGATTCTGACTTATGTTTTTCAATCTAGAACAAGCACTAGGGATTTGGAAAATTTGAAAGAAGATTATATTAAGGCCATATGTACATTTCTTGAAGCATCATCAGTGGCAATACTTTAAAAATGATAAAAGTTAAGAAATTCAAGAAAATTTTACAACTCATGAAAGAAATAGTGAAGTCAAAGAAAATAAGAATAAAATGCAAGCTGAAAAAACACCAAAACTCTCCAATAAGAAGCAACAGTGGAGAGAAAAGTGAAAAAGCTCACATAGGCCAAGGTAGTTGAAGATTATAAGATTAGTTTTTTTGAACACATAAGTTTGGTTTATATCGATTAATGAAGAATTTCTCCTTCACCCAAACGTCTGTACTGTCATCCCCTGCATTTTTGTATAAGATGGAAAAATTTGAAATTGAAGCTTCATGCCCGTCCTGTCTTAGATGCCTGGTCACCGCTGTGTCTTTCTTAAGATGATCGTTCCCTCTAGTTGACAACTTCCTAATTGTACGACCTATATAAGTAGCTCCACAGTCACATTGGAATTTATAAATCAATAGAGTTTTCTCTTCAGGTTTCAGCAAATCTTTATGAATTAGGTTAAATAATCTCTGAGTTTGAAATACAATTTTCAATTGTATGTTGTTATAATGTTGATTGATGAGATCAGTTAACTTTCTTCTTAAATCATTGCTAAAACCATCTCCTTTGAAATTAAGTTTCATGAAAATGTTGGTTTTCTCAACTTCATCTGTGTTTTCAACGACATCTCTATCGACTGGTAAGTTGATAAATTTGTCCACAAATTTATTAGGATAACCGTTTTCCATTGAACATATCCTCCTTTCCTAGGCCAATTACTAAACCAACTTTATGTGAAACAGGACTAAAACTGGCATAATGGAGATATATACCATTTTCAGTCTTTTTCTTGAAAATGTTTCTTTGAATTGACCCATCTTCTTTTCTGGTCAGTTTCACATCTAAGAAGCTTAAAATACCATTAGATTCTTTTTCCATAGTAAACTTAATATTCGGATGAAAAGAGTTCATCTTTGAGAAAAAGTCATCTGATGTTACGTTAGGCTTCATCAAAATAAAAGTGTCATCGACATATCTGATGTAAACATCAGTAAAAGAATTAATTGTTTCAGAAATTTTATTTAGTTCTAACCAATCTAAGAAGATATCAGCTAAAAGAGGACTAAGAGGTGAACCCATAGCTATCCCATCTTTTTGGATGAAAACTTTGTCTTGAAATGATAGAGGAACATTTATACAACAGATCCGTATTAGGTCTGTTAATTCCTTACTCTGCATTTCAAAACCACCAACATATTTAGCATAGTATTCATGTATAGGTTTTAATACATCTATCAACCATTTAGCTGAATTATGTTGTGGAAATGACGACGTGTCCAAGATGAGCCGGATAGAGAAAATCTCAGGAACAATTCCATCAGTTATCTTATGTGTTTTTGGATGCAGATATAATCTTGACATCCCAGTATGTTTCTTATCTATGAAACTCCCAGTTCTATCTGAAATTATATTTCTATCAAATAATCCCTTGGCTATTTTATTCATGGAACGTTCCATGGATTCCATTTGTTTATTGTAGGAAAACCTATCCTGCCCTGTGCTATCAAATTTACTCTCATCAGAGAGGAAATCCAACCCTGCCTTATAATAATCATCCTTATACATAATAACTATCCCTTTGCCCTTGTCAGGTTTTGTTAAGAATATGTTTTCATTAGATTTAAGTTCTTTAAGTGCTACAAAATGTTTCTTAGGAAGTAAACTAGATTTTGAAGGTTTTCGATCAAAACTTGTATAGATAGACAACAGATCAAGTTTAAACTTCTCTGTATTTGAGTCGTCCTTCTGATTGTTAGTTAAACCCAGTTCATAGACTAGACATTCAAAGGCTGCTTTATCTTCAATTTCATTTTTACGTTTGGGGATACAAAAATTTGGACCAAGAGATAGGATTTCTTTTTGCTCCTTTGATATTTCGGTGAAGTTGAAGATTCCCTTTTCATGAAAACGAAGACTTTTCCCAAATTCTTTACATAAGGATTCCTATTTATGGTTCAATAAAGATTCACCTGAAAAAAAAAATTACAAATTATGAAAGAAATAGTGAATTCTTTTGAGTATTTATAGATCCTTTCGCTGTTATGCAATTCTTTCTGAAATTTGGGTTCTGAATTCAGTCATTCATAAGTTTCCGTTTTCTCTCATATATTCGAGAATAGTCAGTCTTTTTACAAAAAGCATTATTTTTATTTCACACTTTTAAATGGTCCATATCAGTTTAATTATATTCATTATTGAGATTTTGTTCTATAAGATGTCTACTAACATCGGTTTCGAGTTGAGTCACCGAAGTCATATAGAATAAAGGAAGAAGATAATGCCAATTATTTCATTATTCATATTAAAATATTATCAATAAAAAATGGAAAATATCTAATAAATACTCCAACCGCTTATTTACTTCTCTGGTCCTTTGCTAATCAGAATGAAAAAAATTTAAATCAGAATTAACTTGCTCAACTTGCCTAACTTGCTTTAAAAAAGTACAGTAAACAGTTTGAAATTTTCTAAATAGCTTATTATTTCTAGTGACAACTTAAAAAAATCTAGTAAGAAATAATGCGAATTTTCTATCTATATTTTACTTTTAACAGTCAATCAAAAATATATGAATAGAGTTGAGAACCCACATTACATTAAATGATTGAATGCGAACTGAAACCGACTTACAAAAATATCTTTGATTCCTCAGAAATTAATATTCTTTTTTAACAATTTAGTACAAATGTGTGTACAAATGTAGTACATCATGTTCAGGAGACAGCCATCGATTATTGAATTGATAAAAGTCTTCTAAATCTTCTTATCACTGATCACAACATGGCAGCAACTGTTCATTTCAAAGTTTTATACCCCAAATGTTTCATACCACATGTGCAGCACATCTCATTCATAATTGCGCGATGAAAGTGATGGATTCCTACACATATGTGAACAGACTTATAAGTTATAACATAAAGAATGCTAGTATTAAGTGCACAAGCAACAAGTTTTGAAAAAAAGTACTTTAAGACCTCCATCATTTATAATGTCCAGGAGCAAACCTTTTGCTTTAATCACTATACCCTTATGCCATTTGGCAATTGCAATGTTTGTCATGGAACCAGATTGGTTGACCAATAAAAAAGTTCGAATTATGGACCGAAGCAAATTTCTGTGGTTGATTAAGAGGATTAATAATTGGCTTCTTTACGAAGTACTCGTGGGATAACTACACGATCATTAAGTAATATGCATCCATCTAAGGTTGTAAAGTTCTTACGAAGATTGAAGTAAGGCAAAAAATCAGCTGCAATTATTTGGGGCCAAGATGTGTTCAGAGCATTTAAGACTTGAGACAGAGTCGGGTGCATTAGAACACTACCAATACCCTTGGAGGATGCGTCAGCAGCAACTAACGTATCCAGCTTTGGATCAAAAAATGCAAGTTGGGAACACTCGAATAAGATTTTCTTAATCTTCTTAAAACTTTCTTCACACGGTTGAGTCCATAGAGGTAACAGTGGAGTTTTCGTCTTGTGTAAGTCTTAAAGGAATGGAATGAAAAAGTTCATGAGGCCCAGGAAGGATTGCAACTCGTCCCGAGAATTCGGACTACGGAGTTCTAGGAGGTCGTTTACCTTTTGAGGGTTAGGTTTACGACAGATTTTATTGAGTATGCAATCCAAAATTTAACTTCTGGTTTGGCAAACTCGCATCTCGAAGGATTGAGTTTGAGGCCAGCTGTGATAAGAAGTTTAACGACTTTGACGGTGTGGCTCCACAAGGATACTTGTGTTGGGCCCCAGACCAAGATGTCATCAATGTAGGCCTGATCGTTAGGATTATTGTTCAGAACCATATCAATGATCTGTTGGAAAATCTTAGGTGCGGGTTTCAGGCCGTAATTGAGTCAATTACATCTGAACAAACCCCACTTAGTGTTGATGGTCATCAACGTTTTGGAGTTTCGAGAAAGAAACTCTTTGATCTCTGTTTTTAGTTGAGCTACAGATAGTTCCATGAGTAAAAAGGGGTTGATGCCAGTTATAAGAATATAGCGCTTTTATTTCGTGGCATACTCATCAGCTTACATGCCAGATTTATATAAAGAAAATTGTGTACAAAATCTTGGTTTTAGCTCTCATTGGTTGTTCTCTGGTGCGTGTTTATCATAATAACATAGACTCTTTGGGGTGTAAGAGTGATATCTATCCCTATCACATTTGACTCTGTAATATGACTAATAGTAATAACAATAGAATAGAAATTATGTACAAAGGGGTGGGTAGTGTTACTGTAATTGAAAGCACAAAGTAATGTGAAAATATGAGGTATGAATATAATGGTTACATCTGTGAAAAATATTTGGTGATCTTATTTTGTCCTATTTCATCATCTGATCTGTTTCTTTTTCTTGGGGTTGATATCAGTGTTGGTTGCGAATTCGTCAGTGTTGGTCTTGGTAGAACCAGTGGTTTCACGAATTTCTTTTGGATACATAGATTTGGCTTTTGTTTCTCTATGTATAATGCTTCAGCGGTTTTGAGAGCTGCCACGTTTTTCCCCGGTTGTTTGTAAATAATTTCAAAGTTTAATGGGGAAACTTTTTCTGGACAGGTTCTCGTATGTTCCCTTATGGCTGTTGTCCCTGTTTAGAGATGTTCGTTGATTCTCTCTTCTAGTCTCCTATAAGTGTGTCCGATATATTCAGCTTGACAGAAACATCTGAATTTGTAGACAACATGAGTTTGTACACAGGGACAACAATGGTTTTGGGAAATTTCTTAAATTCTCTTTAGTGACAAAATCTTTCTACAAATAACACTGTTCGACAAAATTGAGGTGAATTTTTTGTATTTTTCTAGTTTTTTTGATATGCTATAGATTTAATAGCGCTGAATTCTATGGTGAAGCTGTTACACGGACTAGGAGGCCATTAGGATTCGCACAGTTAGATCTCAAGTCCGATGGAACTACCTCTGAATAACCAATAGTTTTGAGAGTGTAATGGATTAGTAATGAAATGTCAGTGCCGGTGTCAATTAAAACCGTGATGGGAACACTGTTGATGATTGGCCTTATATAACTTTTTTCAACAAGACAACCCTTGGTAAAGTGGTTGCCTCCACAATTAAGACACTTATCTAGAATGAAAGGGAGGTTAGACATTTTGTGTAACTTTGTGTTTGATGGATTGGGCTGATTTTTCGCTGGAACGGCAGGAGTAGTTTTACGTCTTTAAGCCTGTTGAGTCGGATGACTAAACATCAGCTACGATCTGTGCATGTGTACAGGAAGGGCTCTTATCGTAAAAAGAGAGGAGCTTTTTCTAGTTTTTTGATATGCTATAGATTTTAAAGCGCTGAATTCTATGGTGAAGACCGTTTTTCGATTGATTGGGGTATCTCGCCAAAATTAGGATCTGAAGTTTTGATCCGAGTTTTTTCAATCTCAGTGTTCTAGTGAATTGAATGATCAAATATTTGAATAAGGAGTATATTCTGATCAAATTGTGAATTAATATGTTAGATTTGTTAAAATTATAAATTAATTTATAATTGAGTTCTAACATCACAAATTGTATCATGAGTAATACTGATCTTATGAATCCAGCAAAATACTATACGCTCGGGAAAGACGCTAAAGTCAGAGAATTATTCCGACGGTATTTTGGGTGTATTATGGTGTTAATTAAAACCTAAAATTTTTTTTACGATGCAAATGGATAAAAGCTTCAAAGAATTTTCTGGCACCTAGCGGAAACTACTCAATAAAGCTAAAATCCCTAAGTTGGCAGACCCTGAGAAAATGATGGCCTCCATCTGTCTTCTGGGGTTCAAAAAAGTTGAATATCCATCCGTCTACACAAAGCTCCTCTCTTTTTACGATAAGAGCCCTTCCTGTACACATGCACAGATCGTAGCTGAAGTTTAGTCATCCGACTCAACAGGCTTAAAGACGTAAAACTACTCCTGCCGTTCCAGCGAAAAATCAGCCCAATCCATCAAACACAAAGTTACACAAAATGTCTAACCTCCCTTTCATTCTAGATAAGTGTCTTAATTGTGGAGGCAACCACTTTACCAAGGGTTGTCTTGTTGAAAAAAGTTATATAAGGCCAATCATCAACAGTGTTCCCATCACGGTTTTAATTGACACCGGCACTGACATTTCATTACTAATCCATTACACTCTCAAAACTATTGGTTATTCAGAGGTAGTTCCATCGGACTTGAGATCTAACTGTGCGAATCCTAATGGCCTCCTAGTCCGTGTAACAGCTTCACCATAGAATTCAGCGCTATTAAATCTATAGCATATCAAAAAAACTAGAAAAATACAAAAAATTCACCTCAATTTTGTCGAACAGTGTTATTTGTAGAAAGATTTTGTCACTAAAGAGAATTTAAGAAATTTCCCAAAACCATTGTTTACCCTAAGGTTGTATACGACCTGATCCAGATCGACTTAAGCATTAGTTTGACGAAAATTTCAACAACATAACGTTGTTTCAACCGAACATGATGAATGAGTTAGTGAAAAAAATGAGCTCAGAATTCGATAAACTGAATTACGATGGGGTTAATTTTGGAAAAATGTGTGCAAAATATGAGAAAATATTTCTTGAATAGGCCTAGTTTTAGGATCATTCCAACTTTGGGGCTACTTACGGAAATTTTCGAAAAGATTTTTGGTTTATTTCTGAATTTATGATTATTTTGGGTCCACTTTTGGAATTAACCCAAAAATCAAATTAAAGCAAAGGCGAATCTTAATCTTAACTTAATCTTTGGAGTAATAAAATCAAATGAGCTCATGGACTCTATCATAACGACAAGTAAAAATGAATCAACAAAGCGAGCGAAAGCTGTAGTAAATAGATATAAAAAATATATTAGTAAAATTGATAACATTAATTTTAACATCAGGAAGAAACCTTCCAGATTCAATTTTAAACTTTACAGAACTCCAACTGGGCCAGACCGAGCGTGAACTTCTTAAATTGGGACCGGCGTTTTGTATCTCTAATAAGACCGAAACAAAAATGGAAACCAAGGTTGGAATTTAATGTTTCATAGAACAAACAGATGAAAAGCTTTATACAGATTTTCTTATTACATTCTTTTATTTTATATAATGGACAATATTGTTCCAGAGGTATTCCCAATAAAGCCGATCTTGGATATGTCGTCATGTCCACAACATAATTTAGCTAAATGGTTAATTGATGTATTAAAGCCAATACATACATAGTATGCTAAATATGTTGTGAAAGATACTTTTTCTTTTGTCGATAAATTAAAGATTTAATTTAATTTGAGATTTAAAGATTTTAGTCATTTCTAACCATCCTAGAAAGATATCAACTAAAAGAGGGCTTAGAGGTGAACCCATAGCCATACCGTATTTTTGAATAAAAACAGTATTTTGAAAAGATAAAGGGACATTAGTGCAACATATCTTTACAAGATTTGCTATTTCATTACTATCCATTTCAAAACCACCATATTCATCAATAAAATACTTGATTACTGTTAAGGTCTCCTCTATGGGAACACTAGGAAATAAAGAACTTATATCTAATGAAATCATTTCATTTGAAGCTATGTTTAAATCTTTAATTTTATCGACAAAAGAAAAAGTATCTTTCACAACATATTTAGCATACTATGTATGTATTGGCTTTAATACATCAATTAACCATTTAGCTAAATTATGTTGTGGACATGACGACATATCCAAGATCGGCCTTATTGGGAATACCTCTGGAACAATATTGTCCATTATATAAAATAAAAGAATGTGATAAGAAAATCTGTATAAAGCTTTTCATCTGTTTGTTCTATGAAACATTAAATTCCAACCTTGGTTTCCATTTTTGTTTCGGTCTTATTAGAGATACAAAACGACAAGAAGTTCACATGTTTTTCAACATGTCTCAAACAATAATGGGCATAAAATAAATTTTGAGGTGGTTAAAGTTCTTAGTGTGCAGAAAAACTTTAGAAAGAGTTTAATTCATGAAGATCTAGAAATAGGCAATAACGATACTTTTAATGGAAATGTTGGTGAAGTGAACATTGAGCAGTGTTGGATTCAGCTTTTTGGCAAAAGAAGGAAGTTAAATTAAATCTGATGAAAAATTATAACTCTTTTCTGTTCTGATTATCTATACTTTATCATCATCAGCTTCTTGTATCATTCTATTCTCTCATCTGATTGGACAAAACTGATAGTAATTTGTTTTTTGACAAACTTGTCGTACCACTGAAGAAGACGTGTGAAGACAATCACCGTCGAAACGTTTGGATGACCGTGGCTGAGAATTCTAATATTGACCTAAGTTTTAATAAATTTTATTATAAAACTAATTTTAGATCATTTTCACTAATTCGGAAAAGATATCTGTATTTATGAAAAATATGTGGCATATTTTTCGTAATTCAAAATTCATTTGACTACGGTTTCATGAGTTTGATCTTCTGAATAATAGAAGATTACAAAAAATAGAATAAGATTGTAAAAATGTGAATTTTCTATCAAGCATCGACGTCTAAAACTAGTTGTGAGTTGAGATTTCTTTGCGATCAAGAGGATCGTAGAGAATTGGAATCACAAAACATAACTTTTCATATTGATGAAGCACGAATAGTCAAGTAATTTAGATTCTTTTTACAGATTCCACTGAGACCAGCACTCGTGAGAAAAACACAAAAATTACAAAAGTGTTGATAATGTCGACTTCTCACGAATATAGTTGATTGTACACATGATGGTTCACAGAATCAATATTCGTCCCCTTATTTTTATACTCGTACTTCTCTGCTCTCCTTCGATTGACCAATAGAATTTAAAAAAGAAACAAAATAACCAATTAGAATTAAGTATAATTTCTTGTCCAAGATTAAATCACTTTCTCGGTCTCTATTCATAACTTTAACCAAAGAATTTGAGAAAATTTAAAGAAGATATATTAAAACCAAATGTACATTTCTTGAGGCATCATCAGTGATAATTCTTCAGAAATGATATTAGTTAAAAGTTCATTCAAGATAATATTTTACAACTCATGAAAGAAATAGTGAAGTCAAAGAAAATAAGAATAAAATGCAAGCTGAAAAAACACCAAAACTCTCCAATAAGAAGCAACAGTGGAGAGAAAAGTGAAAAAGCTCACATAGGCCAAGGTAGTTGAAGATTATAAGATTAGTTTTTTTGAACACATAGATTAGGTTTATATAGGTTAATAAGAAATTTTTCTTTCACTGATATCCATGCTGTCGTCATTAGGGTTTTTGTATAAAACGGAAAAATTAGAAATTGAAGCTGTATGATTTTTTTGCCTAAGATGCCTTGTAACCGTAGTATCCTTTTTCAGATGATCCTCCGCTCGTATAGATAATTTCCTAATCGTTCTACCTATATATGAGGCTCCACAATCACATTGGAATTTGTAAACTAATAGAGTTTTCTCCTCTGGCTTCAGCAAATCCTTATGAATCAAACTAAATAATCTCTGAGTTTAAAATACAATTTTCAATTGTATGTTATTATAATGTTGATTGATGAGATCATTTAGCCTTCTTCTAATATCATTACTGAACCCATCACCTTTGAAATTGTGCTCCATAAAAATAGTTGTTTTTTTCCAATTCATCTGTTTCGCGAACCTCATTTCTATCCATAGATACATTCATGAATTTTTCAACAAATTTACCGGAATAACCATTTTCCTTCAGACTTAACTTTACGTTCTCTATTTCGTTAGACCATTCCTCAGGGCTTGCTATATTTCTTATCCTCTTACTTAGACCGAGGATCCATCTTCTCTTCTAGTCAATTTGAAATCTAAGAAACTCAAGATACCATTAGATTCTCTTTCCATAGTAAAAACTATATTCGGATGAAACGAATTCATCTTAGAGAAAAAATCATCTACTGATATGTTAGTTTTCATTAAAATAAAAGTGTCTTCAACATATCTGATGTAAACATCAGCGTAAGAGTTGATTGTTTCAGACATTTTAATTAATTCTAACCAACCTAGGAAGATGTCTGCTAAAAGAGAACTAAGAGGTGAACCCATAGCTATTCCATCTTTTTGGATGAATACTTTGTTTTGAAATGATAAAGGAACGTTTGTACAACAGATCCTAATGAGATCAGTTATTTCATTACTTTGCATTTCAAAACCTTCTTGTTGAAAGATTTAATAACAGATAATGTCTCCTCAATAGGTATACTAGGAAATAAAGAGCTTACATATAATGAAATCATTTCATTTAAACCAATATTTAACTCCTTAATTCTAACTACAAAAGCGAATTTTCTTAAAGAGAATCATGAAGAAATTTTACCATCAGATGTTCAAGAAATTGAATGTGTGTGTGTGTGTGTGACCCACTCTATGTTCATTGTGATAGTGGTGCGTATATGTGAGTAGAAACCCCTATTCTATGTAATAGGAAGAGAACAGTGTGACAGCTATGATTGACATGTTTGTATTCACACCCATCTATGTACAATGTACAAATGATCAACCCCATGACTAATCATGGATTCGGAAAACGAAAAATGACTTTTTTTGATTTTTCACCTAAAATCATTCAAAATCTGAGACTGGTTTCAAAATCAAATTTTAGCCATATATTTTAGAATCGAAGCTTGAAAATTTTCAAGTTTACTCTAAATTTCATGCTGAATATAATGGTACTAAATTTAAGTCTGACTGACTGCTGCTTTAGCTCTTTTTGCCACGGCCTCTTTCTGATAAGATAGAAAAAAAATTCGAAGTGGAAATTTATCAGAACAAAAGATTGAGAACATCTACAAAATTTCATCAACCTATTGAAAAATTTGAGATTCTGGTAGCAAAATATATTTAGGGCCTTGGGAAAATTGTAGAAGGAATATTGCTCGATTCTGATTAGCCGACAAATACTCAATTTCTATTGGTCTATTATTCATAAGAGTTGGGGTTGAAATGGTATACAAGTAACGTATACTTGCACATTCACACAACTCTCGTCACTTTGCAGAGCTTTTACCTGTAATAATTAATATAGAGAAATTATTTTCAATTTAGTTTATCGAGAAGTTCATTCTTCTTCTATGTTTTTAAAAATCATGCAAAAAGGTTATTTCTTGATTGCGGGTTGATGCATTTTTAGCATTAGGCTTGTTGATAAATTTCACACTGCTGAAGCAATTTTTGATTGTACTAGGATCGACCTTATCCCAGGCTTCTTCTTGCTACGTATTGAGACATTCTGATATTTTTTGGCGAGGTACTTGGTATCTTTGGTGCTGTATTCACTTCATTTTCAATAATTCTGATTGGTAAAATATAAACCTCAACGATGATTTAAGATTATCTAAGGTTTTCATAAAGTTTAAACTGATCTTAATCCCCAAGCATGTGAAGGCAGCACACCTAACTTCCTTCAAAATTTATTTTTGAGCCTATATTAAAATTCTATAAAAATTCAAAGCTACACTTGTCATTTAATAAATTTATATTATTATTAAACGAATGCATTGTTTGAATAAGACTGCAGGTATTGTTAATTTCTAACTTGGACTTCAACCTAGAGATTGTAAAATGATTGAATCTTGGTTAATAAATGATACTTCTACGTCGGAAGTATTGAAAAACAGGGTGTTTATTAACATTAAATGTAAATTTCAAAAAGCTTCATCAGCAAAGTAACTTTAAAAATGAAAATATGTATAGAATAATAATAAAATTACAAATATTAAAATGAAAATAGTAAGAAGCAAGATCCATAAAAGAAGAAGAATGCAAGCTGAAAAACACCCAAAAACTCAACATTAGTAGCGAAAATGGGAGTTCCAACATCTAGATTCAGAATTCATCCAATTTTCGCAATCTGCTTGCTTTTGATGTGGACATCACGACCTTTGAATCCTAATTTATTTGCAAAATCCTTGTCAACAAATAGATTTGATTTGAGCTGGGTTACATATGTTTATTGGTCTAACGAAGAAGCGGAGGGGATAAGATGTGAAAATGCGGGGGAGAATATGAATCATGTGAATCATAATATGTGTAATTGACTTTACTTATTGAACTAAATAAGAAATAATTTCATATTATCTCATTTATTCTGTAACATCATAAACAAGAATGAAGATGTCCGAATAGAACTAGCTATTAAATGTTTAGTATTTGGATCCTTAATTACTTTTCACATATTTTGGACTCCATTCATGTATTTTTTGAATAGACGATACTCAAACAAAAAATATCTGAAGTGGAATTGGGAATTGCATATACTTTAGATATTTTTCCTGAGAAACAATCATCTAATCTTTTCAAGCGCCGGCAGCTACGTCAAGATGTGAGTTGAGATTTGTTTTTGCAATCCACGAAAACTAAATTTACTCAAAAAAGAGTACATTATCATGACGCCTTAATAGTCAAGT
>SSNU01000005.1:0-30540 GCA_012064415.1 Gyrodactylus bullatarudis
AGCTGAAACAAAATTAATAGATGGACCAATGGAAGGCCTCAAAATATTTGCATTGTAAAAGTATATAAACGTTACCGGGGTAGAGTCTGAAGAGACCCGGCGAAATATAACGTTTATCACTATAATATACGCTTGTTTTCTCTAAACCTTCCTCATGTGTTTAGATCCAAACGAAAATTACGAATAACTTAACATGAAAATATATAATTATCAGGGGTTTGAGAGATTCAGTTTGTTTTATCACATTTACCAAGACAGTTTCATGAATAGTAGAATGACATGATCTATTCAAAGATGTATAAGGTAATTTGGTACCCTCACACACATCCATGTATTTCACTCATAGTTTTGATACCGGAGTATAGTATATGAAAAATATAATTACCGGTTACATTTATTATAACCTTCCTATACTTTAGTGTCAAAACTATGAGGGAAATGAATGTATGTGAGGGTACCAAATTGCCTTATACATCTTCGAATGGATCATATCATTCTACTATTCATGAAACTCTCTTGGTTATTAACTTTATAAAATCATTCAAAAACCCAGGTTTTACGACGAAAAATAACGAAGTTTTAAGGGCTCATTTTGCCTTTAAAATAGCTTTATAGATAAGGTCATATTTAAGGTATTATGTGTTACATAAAGCCTTTTTGTAGAAAACGCGTCACTATCTTAAATTTTCAACCCCAAGTTATAAGGTCTAGGCAATACATCTCATCGGGCAATCCATATCTGTCCATAGTCTATACATGCACATGCTATAAAAGTTTCAACGATGTACTCTTTGATATTTCCATTTGAATCAACATTCTGTTTGATCTTATTGCCTTGTAAATTCCTCTGATGAAATGCAGTAATCAGAGGCTGGTTAACGTAAAAATTCTTTTCGTAGTTGACGTAGCAATGACACTTCATACAGTACAACTTGAAGTTTATCTCCTGGAACTCTGAAGGATGTTTCCTAACAATGGCTTATTGTTTCTTTTGGGGCGTTTTACTCTTGGCATATTATTAGCCCTTAAAACTCGGTTAATTTTGTCGTAAAACCTTATTTTTTGAATAATCTTATATAAATGAGATAAAACACACTGATTAAACCCATAAGCGTTTATAGACATTTTTTTGCCCTGGCAATAACTCAATGTCTTATTGATCCGATTTTTAGGTAAAAATTTTTGAGGTTTAATTTCAATACTTCATTGTGAATCTGCTAAAAATTACTCATAAGTAAACCAAAATATGAAAAATCAGTTAATGTTGAAACTAAACTATAAAACTGAGATAATTTTTAAATTTCTATGTATAAAACCATGACCAGAACAGAGAAAAAAGCTGGTTAAAATAGAAATTTTAATATTTTTCGAAGCTCTATTGATGCCCTTTTAGTATTTAATCAAATAAGAAATTTTTACCAAACGAATATTCAATCAAAAAAGTTTGTGAGTTTATTTTAAAATAATATAAAAATATTCAATTAGATGAACGCTATTGTTTTCAATCCAGGATTTATAGATCAAAGATTTGATTCAATTCAATTCAGATTTTTATTCGTGAATAAAATAATAATAATAGATGCTGTAGCTAGAGATCGGGCATTAAAAGCATCAAAATTCTGATACAATGAGTGTAAGAAACGATATTGTATTCATTCTACCTCTAAGGGTGAAATTATATCAGCTAACAAACCAATGCAAGCATACACACAAAGAAAAAGAAATTTATATTAGAATATTTTAGTACGCACTAGGAGTAGATTTCAGGAATTAAATTTTGGTAATTTTGAAACGCTCGACTGTAAAAGTTATTCAGTGGAGTAAACTATTTCGAATTGTGTTTAAATTTGTGAAAAATAAATTATTTCCAAATTAGTGACATAATAGAGCCGAAGTTCTATTTTTAAGCTACCAATAGCAAAAAGATGATCTGACTACTTACAAGGGAGCTTTGTTATTCTGTTATTTAGGTTCCTGTTTGATTTTTCGTATTTTTATTACATAAGTAATTGCAATAACACATACAAAAAGAAAGCAAGACCTTCTCTGATAAAATGAGAATTGAGAAATTTTCCCCTCTATTGAAGTCAATGTAAAAGTTTTACCTCTATGTCACAAGTAAATATATCCACGGTAAAAAAATCTACTCCTTGTACGTACAGACCTTAAAGTATGCAAACAAAAGAAAGGTCAATCATGTTTCATGTAAAGTTTATCATTTTGGTTATTTGAATGTGAAGAGTATGCCACGAAATACAGCTCTATTCTTTGAGAAACTTGTCTTTTATATATATATTGCACAAACTCTCGACATCTTTCAAACAAGAAACTATCAATAATTAAAAATAAATTTTGTGTAATTTTTTATTTAGGCAAGATGTAGTGAAAAGGAATTCAATGACTGGATAGTTTTGGAAGATTGTTACAATACTGGGAAATTTGGAAGAATTGTGAAAGTCAAAGAAACTTTAAAACCAATTCAGGATGATTTAAATGACGATGTTTGTTATAAAGTGGATCGTCAAAATAAAATATTTCTGATTCAAACAAAAATCCAGGTGAGAATCTCAAGATATTATCAAAATCATATAGGGATAGGGAATCTAAAAAAGCCAACTAATTGAATATTTAAAGAAAAGTTGCATCCAATATTGACATATTGCACTTTAACGTGATGTGTTACATTATTTATAATATCTACATTGAATATTTTATTTTTCAAGTATCATCGATGAAATTTAGATCACCTTTTTTTCTTCCCCAGTGCATTGTATAAGAAGTCTCAATTCCGAACCCTACACAATTGGAATGTTTGATAAAAAATCTTCACAGCCTCAACAAGTGCTTTTAAATTTTCGAATCGTAAAATTTATTTCCTAAACGATAAACAAAGTGATTTTTTAGAGATCAAACAGTTTACGAACCTGTATCATGATATAATTTTCGAAAAATTTAAACACTGAGCGAACAGTGTATACACAGTTTATAGTTTCTACATTACACGTAACATATATAACAATCGAGTTCTATAAATTGATTACAACATATACATATATATCGACTATGATGGACACTTCGATAAAATCAATTTCAGAAAAAAAATTTTATTTTGCTCAGAAAATCAAAGTTAAATACAATAACCCTATTCATTTAATTCTTCAGTCAGACTATAACTATCTGACCGCCGAAACGTCTCGAAGAGGCTTCGGAAAAAGATTAGTTATATTCCAAATAAATCTACTTTAACTAATTTTTATCGATCTTACTGAGACAATCACGTCATACTACATGATATTCAAATTTCCCACGCCATTATGTTTGTTTTAAGAAATAGAACTATCAAACAAAATATAACTTTTCTGACTTTTTGAGGCCCTACTGATTACTAATTATTAGGGCCTCAAAAAGCATTAAAATAGTTATTTTAACCAGTTATTCCCTCTGTTTTGTAAACCATTGAAAACTATAATCTTTTCTGCTTTTTCATCAGGGTTAAAATACCTTTTGTAGACGAAATTGAGAGGTTGTTTTATTCAAAGCAAAAATGATTTTTTCAAATTGAGTGACCAAAATAAGGGCTGTTTTTACAATATTAAATTTTAAGGTCAAATGCTAAATAAATAATGATAAAATTTATTTTCAGGTATTATTTTTTGAGGCTCTACTAACTAGTAATAAGACCATTTTATGCTAATTATTAATCACTTTTGATACGACCTAATTACTCTTCAATAAAAATTAGTTAAAGTAGATTTATTTGGAATATAACTAATCTTTTTCCGAAGCCTCTTCGAGACGTTTCGGCGGTCAGATAGTGAAGTACCATCCTCAGTGGATGAAACGCTTGTCATCTGAAATCTCTTCAATTTTATCTAAAATCCTTGGTATTCCTATTGGTCCAAATCTAAAAAACCATCTAAAATTGAATAAACCTTAAAAACAATCAGGTTGCCTGTAGAAAAAATCAAACACGAAAAAACATGAAATTAACCATCTGCTAAATCCAAAGTTTATGAAAGTCTTCTTTTCTTTACGTATAAATGCAACCAATGCTATTTCAATTTCACCAATATTGCCATTGATAGTATCATTTGTACCTATTTCTAGAGCTTCTTAATTAATTATTCTTTTTTTCAAATTGATTTTGATCCTAAATTATCTTAGCATTTTCGAAGTCGAAAATGTGTCCCTCCCCTGTGTGTTCCATTAGTTGTGAATTGTAATAACCCCTGAGAACATCTTTGTGATGTTCATTAATCCTACACTCAAAAGATCTACCCGTCTGTCCTCCGTATTTCTTACTACAAGAGCAATCAATAGAATACACACCTTTTCCTTGCATCTGATTTATATCTGACCTTTCATTATTAATCTTATTTAGGATATTATTTTTATTTAAAAAAACTCTTAAATTATTTTTTCCTATAAATCTTGTTGCTAATTTCTTATTAAATGGAGTATAATCTAAAAACACTTTCTAACTCATTCTTCCCGATTCTAGGACCATAAAAACTTCTCAAAACCTCTGACATTTTGTCCCTAATAACCTTGTTAGGATAACCATTCCTGAAAAAAACTCTTTTTGCTTAAATGTTCTTGTACAGTTGATCATACAACACGTAGAATTTCTCCTTTAAGAGTACTAATTTTATACTTACGAGAGGGATGACTCTTATAATTAAAAACAATAGTTATTATAGTTAATTATTGGATATTTTCAAAAATTTACTTCTTAATTAAACCATTATTTAGACGTAATTTTAAATCTAAGTAATTTAAATCAGATGGTTTTTTAGATCTGGACAAGTAGGAACACCAAGGTTTTTAGATAAAATTGAAGAGATTTCAGATGACAAGCGTTTCATCCACTGAAGATTGTCTATCTGGAAAAATGTTAGTTATATTCCCATTAAATCTACTTATATCTACTGAAGGTTTCACATTCCATCATGGAAAAAAACTGTTAATTACTCTTCCTGTACTTCAATGTTGAGACTTTAAGTGAAATACATAGATTTGTGTGAGGGTATGAATTTACGTTATATACCATCGATAAGATCATAGCATTCTAATATTCTTTAACACTTTCGATACCAGAGGTCATATACGATCACTATGTTCGAACTGAATTTTCCAATAATTTTGAAACTTTTTTTCATGATTATTTTGTGATAAACAGTCAATTTCACACGTGATGTCTCGTGATGAATTTATTTTTTTCATGAACATGTTAATTTATACCTCTCTGTCCCAAAAATTCAACCAATGAGCGTTGAGTATTTATTGACCAATCAGGAATAAGCATCCTAGAATCAAAATTCTTTATATCTCTAACACTTTCATGCTGTATAAAAATTACTATTTTCATAATCAGTATTACATTTTATACATCATTGAAAAGAGAATTTTTTCCTTTTTCAAATGCACTAAATTTATTTTTTCTATCTTCACTATTAACTGAGATAAAATATCTCTGAAACCTTTAGTCGTTTTGAAAAACAAATAGCACCATTCGAAAGGGCATCAAATTTTACGTAAACCTGCGAAGTTTCAGTAAAAAATATCCCGATAACCCATATACTTTGTCGAAATAAATCAGAAATCGATAATCAAAAAATCTTAATTGAAATCATATCTAACTAAAAAAGACAGATATTCATATCCCTCCCCTTCTCTCCTCGCTAAAATTAGAGAAAGTCAAAGGTTAAAAAAAACATACAAATGTGTGAATAAACAATCACAATGTCTTACATCATTCATATCTGTCCATCACATTCAATGTCAGAGCTGGAGTACCTACCGGGTCCTATCCCTCAGTCTAACTAGTCAAGCCTTTCGATCCTATTGCAGCTATATATTCGATATTTTACAGCTCTCTTTACTTTTAAATTTAGAAATTCTTTTAAATGACTGATTTTTTAATTCTCAAATTTTTCTACAGTCCAACTACGAAGTGAGTTTTTTAGAACGCTGAGAAAATATCTTTTTCGCAATACCAAAGAAATATATCGAATATTTTTCTTGTCTTAGTCCAGGGCATATATTTTACATAAAAATAAACGTACATTTTCATATACGTTCGGATAACTGGAAATATTCATCAATTAAAATATTAACAAAAGAATTATATTTTATAGAGATATGTACATTTCGCCAGGTCTCGTCAGTCTCAATTTCTGGTTCAATATTTAATAAAAGTTGTTGCAATGAAATTGTAAATCTTCTCTTGAGTAATTCCAATCGATGAAAAACCAAAAAACTTTTCTAGTATTCAGGTAGAAAAGAAAAATTAAAAATCAATTGGGCCACGCTAGTTCTAAATTGTGCGTGTAGTTCTTTTGAATACACAGATTTGGATCTTCCTTCATAATGTTAAATTTCTCTATGATTTTGTGGTCCGTCAATTGATCGCTTGAATTTCTAAATATAATTCTGAAATTGCTTTCGTTCGCCTCACACCCGCATCTATCAATGTGTTTTTTAATTGACGAACTATTTTTGTTTAAATATTCATCAATCCTAATCGCTAACCTTCTCTGCGTTCGACCTATATATCTAGCTCCGTATATTTGACTGTATTTTGGTTTAGGTCAATGTAAACTCAAACATTACCTACCTAATTGAGCTCATAAAATGAGGCTTCAGGAACTCAACTGATAGGTATATAGGTGATATTTAGGATTGATAAAATTTGAGAACTGGCCAAGAAGAAGAAAATGGTTTGCTTGAAGATAGGTAGCCCATTTTTTTAAAGATTTGCCAGAATTAATTTTCAAGAAATTACTGATTTCTACTAGTTACATTTGCTGGGCGAACTTCTCCAGTACCCCTGTCGAAAGAGCTAACAATACATTCATCTTCGCAGCATAAATACCATATTATATTTTCTTTTCGAAACTTTTTTTTTATCAATTTCAACCATATGACTATTCTCTACTATTTGAGCTTGAAATTTAGCTGCATTCAGAAAAATATTACGAAACAAATAAAAATTCTATCGTCTTTCTTGCCACAATACCTGAATAATATGTTCTATCTGAACTAAAGTAGTATCACATTCAGGGGGATTAAACAATAAATTTCCTGATAAACTAAATTACCCTTAGATATTGATTAGTATCTTCCACACCTAGTAAATTGCTTGAAATTAGGTCTAGTTGGAATGACGGCCAAATACTCTTCATTATGACATGGAGAAGACTTAAGATTAATAAAGTTATTCTATACTAAATAGTTACGAGTTGCAAGACTCAAAGATGGCGCTCTTGTAAATTGCATTTTATGAATGATTCTCTTTTCAATCATTTTTGAAGTACCTTTAATTGATTCCCAGATACTTTTTTGATAAAAGGGCCAGTTCTCAAATTTTATCTTGATTTAATCCTATCACATGAATATTCTTCATCGAATAAACTGAACCTTAACCGAGCCATAGACTAAGTATAAGGTGGATATAGGCAGTTTTATACTAAATAATATACTCGAATAGACCTTACAACATAGGGGTGCTAGGCCCAACTTTTCGCTGAACCTGAAACGAACTGCCACCGAATAATCTTGTGGAAAAGTATTAAGGGACTTTGTTTTTAAAGCTTAGAATCGAATAGAAACCTAATTGTGTCCTCATCTATTAAAATAAATATTGGATAATTAAAACTAACTAATTAGCAAGTTAAAGTTTTGTTATTTGATTATGCGAGTAACGTGATCTACGGATTAGATTGATAGAATAATCAACCGTTTATCTATTTTCTTAATTAGATGAGTTGATAAATGAAATTTTCAATTAAAAACTAATATGAATGCACTTAAACTTAGATCAGATGATGATGGAGAAAACTTCTGGCTTCTCGTTGAATGAGTCAATGTTCACTGAATAAACCAATCTGGAGAGAGAATTTCATTAATTTGTGAAAACTTGGTATTATTAACTAGAAAAAAACTACCAGAAATAGCCACAATTCGAAAAAATGTTTCAACTAATAATGCTTGAGAATTAAGTTTGACTAGTTTAAATAATTCGTACTGAGGTAAAAGATTAATGTGTATATCTAGTCTTGGTAGATGTCTTCAAACATCAGTTTTGAGCTGAGTCAACTTTTTTATTTTAATAAAGGAAGGATGCCAGTTATTTCAAAAATCTTCTCCTTTTATTAACGCGTAAATAAAATATACTTTTATCCCGTCGTAGTGATGGATTAGAGTTAATCAAAATGAAATCATAATCCGATCGTATGTAATATAAGCTATGTGACGTTAGATTTTCAGTCACCATCCATTTTTAAGAAAAATATATTCTTTTCAGGAAAAATTGTTGATGTACGAAGCAACAATATGCCGTTATCTTACAATGCATGACAGTATCATGGTACCGATGCATCAAAGGATATTAGATCTGAAAAAATCTAGATATCTCCTTAGATTTTTCACTGGAGAAATAAGTTATAGCCTCGCACAAATAAAATCAAAGTTCCCTTTTCATTATGGAAATTTAAAATATATCATGTACCAGTTGTTCGTGATTCTCTATGAATTATACACCATGAATATTGTACATAGAGATATTTGCTTATCAAATTTGTATATAAACCAAAAGGGTAAAGTAAAGGTAATTTCTCTAGTCTCTAATCATTTTTTATATAGATTGCCACTTTTCGGTATGCAACTTTGAATGACGGCCGAATCAAGTTTGCGCCATTAACTGAAATGAGCCGTTGGGCGCCAGAGGCCATTTGCTCCATGCTTCAACATAATAAGCATATAAATCTACCAAAGGATATGAAAAAACGACCTAGTTTCACTAAGGAATTTTATATTTCTTATCCATATGATACTTGGTGTGTTGGTTTGGTTATACTCGAACTTTTTGGAACAAAAATTCCCGATACGAAGGGAAACATATTTGAATTTAAAGAATTAAAATTTTTGTACATACAAGATAGTTACAAGAGGAGTGTTCGAGACGATTATTTACGCAAGGAATTTCTCGAAATTAATAACTCAGGGTCATTTGAGTTTCCAACTCATCTCTTTCAGACGGATCAAAAGATAAACTTTGAAAAACTGGAAAAAATTAAGCACAAAGAATGGAAAGATCTTCATCAAAAGAGTAAACAGATGCACTTCCGAAATACAAAAGGAGTGTGCTCACATCAAGAGAAGGAAAAGTTGTATCACATGGTTAAAAAACTGCTCGAATCTAAAGAAAAGGATCGACTTGGAGCTGAGAATATTGATGATATATTTGAGGATCCTTATTGGAAAGGCTTCTGCTCTGAAGAAAGAGTGAGTTTCAGATAATAATTTAAATTTTGAGTTTCATCCATCCATAGCAAATTTAATATTGAATCTAAATTGTATAAATTTCATTATGAGGATTGAAAGACAAGTGAATAATTAGTAATAAAGCTTTTATTCCTCTAGTCCTCATCAGACTCTTACACCTGCTCGAATCCTCAAGAATCCTAGCAACCTTTTGCAACATTTTACGTTGATGCCTAATTTGGTTGCCAACCCCTACTGTGTTATAGTCGAGTGATTCTCTGTACCAGAGTATTGCTCTTTTGACCACACTAAAAACTTGCTCTGATTCAACAATAATAGGATTAACACCGTAAAGATGGTAAAGATATTTTAAGAAAATTTATCAAGCTTCCATGAACAGTATTTTGATATATTTCCTTGATTTAAAAAAGATAATTGCAGATTTTATAATATTTTTTACATGCTTTATGTTTTTTAGAAAAATATGAGCAAATGTCTTTGGGACTCACAGAAAGCAGCGTCGGTCATCAACAAGATGCTATCCAAGCAAAATATTTTCAAACGTATCGCACACAAAGATAAATGATCTCTTTTTGATTAAAATATAAAAATTGATTATAAAATATAACACTCTTCAGCTATTTATGGCCTATTTGTTCTCTAGATACATTGTATTGAATGGTAATTATTTTAAAGTCTCATGATATTTATTATCGAGACTTTTTCTGGTAATTTAAAGAAATAGAGACACCAGATTCAATAAGAGTATATTTTAAATTTGTTGCTTATTATGCCAAGTTATGATTTGAAACTACCTTTTGTTGGTTGTTTGTTTTGTCTTTCAATTCTTATTCCATTGGAGATGAACAAAATCTGACCTCTTTGCCAAATTCATAATGAATTGAAAACTTAACATGCTCTCTGTCATTGGCTTTGAATGCTATACATTTCTTCAGTTTTCATTGGAAACAATAAAAACTTGATGTTCTGGTATTAGATAAAGTTTCTTCCTGTCAGCTCTACTAAGTCTTGAATAGGTTTTCTTTGATGAACAGCATCATATAGGCATACAGAGCCAATGGTAGAGAACGTGATAAGTTTTCAATTAATTATGAATTTGGCAAAGAGGTCAGATTTTGTTCATCTCCAATGGAATAAGAATTGAAAGACAAAACAAACAACCAACAAAAGGTAGTTTAGAATCTGTTTAGCAGACTATTGCTGGCTCTTGAGATAAGCACTTTCCTCCTAAAACTCTCTGAAAACTGTAAGTCTTGAAAAAGTTATTGTAATATGTAAAAAACAAATTTTTTCTGTATAAAACAGTAAATTCATTGATGAAAATAAAAAATGTACATAATCTATTTAATTTGTCAAGAGAACTTTGATAAAATTATTTCTTAAAAATTTTAATAAAATACACAACTTAAATTCATTCACAAAAATATCGAATTTATCATGATCTATTGTATTTGTTAAGAAAACTTGAATAAACTTCTATTTAATTGGCTAATTCATGTTTTATATGAACCAATGAGAATAAAGCAGGAATTAAATATATACTATATATTATATAGCTAAAATTTAAAATTTAGCAGATGAAATTAGCTAATAACTCCCGAAATTTGAGGTACAGGTGGGAACCGTATTTGGGGAGTGTAAAACTTCACCTCCGTTCATTTGTGTACATTTGTGAATATTCACAGTTTTTCAATAAATAAATAACTTGTCATTGTACTTTGAAGTAGGTCTATTAGGATCATGGTATAAATTTTTGTCTGAAAATTTTGAAAAGTCGAGATTTTCAGATCATTTGAGAGAGAATTGAATTCTGATCATAATGGTATCGTATATTGGGGAGGGGGGTTGTTTTTTATAAGCTTAAAATCAGAATAAAGTTGGTCCAAGTAATTTTTCTACATTTTTCATGAATGTCGATTTTAGTGTCAAATGAAAGAGGATAATTACAGGTGACTAATGCATTTTTTAATTTAATTACATCTTTTCTTAACTTGTAACATAATACAAAAATATCGAAATGAGTTTTGCTTGATTTGTCTTTACCAATTTTTGTGTATGAGAATATTCACTGAAAATTCCACGCACCCCCCCCCCCTAAGAATAAAAATAAACCTTGAAATGCCAAAACTAATGTGTCCCCTTCGCCACATTAAAGAGTGAGAGATAATAATTTAGTCTATAATTATAATTACGAACATTTAAATCTGACACCAGAAATTAAATTCAAAATTGTAAGAAAAAAAAAGAAAAAATTCAAAGAAAAAAATTCATCATTAATGCATTTGATCATGCAATTTACTAAAATCCCTTTTTCAGTTTTTGAGTAAATAAGATTCATTTGTTAAATCAACATATATTGAAAATAAAAATTTCGCATATATCTTACTTCTGCGCTTTCTTACGGGGACACTTAATTGGATAATACCTATAAAACGGTTACCACTCGATTCATTATCTATTCTTCTTTTTATTGATACTAATTTTGTTGCTATGTTATCAACAATATCCGATAAAATGGACGTTTCACAACTTAAGACTTTGAGAATTGTGCATATGTGTCAATAACTCAGCTTTAAATTCAAGGCAGGATTCGGAATCAGCATGAAATTTCGCACCAGAAATGCATTGTCTGATGAAAATCTCCTGACCTCGCCACCACCCGTGTAATTTATTGACTAACTCCAGATGCTACAGTAGTTTATCTTGTACAAATAAATAATCCCTGCCCATTCCAGTTATTCATACGAATCAAACATAATGAAATTACAGTGTTTTTAGACAATTCACCTACTAGCTAAGTGTGGTCACTGGTTATTACTATATCCTTGTGAAACTAACTTGATGGAGATTGTCTTCTCACACCTAGATGTTAGAAATTCGGATTGTAGGTGGTGTCAATACTATCGGAGTGTGGAGTAATAGGAGATGAACGGGGGTTCTGGCCTAGTGGTTAGAAGCGTTGCCTCACAACGTTGAAGACCTGGGTTCGAATCCTGGCTATGGTGTAGTCCTAATAAGGACGAAACGCGTCTACATCTGTCACCGTGAGTTGAATATTATTCGACTCTCTTATGGAATTGACACCACCTACAATCCGAATTTCTAACATCTAGGTGTGAGAAGACAATCTCCATCAAGTTAGTTTCACAAGGATATAGTAATAACCAGTGACCACACTTAGCTAGTAGGTGAATTGTCTAAAAACATAATGAGCATTTCAAAATGGATAATTTCCAATATGGTGCACATAACTTGATACGAGCCAGTAAAATATTCATATTTTCTAATTTGATAAAATAAATAGAAAACATTCTATTTTTCTAAATTCTGATTTAGCAATGAAATGGCATGTCTTTTTTAGATACAAAAACTGTTGATTTATATCCATATACAGTTAATTACACACATGATGGCTCACGAGATGAATATATTTTCTACCAAAATTATATTTATACCTCTCTGCTCCTCTTCAGGTGACCAATAATATGCATGAACACCAACAACCAATAGAATTTGAGTATTTTCCTAACCAATTTTTCCTCCACTTTTCACGAACTCAAAGGCTAAGCTATACAGGAAAAAATTTTAAGTAACATGAATTTAATTCATTCATTAAAATCAAATTTATCATGATCATCAATCTTTTCTTTCTCAATTTTTTAACCAAGTATTTCCGATACTTGATTGGAATTTTACAATTTTGGACAAGTTTTAGTTTCAAATTAATTGAGTAGACCATTGTTCTATGGTGCTTTATAAATTTTTATATTCATTTCTCGATTGATTAAAATCAGATTTCCTTCATCTAAATTTTACACGAATTTATCCATCTGATGCAATTTTGAATTGTCTCATTCATAAAATTATTCCTGGCTTCTCTAGCAAAGGCATTTATTTTTTTGAAATTGAAACTTTCATATTCATTTATTTAAATAATGATTTATACAAGTTAGGGAACAGTGAAGGAGTGTTCAATGTGTCTCTTTCAGTCTTTTCATTCTAATCATAAAATGAAGGTCTACTATGCATATTAGAATAGTCAATGAGTATAACTCATGATTTTAATGTTATTAAAAATCACACATTGATCTAAAAATCGAGTCCCCTTCTATTTAGTGATAAAATCTAAAGTCAAGGGATGTTTATAATGTTAAACGTGTGACCCCTCTATATTGGCATTTTGTGTGAAATGATGAGACCCACCTAGCATAGCATGTAATAACACGAAAAAGATAATTTTAGACCCATTTTGTTATACAGATTGTTTCTATCACATTTTGTTCGGTAATAATTAATTCATGAGGGAGAGTGAAAAAGAGGGGGATGTAAATTATAGTGTTGATCTTTCGAAAATGATTATTCTTCTAACTAAACATAAATGTTCATCGTTTTTAGCTTGGTATTACATTGTAATTGAAGATTTTCAAATGGAAAATAAATGAAATTATCCATCAATAGAAATAATCTGATGAATCTTGTGATAAATCCAAAATCTCATAGAACAAACGGTACTCAATTTGCTGAAACTAAAAGTTGGCTTAAATTTTAAAAAGAAATATTGTCGATACATTTGATGAATTAATATAATGCATGTTAACTGGAAATACTTTCTTGCATATCTTGGTTATAGAGTTATATAAAATGCCATAGAAGCCTGGAATAATTTGATGAATCAGACAATTATTAAAATTGAAAGAAAAGATTGATGATCATGATAAATTTGATTTTAATGAATGAATTAAATTCATGTTACTTAAAATTTTTTCCTGTATAGCTTAGCCTTAGAGTTCGTGAAAAGTGGAGGAAAAATTGGTTAGGAAAATACTCAAATTCTATTGGTTGTTGGTGTTCATGCATATTATTGGTCACCTGAAGAGGAGCAGAGAGGTATAAATATAATTTTGGTAGAAAATATATTCATCTCGTGAGCCACCATGTGTATAATTAACTGTAAGTGAATAGATGTTATTTAAGACTAACTTGAATAAAATAATTTTTCTACCATTGAGATCATGTTGAATCTAAAGTTGAATTTTTTTTTAATTCTAGAATTTAGTTTATTATAGTTTTATGAACCATGTAGTTACTTACTTATAAGTACATCTAAAGAATATTCGTTAAAATATAAAATATTTTATTAGAAAAAAACTGGATGTCTTGGAGATATTTTCTAAGGTAACTTGAATCAGAAAATATTTCGGTTGTAAAAATACATATTTGACTTTTTTATGATATGAACAACAATTTGCAAACTAATAACAGTAACTGGTAGCATTTAAGTTTTAGATGAATTTTCAAATGTGCTGCAGTTAAGGAAAATTCATAACCTTTGAAAATTTTATGATATAATTTATGTTTAATAATGATTCATTATTAATGATAAAAGTTAATATCAATGTTAACATTTCAAATTAAAAAAATTGATAACACAAAAATAAAAAATTTAAAGAATTAAAATTTGATTTTGTTTGTCTTTACAGTTTTGCACCAGTTTTGGTGTGTGAGAATGTGCACACCCCGATTTTCCAGCTAAAAATAAGAGTTCGTATTTAAAATCTACTAAGAAGTAGTACAAATATATTTAAATTTTAATATTTTGGGCAAATTTTGTTACTTTTCTAGTTTTTGGTCTCAACTTGTAGAGAATTCTCTCCTGATTCGATCAATACCACTAAACCCTATCAAATTCGTTCATTAAGTATGGAAACTATTGAAAATAAACTTCGAAATTTTGATGAAAAATTAATGCGTCACCCTCTCCCCTAATTTATAAGTTGAGCTAAAGTTTCTTACTAATTATGCATTACATTTCAGTCACAAATTTAAGGTCAAATTGTTTCATAATTACACCTTGTTGAACTAAAAATCAATAGAGAATTCTATCTAAAGTCTATTCAGTGACTTTGGAAACATTATTCAATAAATTGAGCTCATTGTTAGTCAAAATTTAAACACCCATAACCTTTTTATTATGAATGATAAAAATGTAATTCTTAACAAGTTGAGACCAAAAACTGGTGCACAAATGTATCAATTTATTTCCGTACAAACTTGAAAATGAGAAAATCTAATTTATAACAGATTCTGAACGTATTACTTAAAGTCATTTTCTGAATAAGTTGTCATTTTTAATTCTAGAAATTCACGTTAGTTGATTTGATACTTGACGAGGTAATTTTACCTTTCTGAATTCTGTATCTGCATTGTAAACTTTTTTTACTGAATTTCAATTGTTAAAACAATGTTCATTGAACATTCTGTGTTTTATATTTTTATATTCAGAAAACTATCTATAGATACCCGATTTTTTTAGCGCGTTCATTTAATGAAATTAACAATAGATTTTTCAATTATTCAATTAGTCGAGGGAAATTTTTTCCTTTCATTAGTTTGGATATTTTTAACAATTTCTGGTCATTTACTACGATTTGAAACGCTATTTCTAGGGCTTGTTGGCTCTGAACCCTGTTATTATTAATTAAATATTTAAAAAGTTTCATATTTCGAGTAAACATAGGATATGAGGGGAACAGATAGATTAAACCGGCTTCAAATGTGGCATAATTCAAAAAATTTCAATGCACCAAAGTGTGAAAAATTTCATTTAATAACGATCAAAATCTAAATTTGATATGTCTACTGAAACTTTCCATATACTAAAATTTTCCAATTAAAGCTTTGAGAACATTTATAAAATGAGAGAAAACTAATAATTCGATAAAAGGCCTATGACGTTGATAATCTTATTTGGCTGCCTAGTTAATTTAGAATTATTTTTGAAGTAAAATCTAAGGAAATTATAAAGATACCAACATTTAACATTTCTTGAGAACTCTACTGATTATTCTGAAAAGAATACGTTAGAAATCAATGCCTGTTTCGTTATATGAGTTTATTTGCTTAACGTATTTAAATGTAGAGAATGTAATTAATCAAAAAATAAAAAAAAATCACTCTGAGAAAGAAACAGAGTATACTAGAACAAGATAGATATTTTCAACTTATTGATTCATAACATTTTCTCTATTGTATTAGGTTAAAGTTAGAAGAAATCGTGTTTATCAATCATGTAACAAAACTTGGCATCTTTTAAATTTATGATTGAATTCATTCATAATAATTACAATAGGTTGATATTTTGACATCTTTGGTTATTGGACAAAAGCAGCATCTTCCTTTATTCGGTGTCCTTTTAGTATCAAGATCGTTATTGAATATGCTAGTTCTTCGTCTTTTGGCGCTAATACTTTCTTCCTGCTCGGATTCTACTCCCATGAGCTGATAGCTTAGCTCCATTAGAAATATTCATCGTGCACATCTTTTCGTTTGATTATCTGGTCATTTTATGGAATGTAAAACATAGGCATTATATGCTGCCATATCTAAGATATTCCAAAATACTGATAAGGGCCATCTTTTTGTAGATCTTCTGCAAGAATAATTTCCAATCAACTGATCCAACACCGCCTTTAGTTTTGTTATAATATTCGATTATTTCTAGATTGGATCCAGTGTCATCAGTCTGTTGATGGAGGGTAGAAAGCACCAATACAGGTTTATTATTTTTTGGCCGTAACGTAGAATTGATATTGGACCATCAAATATATATTCAATTTTACCAGGATCTATCTTTGTGGTTTGAAAAGAAAGTGCTAGAAAAGTACGATTTTTGAGAACTGTGCCAACCAATTCAGTTTTCTTTTTTACCATATCTAAGGCCAAATTATGGGTCGTAAAAAAATTGTCGCAGGTTATTATTCCACCTTTGTTGATGAAAGGATTTGAAAGTTCTCTAACAACTCTTTCTCCTTGACCTTTTTAGGGAAAATATCCTTCTTTTCCGATATAAATTTCAGCATTGCACAGATATGCATTTTTAGAATCACACAAAGCCCATACTTTGATACCGTATTTTCAGGCTCAGACGGCATGTATACTTTGGAGGGACATCTTCCACGAAAACTTATCAGCAGAAAATTCATAGTCATCTTCCCAAAGGTCTTGGAGTTCCATATTTTTCTGCTTAGAAACTCCAAAATATAACAGGACGTCTATCCATTTACGAAGTTCATCTATACTTATTCTTGCACTACTTGATTTTCGATGGTCCATATACTTGTTCGTATATTTTACGGTATTTCCGAGAATTTTGGACAAATAAATAGGCTGGGAAATCGGTGTAAGGGAAGGAGCAAAATTTTTATGAATGATATTGTGGCTTCCAGGACGACTTCGCACCCAGACTGTCTGGTAGGTGATGTTTCCGTATTTTAAAACTATATCAGCTCCAAAGGATGAAATGAAAAATTTATTGAACAACACATATGTTCTGCTTTACAATTTTCATTTTCATATAAAAAGTTGATAGAAATTAATCTTCTCACAAAAAATGTATAATAATTTAATATTTATAACTCTATGTTTTTATATAAGAATAATAAAATAAATGCATTTTGTAAATATGTTTTTTTGTTTTTTTTTCTTCTTTTACTATCATTCGGTGATAAAGAGTTGGTAAATATATGATAATTAATATCAAAGCATTTGTAATTTACGGTCAGGCATTATACCTTATGAAGATAATTGGTATTTTGTAACAATCTGTTCATTAGTTTCTCTTCATTTATATTGTTTCTCTTCCTGAAACAATCACTTTATATCAGTTAATCGTTCATTATGAATTACATTTAATCTACATGTCCCTTTTTTCAATTTGTTGATAATAATTATAACTTCAGTGTGTTTTTATTTTAGAAATATTTTCACAAGCTGATGGTGAAGATTCCCACAGCAATAGACAGCCTTTTATTCTGTGTATTTTATTTTTTAAAAATTAATTATGGGCTGAAAAATATCATGAGGAGAGCAGTTTATTATTATTTTTTTTGTCTTTGCAATGGCTCTAGATACATGATATTTCAAGCTATTTTCAACAAATTAGTTTGTGACTGGTAAATTTTATCTTTTTAATTCCAATGATCAGTGAAGAATTTGATATTTATGGGGAGTCAGTTGAGAAGAATAAAAAGGAATGAATATGAAAAATGATTTGCAAAAAAATAAATATCTTCACAAGACATATTTTAAGTAATTTGATGTTGATTTACTAAATATTTTGATAATAGTATATATATATATCTTCGTCTTTAAAATATACTCTAAGAAAAATCTGGTATTGTATATAAATTTAATAATAATAACCTCTTTTCTTTTTTTTAGCTTATAAATCTGGTTTTAATTTCTTGAGAGAACTCTTCCAAGTTTTTTCTCTTCAAAGAGTTAGGTAGTTTATCAAAGTGTTTTTTACATCGATTTAATATAGCTAGATTTTTTACACGTCCTTCAATTCTGTAGCGTTCTCTAAGTCTAGAGATTCTCTAGGGCCTCAGGGATTTTCTAATAAGTATGAGACTTTTTATATCTCTTCGAATTTTGATAGACTCTGAGGGTTGACCAAGTTGTTTTCTGTACTCGGCAGATAGTTTGTTTCGAAAAGTTCTGGCTACTCTCTGAAACTTCTTGGACCATTCAATTTTCTCTGGGTTCCAACATCCAGAGCAGAATTCGACAACAGTTCGGGCTACCATTTTGTATAAGAATACCTTCATAAAGTCATTTTTGAAAAAATATTTTCATATCATCAGCATATTTTAAAATCTTAGCTCCGTCAACATTGATTTTTGCGAATACAGTAGAGGTCCAACTCTAGAGCCTTGTTGAACTCCAGAAGTAATTAGTTTGGGAGTAGAATCTTTGTTTTCATGAGAAACAAATTGCCTACGTTTAGTAAGGCATTGTATTAACATATTAGGAAGATATGAGCATATGCCATATTCATGACAGATTTCAATGATTTTATGAATATAAATCTTGTCGAAAGCTTTAGATAAATCAATGTAGATGACATTGGATTTTTTCTTTTCTTTCTAAAGAAGTGAGACATAGGTGAAAAATCAAATATGATTGTTTCGCATGATTTTCCTCGACAAAAACCATGCTGATTTGGATCAATTTTATTTAAATTAATTATGTTGAGAATCTTGACAAATAGAATTGAGTCAATAATCTTCATAAGAGTATTTTGTAATGTTATTGGTCTAAATTCATTACTATTAGGTATTACTTAGGCATGGGAATAACTTTTGCTAGTAGTATATAGTCAGGAATGGTGTAGGAAAAAATAAGTTTTGAGTTTATAAATACTATGGATAAAATTTGCTTGACTACTTATAAGTATATTAATGCTAATTTTGTAAAAATCTTTAGTGTTTTTCTTTCTTGATTTTTTCAGTAATTTATTAAATTAAGCAAAACACATAAATGTTGTATTATGATGATATTGTATAATTATACAAGTGAAGGAAAGATTCATTATGAATTAGAAGTTCAAGATTAAGGGGATATAGTTGGTTAAACACAGACATGAAAGTTTTTTGTAAAAATTCAGATGTAATGTTATCTTTCTTTTTTATTGATGCATCATTACTTTTTTTGTTTGAAAACTTGAAATATTTATTTAGATAAAAATATCCTTGTTTAGGCTTTCTTTTAATTTGCTCTAGGATTTTTTTCTAAACTCTATCGTATTCTTGCTTATATAATATTTCGATTTGTTTTTGTGTTTCCATTATTAGTTCAGAAGATCTTGTAAGTGATAGGCATTTCTTGAGTTTACTTATTAATGTAACGTTGGTTCTATAGACTAGCTGATCGAAATTCTTTTTCTCTTTAGTTGTTGTAGCTAGCGAGTAGATGTAAGAATAATGTTGTAGAAAGTTATCGGCAGTTAAGAGGTTATCATTTACATTTGTTACGGCTTTAATAGTATTAAAATCAGTGAATTCAAAATATTTATCTATATCGGTTACATCGTATAAGATTTCAATGTTCGGAAAAGTTATCATGGCATACACTCCATAATGGTCTTTAGTTGGAAATATTTTTTGAACATCAAAGTTTATTAAATGCAGTTAAAATGCAATCAAGGATATTGTTTAGTCTGGTTGGAGTATATATTGTTTGATGTAATCCTAAGCTATAAAGGATCTTCGAGAATTATGATATCACTGCCTGTATTTACTAAATCATTTACAGAGTTTATTGAGGAGGAATCATCACTAATCGTATTATTAGGTTTTCTATAAATTAGAATAATTTTTAAAATTTTTTGCTCATTTAGTTTAATAGCACAATTTAGAAGTTCATTCTTATTAATAGAGAAACAGGTTGATGACACAATATCAAATGATTTCCTTATAAAAATTATAACTCCTCCATGTTTATCACCAACTCTGTCAGATCTTATAAAAACATAACCATCAAAGTAGAGACTATTATCGGAGTGAGAGTCGTGCAGCCATGTCTCAGTAAAACAGTATAAATCATATTGAGTGTTTGATATAAAGGCTTTTAGAAGAAAATAGACAGAAAATAAGGATCTTATATTTTGTAGAAAAAGAGAAATAGTAGTATTTTTAGATAACAAGAAAGAAGGAGTATTATTTATAGTTCCAGTTCTAGTTGCTTGTACTCGCAGTGATATCTGGGGCTGGGTTTTGACTAGAAGAAATGACAGAGTTTCTTGATCGAGGTAGAAAATTATTATTATGACTTATTGTCTGAGATTCAGCATTATGAGGTGGATATAAATTGAAATCTTTATTTTGATTTAAACTATTATTTTAAGCAATATATTCAGAGGTAGCTATTGTTTGCTTGAGGATAGCTTTATCTCTTGAGGTTCTTATTTTGAGCTTTTGGAATGAGTTTTTGTTTTGAATAAGAAAGTTTCTATGAATTTTAGATTTAGTAAGTATTTTTATTGGTCTGCATTTACCTGGAATTTGTTTGCCAATTCGAGTTATTTTTATGATATTCTCAATTTTATTTTCAAGTTTATCTAAGTAACCATGAACATTAGGAATATCATTTTCGGTTTCAGGCAGGTTATAGATAATGAGGTTTTTTTTTGATTTTTCAGTCCGCTGATTAATCTCATTGACCATAGAATATATTTTTTGATCAACTATTTTAAGATCATTTAGCGAATATTTGGAGATCTCTTGTTTATTAGCAAAGGGAAAACTATAAAAGGACTCACAAATATTCATTCGTTGCTTGAGTTGGTTTATTTCTGTTTTCATTGAACTGTTTTGCGAGCATTGATCTGTTTGAGGATGTTCACTTCGTAAGTGAGATCTTCCAATAGTTCGAGTAATCCTTCAACAGTAATGTTTTTTGGATATGGATTGTCAGAGATGGATCCATCAGTAGAAATGCGATGTCTTTTTTCAGGCAAACAAGTAGTTATTTTTGGCTTTGAAGACATTGGGTTTCGATGAAAATTTAAACTTAATTGATTGATCCATATCAGCATCTATATTCGAAATATCAGAGGGATATTCTGTGTAATCCTCTTCTTCACTTTCAGAAAAACCGCTTCCTAAATTCTCATGACCGAGAGTTTCAATATCAGAGTACACGTCTTCTTCGTAGCTCATGTTATGAAAAAAAAGGAAAATCATATGGAATACAATTTGTTCAATGTGTCATGACAGACTAGAATTTTTGCCGAATGTTTGTCTAGGAAAAAATAAAAATAACCATGTTTTTGATTATTAGTTTAACTAGGATTAGGTTTTTTTGGTTGAGATATCACTCTCCTATTCAAAGTTATTACAAATCAAAGTATGGCCGAGGGTTAGACCGTCAAGCCCATTGCAAAACTAGACTCTGATCTTTTCGTTATGAAAATTGAAGATCTTGGTTAACTGTATGACCATTGAACTCATTTAAACGAGCTCTTGAAAACTCTCTTAGATATTTTACCAAACTAATTACAAGATTTATTTACAAGCTCTGAACTCAGAATTATTTATTTTAATTTGACTATCATTAAGTGATAATTTTTTGATGAAAATACTAGATAATTATAGATTTATACAATCAATATAAAGCCTTAAAATTTCAGTTGTGAAATCTTTATAATAGCTTGGTAAATTCTAATTATATTTAACTTAATGTAAAAATACCCCAGGTGGGTACTCTAGGGTTAAAATGAACATTTTTGTATCAAGCATTTTAGTTACTTGATTAGTTTTTTTTAAATTCATTCTTGTGACTAGGGATGAGTGCTATCATCTTTTATTATCTCAAATTCGATGTGGAGATTCTCTACTGGAGAAGTCACTCATCATCTATGCCTGGAATAAATGTTGGGATTTTTTCTTTACTAGCTTTTAAATTAGATACAAGCTGAGTCTCTGAGGCAAGATGTGTGACTTTTCCGCGTCAAATTAGAGATAATAAAAGACGATAGTACCTATCCCTAGTCATCAAAATAAAATTAATAATGTATATGTTACCGTTAATCTTGTTACTCTTGATAGTCTTACACTTTTTTTATTTTATTATATTAAGTTATTTCACGAAAAGAATTATATCATATGATAGAGAAAAATGATTTCTTTATATCTATTGAAATCAAATATAAGAAAAACTCATTTCTTGAGCGTTCTTAAGGCTTATTGTAGAGCAGGATAAAAAATAACATCCAAGCTTCCCCATGAGCAATCCTCGATTCAGATTGGTCCTTATGGGGAACCGATAATATTCGAATGAAATTTGCCCCATATAAACGGGTAAGAGTTGGATTTTTATTTATCTCTTCTCACTTCAAAGGACTTTCGCCTGTAATTAGAGAACACGTTGCATTTGATAGAAAAGATTTTCTCGTTACCGGAGGTCGTATACGACCTCACTTACATTTTATTAATTATAATCAGTTAGAATGGAATAGATAAATCATGCTATAACTAAGCTTCATTATCTATCTAAAGAATTTTTTGAATTGTAATATCAAATTACTAATTAGCACTTATTTTATGAATTTTATTTTGATCCAAAGACATCAATATTTTAGCTTAGTAGTGTCATAATCATCCCAGATACTCATAAAATTCTTGAGTAAATTCCAAAATTAGCGCATAATTTTATTTTTTTCCAAAATTAGCGCACTTTAAAGGTGTTATTCCAAAATTAGCGCATATTTTTTGATTTTTTTCCAAAATTAGCGCATATTTTTAAAATTTATTTCAAAGTTAATTGATTGCAAAATTAAGATTATTCATAATAAAAAGGTTATTTACCCCTTAATTATTAATTGTATTTGTCTAATTAGTATTTTTATTATCAAAATGTAGTTGCTATAGTTGTCAGATTTATTTAGTTTATTTTAATTAAGGAATACACTGATAAATCTATTTAGGTTCTGAATAGAATTGTACAGTGTACAGCTTGATAAATGTATTTCGGTCCAATCAGTAATCGTTATTTTCAAGTATGATTGAGCTTCACTTTGTACCATTCATTAACAAATGGAACATTTTAAGGAGACTTACGAAAGTTTATCTCCTCTCAAAAGAGATGTTGTGAATTACTCGAGGGACTCATTGCGTCAATCCTTTGTTAAAAGAAATAGCAATAAGTGTTACGAACATTTTTGTAGAGAGTTAACGGATGCAAAAAATTGCGAATATTGCATTCGATATACTAGAAATGTGCATGGTATATACAAAAAGAAGGTTTTAAAGCCACATTCATGTAATAAAGTAAGATTAATACTTATTAATTTATTATACTTATTTTGAATCAAATAAAGCATTATAATTTTCTTAAGTGTATTCCTCAATTAAAATAAACTAAATAAATCTTAATTTTGCAATCATTTGAATTTGAAATAAATTTTAAAAAATATGCGCTAACTTTGGAATAACACCTTTTAAATACGCTAGTTTTGGAAATATATGCGCTAATTTTGGAAAAAAATCAAAAAATATGCGCTAATTTTGGAATTTACTCAAAATTCTTTTGGGCATTTTTGCTCTAAAACACGACGGGGTCATTAAAAAATTCATAAAAAAGGTAAAAGGGTTAATAAAACAGATTCTGGTGTAAAATTTAGCGCTGATCCCGAATCTGTGCTCAGATCTGAAATCGCTAAAATTTCTGAAATAATGGAAAAAAACACAATTTCCCAAAAATTCAAAATTTCCCAAATTTTAAAAATAAATAAATAAATTCTAAAACCGTTAACGTAATCCTGTTATTTTTTCGCAATTCGATAAAAAATTAAATTCTGCGTCGATTGATATAGTTTACAGGGGTGGAGTTTTTTCAGGTTTCAGAAATTAACGCCAAATAAAGGTATTGTTCGAAATTTTGGGTTTTTGTTAGATTTCCACCATGTTTTAGAGGATAGATAGACTTTCCAAAGAGAGGCTAGCTAGAACAAAATTTTTTGAGCTTTCCGAATTTGCCATTGGTTTTTGGCCATCCAATTTAGAAGAGGTGTAAAAATTGAATTTTTGAAATCTTTTTTTATACATAGTTTTTCATATTTAATCAGAAAAAATTATCCTAATATAGAATTGACTATGACTGTAAAAATTGAGTTTGATCAAGATTTTCTGGAAAATCTTGTGAGAAAATTGCATTTATCCAAGAAGGAAGCTGTACTTCTAGGAAGAGACCTTTTATCGAAACAAATGGATGATGGTAATAATGTGAAATATTCGCAATACAAGTATCGAGATGAACCATTCCGAGAGTTTTTCAATCAAGAAGATGGTCTATCTTACTGCAATGATATACAAGGTCTATTCAGAGCTTTAAATTTTCCTTTTAATTCAAGAGAAATGCGACTTTTTATTGATTCCTCCAAAAATAGTTTGAAAGCAGTGCTCATAAGTAACACTGGAAATTTTAAGTCTGTTCCTTTCGCATATTCCAGAACAACGAATCGTGCCAACTTATTCTGAGAAAAACCTTTTTAACTTCGAAATTGTGGCAGATTTCCAAATAATCGCTTTATTGTCTGGTCTTCTACTAGGAAATACAAAATTCCCTTGCTTTCGTTGCCTCTGGGATTCAAGAAACATATTGAATCACTACACTGAAAATTTACCCTATGAAAGAACAATGGAACTTGAAAATAATAGACTAAACCCTCCTCTAGTACCTCCGAATTAGATAATTTTGCCGCCTTTACATTTAAAACTTGGAATTTATCAGAGAACTTGTAAATATTAACTCGTTTTCGTTGAATCATATAAAAGAAAAAATTACACAGCTCAGTAGTCAAAAAATTGAAAATGGGGTCTTCACAGATCCGCAGATAAGAAAGAATGATTCAGATATCGACAGTGGCTTGTGGGACCTTTTATTCGAAGAATACCCAAAATCTCATGATGAGAGTGATAGATAACAACAGAAGTATATAAACAGAGTCCTAACAAAAGAGTTTTCTTCAAAATTAATGAGATTTTCCAAAACAGTCGTTCTATCACTGAAGCGAAAGCAAATCTCAACAAACTTTTTGAAGATTAGAAAAATTTCTATCTTATACTATCAATAAATAATATTATAATTATAATCTTTAATTTACTTGTATTAGAATTCAATTACCAAACAATTATTTACAATTATTACGAATTAGTTATTAAAAGAGCTAATATTATTCCTATTGGTCTTGAGCTATCGTCAACTTTATTTACATAAGAAATGGTTTAGTAAAACAAGAACTAAAATGATACAGGTAAAAGCTCCGATTCGTTGATGCTATGAATTATTTTTTGAATCGCATTTTGTTATATACCTTTTTGGAACCTCTGTTGAAGATAATCTTGTATTCTGATTGGTCTAATATGTATGATATATGAGTATGTATTCCTAGGTTTATTGTATCCTGAAATAATGTACATGAAATAATGAAGTAATGATTTAGTAGAAAATACAATACATTATTAATGTTAGATTCATCTACTTGTGACACCTGAAAAGGAATAGAAAAACACGATTAAATTGTAAAATGCATTAAAATGCCTGCAAGTCACCTTTAACCTCCCCCATGACCAGAGTCATGTAATTCAGAAGTCTTGTTTTTATCATCCCTTGAAATTCATCTCTTGTTAAATAAACACAAATTAAGGGGGCCTATTTTTTATAGTAAATAATATCTGTTTTCAGTGGACCAAAGGGGGCCGCAATAACAATATACTTGAGAAAAGAAAATGCTTTTTTATCAGAACATTGTTTTTTCAAGATCTTTTTTCAAGCTAACTCCATGAGGGGGTTTGATAGATAAGCAGAAATTTCTACTAAAATGTAAATATTTTTAGGATGGGGAGGGAACAAGAAATGACACTAATGGGAATGTTATTCACAACTCAATAAACATGTAAATGATCAATATATTGTACATTATCTAAAAATATTTCTATTGACATAGTACGACTCTTATGGTCCAATCAAATTACTCGAACCGCTAATAAGTATCCTAACTCTTGATTCATTTTTCAATCATGAAATATACGAATGAACAAAAGCTAGCTATTGTTGAAGAGTTTGAAAACTCGATACATGGGGCAAAGTAATTTAGTACTCGATATAAAGTTACGATTTCAACAATAAAAAATTGGGTTCGTAACAAAAGTTCGTTGCATGTGAACCACAACTATGACTACAGTGCAAGATACGAAAGGTTACGAGAGAGAATTGCCGATCAAATAAACAGATTGAAGGAAGATATGCAAATAATAACTGATGAAAAAATATAATTCTGATAATACTTAATTTCTTAAAGGTTTATAACGAAATAAAAACAAAAGAAATATCAGCTCTTGTAAAAAGTTCTGTTAACTCATTCAAAACCATAAAACCTAAAGAAATTCAAAACTTCCTTCAAGGAGAGCATCGGACTACCTCAAACTATCGAGGTGTATTTTCCAAGCTTTTGAAGAGTGTCCAAAAAAATTGATCGACAACATAGAATTGGAAGAAATAAGTAATAGAGTTGCAACGACAATAGGAAATAATTTTAAATCCTCAAAGTCTTCTTATGAAACATTTAAAGACAGACACAAACTTGTCTTACGAAAAGTAATTTATTAAATATTTAATTTAATTAATTTAAATATAAATTCATCTTCAAGGTATGTGGCGAAAAACTTAACGCTCCTGAGGAAGAAATTGAACTATTTCTCCTACAACTTCCGGAGATAACTCGGGGATACAGTCCTAGCCAATTATGGAATATTGATGAACCAGGCTGGACGCTTTTCAGTTACTCATCAAAATTCATTGCAAGAAAAGGTAAACACAAATTTTATTCAATTAATACCACTGTCTAATTAGAATTACAATTCAAGGTATTAAGACTTTATCTGGAGCCAAGAGGTCGAAAATACGATTAACGATCATTTTTACCTGTAATGCTGTTGGTGATAGAAGTAGACTTTGGGTTATTGGGAAATCTGTAGTAAATCAACGCAATAATTAATAACTAATAAAAGCATTATTTATGCCTTGTGACAACGAGAAATTCACAAAAATTAGTTTTAAATTGACTGAGTTGAAATATTAAAAATAAATTTGTAGTGACTATTTAACTACTACAAAGTAGTTACATCTCATTTTCGAATTTTTCGAAGAAATACGCTAAGTTTTCCACAATCACTGCCACTTTAAATTTAAATAATTATGAAAAAGCAACAGGATTTTCGAGAATGACTAGACGTCTTGAACGACTTGAGGACCCAGGAAAATTTAAAATCATAGAAAAATAATTTTCCAAATCTATCCCTAATAATCATCAATAGTGCAACTTCATGAATCTAATCTGTAGACGTAAATATGATTGGTTTCGTAGATATTATTTCGGATTCAAATTGAGGTTGTATACGTCCGATCGGTACTCAAATCAAGTCTACTTTTAAGCGACATATATTTTTTAAATTACCTTGCTAATGCTGTCTTAAGCATTGGTATAAGAGACACTTAATCATTCGAAAATTGAATTGGATTTTTCTGTTCATATGAACTAAACTGAATCATATTATATTTTTTGATAAATTTTTAATCAGTATCCTATAGTCTTTGTTAGCAGCGGGACCGCCAGATCAAATCGACTTAAAATTTAAGGAAAGGAATTACAAACTGAAAAAGAACTCAAACAAAAAAGGTAGATTCTCCTATGATCTTCTATATTTATTCTCAGAAAACTATTTATTTTATGCTGGTTTGATAATCGAGCTGTTACTATTTCATCAAGATTTAAGTGAACCAATAGCCGTCAAGATAAAATGAAGTTCAAAAAAGTCTAAGATACCGAAGTTCTTTCTACAGTGGAATGGGTGATCTTTTTATATAATCATATCAAGAAATTGGTATTTGAGTATTTTCAAATGGATTTTAAACTCAGCATTGATAAAATTTTTGCTTGTCTATAAAAAAATAGTGACCAACATAAACCGATGGATCTTCTGGCATATCAAATGAATCTATGGAGGATGTCAAACTCGAATCTAGGAAAAGAAGGTTGGATAAAGATCCTGAGAATAATTTAAGACCTCCGCATAAATCCTATAAAGGAAAGGCTGAAGAAGTGCATTAAAATGGAAGTATTGAACCTAATTTGAACCTTCCTATGAAAGCTAATTTTATGAAAGCTAAAATTATGATATCCTTCTATTTTGGCCATAGGAGCGTGAGGGTTAACTAAAACTAGACCTGTCCATCTGTACTCGATACGATATGGTGTCAATAATATCGAACGATATCGAGTGTCAATATGTACTCGATATATTTATGTGTATGATATCGACATATCTCGATAATATATCGAAAGGTATCGAGAGAAAAAAGGGGTAGAAAAAATAAGAAAAATCATGATTTCATTCCTATCAAAATTTTATTGTCGATTAGTCATCCACTGTACTACCTAATACATATGTACCCCCCCCCCATATTTATTGAATGTTATACACTAAACTTCCTAGAAAATGTATTATCCGAAAAATAATCGATCGAAATATTTCTACCTGATTACTCATGATTACGACCATTAATTTTCAGAACCTCGTGTGTTCTGAAGCGCCAAATAAGGCAGCCTTATTTGGCGCTTCAGAACACACGAGGTTCTGAAAATTAATGGTCGTAATCATGAGTAATCAGGTAGAAATATTTCGATCGATTATTTTTCGGATAATACATTTTCTAGGAAGTTTAGTGTATACTCGACGTACATATGACAAGGGGCCTGGGCATCAAAAGTGTCCCACCTAATAGCCCCACCATGTAATTTCAACAGCCAATCAAAATAGCACATTCAGATTTCTCTGTTCTATCATGCCGTTTCGAATTTGATTTTTTAATCCAAATTAAGCATGTCTTCCACAAACACCTCTTTTACCATGAACGATAGTAAATATGAAAGTCCTGTTAATGCTTATTTCACTGAAGTGTATGGAAGTAAGTTATATCAATCAAAAATTTAGTTCCTGATCACTTCTTGTGCATATTCTTGTGATCAGTTCTTCTCTTATAAAATGCATTTTTTTGTTTCCGAAGTAGTAGCCACAAATATAACAGAATTTTTCTTTGTCGTAAAAACATTGAATATTTCGGTTCATGATGAGAAGTTTGAGGAGAATAAAATTTTACCACTTAAATAAATACAGAAGTAAAAAAGGAAAGATTTGATTCGTTCATAAAAGAACCTAAATGCTAACCAATGGGAGATTAAGATTTTACATTACTCTCAATGAAAAACCTCAATTTAGAACTTCAATATCATAGTAACACATTGAAATTTGATTTTGTTATTTTAATTCAATTTGTGTCGTTTCAAGGTTGGAATAAAATCAAAATCTAATTAAGCATTTATCTTATTATTTATTTTAAAATGTAGGATAATCTAACGTTTATCTAATTCCATAATTGGATTATTTAATGAATTTTAAAGTAAAAATTACTATCAAGCCAGTTAAGATTCATAAACTTTAATGCAGATGATGATAAATAAAAATTCTGCCTTCTCATTGGCTGAAACAAGATTCACTGAATGAACCAATCAGGAGAGAGAATTCATAAAATTTGAGAAAACCTGATACTATAAACTAACAAAAATCTACCATAAATAAACAAAATTCGAAAAAATGTCTCAAGTAGCAATGCTAGAGGAATAGATTTTCTATTATAAACTCGGATAAAATTTGGAATTTTTATTTTCGTTTTTGAGAAAACCGAATTTTTGTCCAGAAATTTTCACCAATTTTCTGAAAAACTTTGCAAATTTTTTTTTCTACAGCTCTTTTAAACAGTCTAAAAACCATTTGGGATGAATAGAAATACAGCCATTACGCCCGAAATTTATTCTTCTTTCAGATGGTACAAAATTTATTACTCTCATGTTTTTAA
>SSNU01000005.1:32705-185361 GCA_012064415.1 Gyrodactylus bullatarudis
AATGAGATCTCCTTTAAGTCCGCTTTCAGCAGATATCTTCTTGGGATGCTTCTCGTGAGAAACATTCGATTTTATGAATTTGCCTTTTTTTGCCTTTTTCAGAATTAAAAATTGCCTTTTTTCATCATAAAGTATGCCTTTTTCTGGTCGCCCTAATAATAAGCATTGATAGTCATGCTCGATTTGTAAGAATTCATTCGAAATTGAGCGGTAATTTCAAAAATTTAGGATTTCATTAAAGATTAGAATTTATAGACGATACAAAATTTGGCTATTAATTTTCCATATGAAATTAAATCTTTTTCAAGGGCCTCCTTGGCTTTGGCCTTCTTGTAAAGAGTGACCTCAATAATGAATCAATTTCAAATGCAGCTGAGTTGTACAACTGCCTTTTCTTCTCGACTTATAACGTTAACGAAGATTTCTCCACTAACAAGGATAACTGTGGTGAGGAATACCTGTGCTCAGAGATAATGACCGAAGCAGTAGAGATTCTATACGTCAGCTTCAGATACTCGAAAATTGTTAGTTTTCATTTCTAGTTCTTGGGTTAATCTGAAAATATTTTATTTGCTTGAATTTCATTGGTTGAAAGTTTTCTATTGTCTTATTACTAATAAGTTATTAGCTGGAAAATGTTTCAGATATACAGTTCGACCTGTGCACTTTATGTGGAAAATTACCCTCTCCTCTCTGCCCCTATTCAGATTTATTATAAAATATCAAGACTACTTGGAAGTAACCAGACTTTATTGTTTTTGGTCGAAAAAATGAATTTTAATGAAATTTATACCATTTAAAAGAGCAGTTTTTTCTCTTCACAACCAGCTCGTACATCATGGGATTTCAAATCAAAGTATCAGTATAATTTACATTCCTAGTTGAACAAATTTATACTTTTTGAAAAAAAATAAATCCGAATATTTGATTTTGGCTTCCTACATAGAAGGCTTGACGTTCACCCCCAAAACAAACAATGAGTTTGAATAAAATAAGAGATAAAATTATTGTTGAATTAAATTGTCTGATTTATTGCAACATTTGGTACTTGGTCAAGACTCCAAATTCTGCTAGTTATGAAACAATTGAAGTCTAGTGGCTGGCATACTGAGGTGCAGTTTGCAGGGAGAAACAGAATTTTCACATTGTTTGGTGGTGTTGGTACTTTATGAAAGGCAACATTGTCAGCCAATAGAAGTATATTTCTTCCAGCAAAGGCTTCACCAAAATTGATCAGCCATTCTTGAAATAGTTCAGCGTTATTCCAAGCACTTTTGTTTCCTCTATAGTGAGCTATAACATCATTGTGAAAGCATCGTGGTTTTTTGGAGTATCCTATAAAAAATATTTGATAAATAATGGTTATTTTTTCTATTCGAGATTAAACTCACCTATTACAAGAGGAGGATATTTTTCTCCTTTCATACTACAGCAAGCTACCACGGTCAATCGATTTTTGTAATGTTATGAACCACGACAATTTGCTGAGCTAGTGTCTAGTGTTATACAGCCTCTGTCTTTGTAGAATAATGAAGTTTCATCTACATTGAAAATATTTTCCTCGGCGTAAGAATGAAGAGTTTCTGTATTGTCCATTATCCAGGCTTCTACAGCCTGCCAATCGATTTCTCCTCCCTCACCGTACATCTTATAGCAAAATTGTGGTTACTTCCAAGTAGTCTTGATATTTTATAATAAATCTGAAAAGGGGTAGAGAGGAGAGGGTAATTTTCCACATAAAGTGCACAGGTCGAACTGTATCTGCTTGACTAGGCTACCAAGAAGGTAATGTAACTAAAAATTTGGCAAGTAAGTAAAACATGAGATTTTACAAGATTAAGTAGATTTTTGACGATAAAAAAGCCATTTGAAGATGAGAATTTCCAAAAATAATTTTTACTTTTGATAAACATAAATTGCTCGTAGTCTGTAGATAGTTTTTACATTTTTGCTAAAAATTGCTATTTTGGGAAATTATTTTTGCTATTTTCTACTTACCCTAATTATAAAATAATTTGAGACCTTTAGGTTTAATACTGTATTCCATTTAACTTTCTCTCCCGTAATAATACGTTTTTTCTTTTAGAATATGAGAATTTCCCATTTGATATCCCTATGCATTTGTATGAGTCAAATTGACTCACTTCTCTTCATCTCGAAAAACATTTTTAAGCCAAACTTCGATACATTTCTCAAGACACTCTTGTGGACTCCGTTTATTGCCACAAAGAATCTTATGGAACTTCTCAGCAATTCATTAAATGTGAGTTTTGTAGAACTGTAATTATATAGTTTCGATATCTGTTACCTTGAATTTTGATTTCAATTTTCATTTCACCAGAGAACACTTGGTATCCGATGCACCAGTCAATTCTAATACTTGAAAATAATCTAATAAATATTCAGCTTCAATTCGTTCTAGATGTTTAGGTAATATCTTCTCTCTGAGCATTTACATATGCATCCAAGTATACATCGTTTTGGCAAGCATATACATTTTTTTCTTCATTATTTGTATGCCACAATCAATCTAGAAGCTCTTGCTCTAAGAGTTTCTTTTGTATTTATTTTGATTTGATATCTGATCATTTAAAGAATGAACAAGTTACAATACTGTAGCTCTGATAAAGATATAAATGGAAATACTACCGTATTACATTGTATAGCTCCTAGTTCTTTCATTGGTCAATCGATTGCATCAAATAACTCCAGGAGGAAGGATCTAATCTCAAATTTCCCTATTGATGATCCTTCTTTTTGAAAATTCAAATAATATTCTTGATAAAGTTCCCTACAATTTACTGAATATTACTATTCTCTAGAGTCTTACCAATTTTCTCGATTTTGTCAATGATGGATTCGCCACTCAAATTGCTGTCATGCTACACTTTCTTGAGACCTCATATAAATGGATTCATAAGACACAGCCAACCTATATTTGCCTATTGGACGAAGTTATTGAGAGCTACTCAAACTTCCTCGCAGTAATAATGAGAAATATTTTCATCAATCACGGCCTTCTCGGACAAAATAAGTTGATCAATCTTATCAAAGATATCCTTGGGAGGATAATCCTGTTGAGGAAACCCCTTGAGTTACTTGATGAAAATTCGGACCTGGAAAATGGTAACTTATCTAGGAAACGATAAACTATTTATTCACAATCTCCTCAACTCTTGTATCATTTTCTGAGAAATCTACCCTTATTTGAGTCGATTAGGCCTGTGAAAGATGGACTAATTTTTAAACTTTCATATCAGCCGTAAACTATAAGGTTTCAGGTATGAATTTTGTCTTGAAGATGTCTGATTAACTTTCATGTCAGATTTTATAGCTTATTTAAATCTTGCTCGAGATTGTCTTTTCACACCGGACAAGCAAGTTTCAATTCCAAAAGAAAGTTGAAAATTAGTCGAACTTGCGTTGGCGTATGTAGACGGATTCCGTCATTACACCATAGTGAAAATTTGTTATCAAACCCTTTTACCACTAGGGCAGAAGTCTCTTTTTTGTGGAAGAATTTGGCACTTGTTTGAGTTGTTTGAAAATAAACTAGGTCGATATGAATTCGAATATGTCAACGTGTACCACACGAGGAGAGATATTCTGAAAAAATATTAATTTTAAGAAAATAATTTTTCTAATGGGCTTCGAGTTGAACAATGTTATTGATTCAAAAGTCAGAGAGTGGACAAAAAATGTTATTTTCTCACAAAACTTGTTTCAGATCTGGTCCTCTTTCACTGCTCCATCCTTGATGACGAATCGTTGAATCTGAGACGTCACTTTATTCTGGCATTTCTCAAGAATTTCTACGAAGAATTTCTAACTTTACTACGAGTTTCCGAATCGAATCAAGATGCTCAGAAGAAGAATACTTTCAAGGAATATGTTGACACACTAGAATTGTGTGATGAAACAATTTTGAATACGGGTAAGTTCATCTATTGATAATCTCATTTTTTTGATATTCTTCCACACAAGCGATTTATTCTGGTAAAAGAAGAATTTTAAAGGGGTAATAGTTCATTTTATAATAAAATTTATTGAAATAAAGGTAATAGTTCACTTAAAATTCAAAACCCGACTTGCAAGGCTTTGCCTCTTTATACAGAAGAACATGAACAAGATAAATAAAGCTAATTGATATGAATTCTATGATTCTTACAGAAATCTCGAATTTTTCATCAAGAATTCGAATTTGTTAAAGATTTTTTGGAATCCTATGCATATTGCCCACTTTTACCAGTTGAAGAAAAAAATTATTTTTATGAAAAATATGGCCATTTTTTAAATTCCCATTTGGCGCCAAAATCCCATTTTTTGAACTGAATTTTTTTATTGATTTGAAAGTGGAAGGCTGATCAAAAGAGCTTTTTCAAGATCAGGTTTAGACAAGAAAATCAATTCGAATTAATCTGATCTTATGCATATCTTCATTATCGTTTGGGAGTGGAATTTCGATTTTTTGATCATTTTCACCACTTGAAATTCAATGAAATTTCGATAACTCAAAATCTCTCGAAAATGGGGAAACTGTCGATGATTAGACGGGGCTATTCAGTTTTATTATCTAATTTTGATGCTGAAAAAACTTTTTCGTTCAGCTTCCCACATTCAAATCAATAAAAATTTTCGAAAAAATGGGATTTTTGCGCTAAATAGGAATTCGAAAAATGACCATATTTTTCATAAAAATAATTTTTTCAAATGGTAAAAGTGGGCAACATTTCTGTAAAAATCATAGATTGCCAACTTCATTTCAAACAGCTTTTAATCGAATTAAATTCTTAACAAAAGAGTAGAAGGAAATTTTGTCAAAGTTGAATATTTACCAATAATTTTCGATTTTGCGCCTATTTTAGCGCATTGTAGATAAATAAATAATCCACCTCAACTCGGATGCACTAGACCTTGAAGTATCCAAAGCGTAAGAAAAGTATGTCTCTGTAAACTATTTTCATTGACGAATTTGATTGATTAATCGACGCAAACAAAGGCCATATTTGTGAAATATCTTCTTTCTTTAAAAAAACGTTGTTTTGAATTTTTCATATTACATTGAAAATTGACGATAAAAACTAATTTAATAGTTTAATTTATATATTAAAAATTTTAGCCAACAGAACAGAGGAAAAAATTCTTTTAGCAGAGAATGACGATAAGAGATTTTTTATTGAATCCAAATTTAGTGAAACTGCCAACGATTCCATCGTCTATGAGATTGGAATTGATGCTATTAAATTTGGCTCGTTCAACACCTCAAATACACACTCAAAATTTGCCAGCCAGTCTGGCTTTCCATTCGATCCGATCCTTATCCAAAGACAATATGAGTACTCAATTCTCAAGATTACCTTTGAAATGAACCGAATCAGTACTGTGAGTGAATTTCATTGGTTTACATTAGGGTAATACAAAATTTTATTTTCCCCGAAAAATGTTCCTTTCCTTGATCAAAAATTGATGTTTTAACTGAGAAAAACACATTTTTGAAAATCTTAATGAACTAATTTCCTAGGAATTTCTTTCAACAAGTGAAAAAAGGCTCAATTTTTACTATAACTCCTATTCTTATTCAAAATGTCGCAAAAAGTATTCAAAAATCTTAATTTTGTAGTAAAATTCATTGAAAGAATCTTGGCGCGTGTTCAAAAATCTTCATTTCTAGTTGAGATTTTAGCCTAATCTAGTTGACATGTTTTTATGCTAATAAAAAGACTCGGAAATAAAAATCAAAGTATTATTTTCTTTAGAAATTGAAAATTCAAAATCTCAAAAAACTTACTGATGAATCAATAAGAAAAGCTTTGTGGATATACTTGGTATCATTCCTCAGGGTTTGCCATATGAAGGCGATATTCCATGTCAAGTTCAACGATATCATTCCAACTGAACATAAAAAGTATCTCTTCAAGTTACTGAGAAAGTCTTCTTATTTCCTTCTACTCAAATGGATACTGGAAGAAGACTTTCTCTGCAAACTCCTTAAGACAATGACATCAGCGGTAAATTTCCCTACTCATTGAAGAAGATTTTTCATGATTCACGTTTTACCGTTATCATTTTAGAATAAAAAATTTTTCCACAACTCAATAATTTGGATTCTGTCGGTTATCTCGACTGCAGGGACTTTTAAGAAATCAGAAATTGAAATGATAAACCTGCTCGAGGATATATCTCAGTCCATAAGGGCCGGTCAAAAGAATCCCTCGAGTAATGACTATGATTATGAAGAGTTTTACAAAACTTTTCAAGCTCTAAAGAAAGATTTTTCCAAAATTCGCTTCCATGAAAATGATATAAAAGATACGTCTGTAAGTTTTATTTAAAAAGTCCTGTAATGTTATAAGAGATAAATTAAATTAATTTGGGTTGAATATTATTGCATGGACCAATGAGAATCAAGGAAAGCTCGAATATCTTACTCTAATAATCTTGATAAAAATCCAAATTTACTCAACATCTTTTTCTAGATTTTCAAACAAAACAATGCCTTTATCGACAGACGTGAGTTCCTACTACAGATAACTTTTTTTTAAACGATAATATTGTCGAACTTCATCAAGAATATCATTGTTGATTTCTAAACTCATCTCTAAGGAAGGTTAGAGAAAACGAGAATATATTTTAGTGATAAACGTTATATTTTACCAGGTCTCTTCAGACTCTACCCTGGTTAACATTTAATAATAATTTGAGCCCTTCCATTGGTTGATTTTCCGGCTTGGACTTGTTAAGGTATGGGGGAAGGGGAACTGAATCATTTCTTAAAATTATAACAAAAGAATTATATTCAAAGAGATATGTACATTTCGCCAGGTCTCGTCAGTCTCAATTCCTGGTTCAATATTTAATAAAAGTTGTTGCAATGAAATGTCTATGAATGAAAATTGTAAAAAAAATTTTTCTTGAGCAATTCCAAATGATGAAAAACCAAAAAACTTTTTTTGTCCAAAGAGTTATAAATCAGGATAAATAATAGGACTTGTGAAAAGGACCAAGAGAATAGTAAGTGAAGAAGAAGTATTGAATGAGATTAATGAAATCCGAAAAAGACTGAAAGAAAATGGATACCCTGGAAGATTTGTTCAGAAATACATAAAAAAAGCTTTAGAAGATGAAGCAACTCAACAAACAGAAGAAGAAAAAATTGAAGGAGCTATTCCTATTTTCATAAAATTAAACTTTAAAGGAGATGGGCTCAGCTATGAACTAAGAAGAAAATTGAATTTGCTTGTAAATGAACATTATAATGATATACAATTGAAGGTTGTATACAAGACCACAAGTCTCTTCAAATTTCAACTTAAAGATAAGCTGAACGAATCGGAACAGTCAAATCTCATTTACTGCTTTCAGGCATCATGTGGAGCTAGGTATATAGGACGAACACAGAGAAGGTTAGGGATAAGGATCAATGAACATCTGAGCAAGAATAGTTCATCAATTAAGAAACACATTGTTAGGTGCGGTTGCGAGGCGAATGAAAGCAATTTCAAGATAATTTGTAAGAATTCAAGCGATCAAAGTATGGACCTTAAAATCAGAGAGAAATTTTATATCATGAAGGAAGATCCAAGTCTATGTATCCAAAAGAACTATACACACAATTTAGAACTACCATGGCCCAATTGATTTTTAATTTTTCTTTTCTACCTACTAGAAAAGTTTTTTGGTTTTTCATCAATTGGAATTGCTCAAGAAAAATTTTTTTTACAATTTTCATTCATAGACATTTCATTGCAACAACTTTTATTAAATATTGAACCAGGAATTGAGACTGACGAGACCTGGCGAAATGTACATATCTCTTTGAATATAAATCTTTTGTTATAATTTTAATTGATGAATATTTCCAACTATCCGGACGTATATGAAAATGTACGTATATTTTTATCTAATATGAATCATTTCTGTTCTCAATCTGATAATTGCTTCTTTCTTTTGATGAAAGGAAGGATTTGTCCACTCAGTCTTTCTCGTTTTCCTCTCGTTTTCGGGCGGCCGTTTTCTCTTCTTTTGTCACTTATTACAGGTTGGCTTATAATCTGATTATCGACTACTGTTGACTTCTCGTTTGTTTCACATTTTTCCGATTCTGTAATTGTTGCTAGCGCAGTGCATAGATTTTGTTGATTTATACCTGACTTATGTCTTTTTTCTTGTTTAGATGAAATATACGATTCAATTTGGCTTAGGATAAAACAATTCATTGTTGATAAGAACGAATTAATTGAGAACTATCCAATTAATCAAAAGCTATCCAAGAGATTCTATGTTAGCCTTGTCAAACGGATTTATCACCCAGAGTAAGTCGATGTAGCAAAGCCAAAATAAAAACCAATGAGCTTTGAGTAATCGTTAGCCAATAAGAATTAATTTAAAGTTGAATCTTATTAATTCTAGTGGTATTCTGTTCCATGAACCATCCAATGCCAAAGGTTCAATGATTGATCAATGCAATGGCCCTTACTCCATGCGTAGGAGAGCTAAAGCCTGCTATCTCGAATTCAACTCGGATTTTTACAAGAATAAAAATAAGACAATCTATGGTCAGTTCCATTAATTCTTCCACATTTGAATCATTTCAATTTAAAATAAGAACGTTTCTTTTATTCTTTTAGCAAGTTTTACGTATCAAAACTTTCCGCTCAAAAGATTTCTTCTTGACAACTTTGTTGCTTACCAGAAACCTGTCAATTTATCTGAGACTAGTCCAGTTTCTCGAGTGCTTCCATCGCATCCTCATGTTAGTGACTGGTCATTCCTGGGAAATGTCACCATTAACGATTGTTTAACAGCTCTGATGGAATTAAAAAACTCAGAACATCATTGGAAAGTTCGATATATTGACTTGTTCCTACCCGCACAAACAATAGTTCGAGGAAATCTGTATCTTACAGACAACTGGCTTCTCTTTGAACCTTCGATAAATAGTCCTTATGTGAGTTTTTTATTCATATTCTGATAATTTTTATATGATTCTTCTTGAATATCTTCAGGCCAAATCATCAAAGTACGCTCAGAATCAATGTAATACCCAGCAAAGTCCAACTGAGTTAATCTACCCCATTCGAATGGTTCGTTGTATAACCAAGAAGCGTTTTGAATTCAAAGACAGTGCCATATTAATTGAACCGAGTAAATGGTACGACTATTATACGAGGATATTTGTATTCTCAACTAAACGCGTACGTACTCTCCAAAATAATCAAGATTCTTTCCTAGCAAAGCTTTTAACTTTTTTCAGGATCGAAATCATTTTATTGATCTAATCGAAGAGATGAGAGTTTCCTCTAAAGAACCGTTGACCAATTCAAATCCAAATATTGATCAAAAAACATTGGTATGTTTAAATTTTTATAGAAAAATGTTGAGGCGAAAAATGTTCGATGAAATTTGGATAATTTTAAACTCAAAGTTCAAAAGAATGGGAATTTGGCGCTAACTCGAGATTTGAAATGTGTCATATTTTTCTTGATAATTGATTTTTAGAGATCTTTATTTGTGAAATACTCTGGCATCTTCTTATTTGATTTTTTTTCTTTATCGAGACGATTAGAAAACCAATTGAGAAAATGGCTCCTAATCGAAATAAAACGATTCTTTGTGAGATTCTTATGAGAATTCCATTCTTTTAATTATTTTTTTCACTATGGGATTCGAAAAATATTGAGATTTTTGTAAGCTCTTACAAACTAGTAAATTTGTATTAGCTTTCAATGATGCTAAACTTTTTCTTCAAGGAAATTTTCGATCGTTCCAACCTCTTATTGGCAAATAAATTAATCGAGGTGAAAGTGGCATCAGAACGCTTTGATTATTGGAAATATAAAAACTTGTGGGTCGACGTTGTCCTCTGGCTAGAGGGCATCCATACAAACTTTCAATATCTCATGATACTTAATCATGCTGCAGACCGGTACATTGATGATATTATGCAATATCCGATTATGCCCTGGGTCATAAGGGACTTTTCATCGTCAACCCTTGATTTGACATCGGAGACGACCTTTCGTAAGCTCCTCTATCCCATTGGATGTCAGACGCAGGAGCGGACACGAGAAGTTCTCAAAAGGTTCAATCAATTTCAAGAGATTATCGAGAATAATAACTATTCTGAGACAAATCCAATACAATCATCATGTTTCTTCCCTTCCTATTGTAATAACCTTGTCATTGTACTTCACTTCTTATTCAGAATGTGTCCGTACACTCATCTATTGCTGAGATTCCAGGGTTAGTTAACAGAGTTTAAATTTCATTGGCCAAAGGTTTTCTGCTCTCTCATTGGCTGGAAAAATTTTTTATTGAGAAATGAGATTACTAATCTCAGAATTTTCATGTGTGTGTCAAATTTAAATAAGAAAAAGATAGGCTCTTTCATTTTATAGGGGTAATAGACAGAATCAACAAAACGTTTTTTAAAATTATTCTCTAATCTTATTCTAGATTTACGATTCGATTTACCAGAAAGATCATTTCACAGTTTCAACACTGAATACGACCTCTCCACCAATCATGTGAATTTTGTTAAGGAACTGATCCCAGAATTATTCTACAATCCGATCTTCTTTGAGAATACTCTCGGACTCCTCCTGCCTGACACACAGGGTGGATCAAAAGTTGAAAACGTCATTCTACCCAAGTGAGTGAACTAGCTTACTTCTCCTTGAATTTCATTGGTCAGCGCGAAACTTTAAATTCTTCATTTTTCAGATGGTCTCGAGATGATCCAAATTATTTCATCAGAATACATCGTGCCTGCCTGGAATCGGGACATGTTCGAGATCAGCTTCCTCATTGGATAGACTTGATCTTTGGAAAGGATCTAACTGGAAATAATGCAAAAGAACGATATAATCTATATCATCCCCTTGTATATGGAGATGTGAATGCAACCTTACAGCTCGATTGCCCGAATGATAGATTTGCTATCAAGTCAGTCATTCGAAATTATGGACAGGCACCCCTGAAGCTCTTTGCGTCAACCGCTCATCCACATTCGAGGTTAGACAAAAGTTTTTTCATTTTTTGAGCTCTGAATGGTAAAGTAGGCCCCATGATTTTAATTTTTAGATATTGACCTTGAAATCATTGTACCACTTACTTTTTATTGTAGAAGACCCAAGATGAAAGCTTTCGAGGGGTCAGAAATATTAGTTTCAGAACGTCCACTATCCCCATTCGACTCTGTGATTGGCTTAGAGTGGGCTGATTTTGTTGGCTCTCCAGAACAAATTTCCCTCTCAGATGCTACTCAGTGTCATTTGTTTGTTCCCAAGAGAAGAGAGCAGCTGAAAATTTTCTCAAGGCTCAACTTTTTCGCTTGGAAACTTACCCCTCATGGATTATCGGCCAATGTCTTTCGTCACGATCATTTAAACATTGAAGAGATTCTCGATATTAAAGAGGATGAATACTTTATTAACTCTTCTGATATTCCATTTATCAGAGTCCCAACAGCCGTCAGGGACCCTACCCTTAAAGTTTCAACCAAATGGAATTTGGCAGCAATCAAGACAGATGATGTAAACTCCTTAATTTACATGTCATCTTGCTTTGACTGTGAGTTTCAATACAATAGTAGCGCAAATAATTTTATTCCAGGAGTTATCTGTCAAAAATTGGTTCATTTTTTTGATCTAAAAATAAGCTATCTTTAAAGCTTAGCAAATAGAGGTCAGGCGATTGTATATTTGAGTTTGAAATGACGATGTGATAGACTTTAAGGGTAAAACGAGTTAGAAATCTTACTAGATCTAAAGCTTTTTCGTCCTTATGATTGCTAAATACAACAAACTTTAACCTTTCAAGTCCCACTGTGCCTCTAAAGACACATATCGCTTAAGCAACTTATTATTGAAGATGACCTGTTCATGGATCAAAGGACCCAATTTTCGATCGATAACTCTTGTACCATAAAAAATTGCATTAAAATAACTGTAGATTCGTAATCAGCGTATTCACAGACATTCTGGTACTTTAAAGCTTAATTCATTGAATTTTTTGGTTTTTTTTAGATGAAAGTAAAAAACCAATTACAGTGACTGTGAGGCCAGTCACTTTTGATCATACTCAATTCCTATCAATCGAATTATCGAATGGTAAAAGGACATTTCTCAAACTATCTCTCAACGACTATCCTGAAATGGCAGAGGATCCCACAGATTTCCTTCAATATTATCGAATAACCGATCATGTTAATCAAGATTTTGGACCCTTGAATCGTCAAAATTACGCCACCATCATATTCATCACGAATAATCAACAAGGACTCTTGAAAAAGATTATCCTAAGTGATCAATACATTGAGCAAGTGGCTAGGGATCCTACGGCAGTTGAAGAGGTACCCCAGGTACATTGCTACTCGTTCAATTCCTTCAATTCGAGGATAACACAAGTTGCCGTTTCTATTCCATACAAATATTTCCTTATTGGTTATGCTAATGGCCAAGTACAAATGTGGGACTTGTTCATTGAACATCATTTCATTAAAAATCTTGCCCTTCCCAGAGAACTCTTGACCAGTAAGTTGTTTCTGTAAAACGAGATTTTATTTGTTTATTTCATAAGAATACATGAGTATATCATCTATTAATAGATATGTCAACCTTAGTCCTGACTACAGCTACTTAAAATTACGTGTAAGCTAACCTAATTCTTTTCAGATTAAGCTTTTTCCGGAAATTTCTTTCATTTAACAACTTTTCGGCTCATTTCATAATTAGATTCGAAAATATTTTTGTCCCTGAAGTAAAAGGTTTTTTTTCAATCCAAATTTTAATTTGGCGGTAAATAGTAGAAGATAATATTTTTTAAAATCTGGATTTCAAAAAATGTTCACCTTTTTTGATGAAAAAATTGAATCATCCAAAGTTTGTAAGAATAATCGAATAACTACAAAGAGATCTTGTATATTTTTTTTTATATTTTCAACTCTAGGTTCATCTCTAACTGAAGTTGTTGGCCTTGGTGTAGCTACAAACTCTGGGGATATTGTCATCGCTAGACTCGTATCGAAAACAGGTATGTTATTCGAATATTTTTAACAATTTTTAATCAATGATTAATCCATTTGTATTTCAGAAATAAATTTAGCTCTCTATAATCCAAGTGGACGAAGAGTTCTCGATAGAAGTCTTGACTTTTTCGTTGAAATTCCAAGGCAGCCTGAGGAAAAATATATTTCAGATCATATCAGCAAATTGCCGATTGAATTTTCCACATGCCGTGAGGGCTTAGGTGTCAATTGTCTTTTAATCGGTGGAGTTTCCGGGAGAATTATTTGGCTCAATCAATGGACTCTTGAAACTGTCTACACCTACAGGGTAAATTTCATTCTCTTTCAACTAGATTTTAGATAATTGATAAGATTTTTATTTTGGTGACTAGCGATAGGTCCAATTTATATAATTCAATGCGAAAAAGTTACATGTCTTGCCTGAGAGATAAGACTCAGCATGTATATGTGATTTATAAGCTACAGTTGTTGCCAAAACCATTTCTTTTTTTTATTTTTTGGAATATATCAGGCAATATAATATTGTAATTTGTGTGACTACTAATAAGTAATATTTAAAACATTCTATTTTTATAATGTTTACTTAACCTTTTCAGGTCTGAGGCCATCCTGTTCAAATCAAAATATTTTGCTTAATTTAAGAGATAGTCTAACAAAATAAAAAACACATTTAAATTCGAAAAATGAAAAACAATTATTGTACAAGAAAAAAATGTTTTTTAATCATCTTGATATTCGCATTAACTCCTGCATTTTTTTGCAAAATTATGCATTTTTCCATCAAAATTTTCAGGGTTTCGTATCACAATTGTGTCAATAACACTTCTTCAATTTATTTTATGGTGTACATTTTTGAAATAGAAAGTTCTCTTTATTTGATTTTAATCGAAGTGAAAATAAATATATACATAAGGAATCTTGAAATCATAAATAGTAGTTTTTAAAAAGATTGTGTTCATCTGGGATTTTTTCAAAAAGGAAATTGGCAATCTGTTTCGTGGATTGATACCTGAAAGTGTTGAGGTTGAGCCGGTGCTTTAATCTGACTGTGGTGGTAGTCCTTGTCAGGATAGAGTAACGAGAGTTATTACGAGTTTGATGGGGAGATCTAGATTGGCATGAGTGTTGGAGATGCAGTTTTATGATGGCTGCGGTCCTTCGGAGCCAAAGAGGGGTAAGGTTGGCAATTTGAAGTGCTGATCTGTAGCTTTGAGGGCCTAAGCAGCTGCAGAGCATGATATATTGGATTCTTTCAAGGGCTATGGTTTTTGCAGCATTGATTGATGAAAAGATGGCTGCACCATATTCATGTATGGGAATGATAAAAGTTTTATAGAGTTGTAGTCTGAGATTTGGGTGTTTGACAAACTTCCTGAGGAGGTAGGTTCGGTAGTGAAGCCCTTTGATTACATCTGAGATGTGTTGAGAAGTGTTAAGCTTGGAGTTGTAGGTAAGGCCCAGATCGTTTATTGTTTGGGTAGTGATGTCAATAAGGGATGGTGGGGGAGGTGAATGAGGTCCTAAGAGCATGAGTTTCGTTTTAGTCATGTTGAGTTCGAGGCCAATTGAGTCAAGTTTTGTTCATTGAGTATGGGAGTTGGGTCATTGTTATATGGGATAATGACTTTGATATCGTCAGCATATTTGAAATAAATAATTTGAGAGCTGCTAGGTTGAATTTCTGAGAATACTAGATTGAAGAGTAAAGGGGCAAAAATACACAATATTCGGGATGTTAACTTGTTCTTTGAGGAAATGAGAAATGACACTATCTATCACTGAGAGGAAGATTGGTAGGTTGGAAATGGGTCGATAATCAGATGGAATCGTTGGTTTCTTGATTTTCGGGATTGGAGTGATTTTTATGGATCAGATGTATATGATTTATGTGAAACATATTTTGTGCAAACGGAAAATAAGTTTAAAAATTTATTAGCATCATTATCAAAATGGGAATATTTAGATTTCCAACCTAAAATAAGCATTGGCAAGATCGGTATCGAATGGATTGTAAATAATGAGTAGAAACAAATTTAAGGAATGGATGTCATTTCTGCATTTTTTTCTGTCGATTGAACCTCAAATTACAGTACAGAGATACTCTAAAAAAGAAAAGAAGAAAGTGACCATTGAAATTCCGGCTGTTGTTTCCGATTACAACAAAAATATGGGTGGAGTAGATCTTTTTGATATGCTGATGGAAAAATATTCAAATAACCACAGAACGAAAAAATGGACAAACGCCTTCTTTTTCTGGCTTCTGAACGCCTGTATAATAAATGGTTGGATTGAGTACAGAATACATGCAGAAAAAAAAGAAATAAAGACAACCATGCCACTTATTGATTTCACTTAAAGTATTAGTGATTCGTTGGGGGAATCAAATAAGTTCCAATTATCACATACAAGTTGTGAGGTTCGAAATCTAAGATCCAACAATTTAGATGTATTTCTACAAAGGTACGTTGAGATTGAGGAACATACTCCAAGCAATGTTGGTGATCCTAATGAAAGACGAAGATGCAAAGTATGCAAGAAAAAAACTCCTATTTTTTGTTTGAGATGTAATGCATTCGTTTGTTTGGGCCAGGAAGATAGTTGCTGGCAAAAATTTCATAAATAAATATTTTTTTATTACGTAACCACTTTTTACTAATAAGTAGTACTTCTTTTATAAAAAAATAACCCCACTGAGGTCCATTGGCCCACATATAGGCCATTGCGTTTTAGTATGAAGAACAAAAATTTTTTTTGATTTAAATTTTGTGACTAACAACATAATTGTAAAATAATGGCAAAAAATTATATTGTTGAGAAAGGTTATTCTATGTTCGGACCTGAAAGGGTTAAGAAACAATTCAAACATGTATGACAGGCATAGATGTGTTTCGTCTTTATTGGGAATCCTCAGTATTGGACTCTCAAGCCTGACGACTTTGGTTCGATTCTCGTCAACGATATACTAAAGCTTAGGAATCTTACGATCTGTGTTTATGACATGAACGACATAATTTTCATTTACAAACTCAACTAATCTTTTCAACTTTCAGATTAAAGATGTCAATGTGAGATCAGTCAACTTTCTCAAATTTTTGCCCCGAGAAAATGAAATAAACCGATTTCATTCAGTTGAGGAAATGTCAAACAGGCTTGTAGCATCAGATCAGACACATATTTACATTTTGTCAACGGAAAAATTGATAGATTCAGACAGAGAAGCTATTATTTTTTATGAATAACTTTGTTATTTTCTTTCTAAATAAAATTTATTTACAATTCATTTTAATTAATTATTTTTAAAATACTACTTTAAGTTAGTTTAATCAATTTAACAACAAACCATTAAGTAGGTTATTGATTCAATTTTATTGAATTCTAAAAAACTTTCTAAATTTATTATGTCCAGAGATATATCTGAAATAGAAATTCCATTATAGAATTTAGAGATTACTTTTCAAAAATAAAATTTCTGCAGTGACACGGCATAAAACAAAATTAACTCGGTTCGAACAGACTATCATAAATTGTTACCACAAGCCAAAAGTTTAAAAAATATTCATGGAAATCATCATTAACAACCTTCAGAACCTTGATCAGAGTTTTTTTAGTGATACTAATGCTAAAAAGAAAAGTCTTATATCAAAACCTGTTTATGTCAACATTACAAGCAAGGTCACGCCCCCAAAAACCAAGATCAAATACAACATGCCTCACAGAAAATTGGATAGCATTTGCTTGATTGTATCAGATGAAAAAAAGAACGACACGAAAGCAATTGAGCATCTCTGGAAACTTAAATGGGCGTCCTCTGAAGATGTTTCCTCATTCAAACCAAATGTTACATTTATAAGCTTGAAAGAGCTCGCCACATGCTATCAGACTTTTGACTCCAAAAGAAAGCTTTCAAATACTTTTGACTTGTTTGTCGTCGACGAACGGATCTATCATCGCGTTTCAAATAAACTCGGAAGATCTTTTTATGAAAAGAATTCAAAGTTTCCCATCAAGTGTAATTTATCTGGGCAAAATCTCAAAAAAGCTCTCCACAAATCTGTCAAATCAAACTACCTTACCTGTTCTGGTCACGGCTGTTCAGATTCTCAGTATGCCGGAGAAAATGATATGGATTTATCTCAATTAAAAGATAATGTTCTTGCTATCTGTAATACAATCGTGGAAAAATGGCCTGGCAACGGATTAGAAAATATCAAAGGAATTTATGTTCAATCTGCTAATAAAAGTCTTCCAATTTTTTTGAACAAAAGCAAAGAAATTCCCAAACAGCTAGTTCTTGAAAATCTCTTGGATACATCTGAAAAATGTAAAAAGTTCAACAAGATCAAGGTAAAGAAGAATTTGAAAGTGGTTCCCACCTCAAATGCAACTTGCAAGCGAATTAAAACTTTGGCCGAGAGCAAACATCAAAAAATGTTAGTTAACAAGATGAGGACACAGAAGAATTTATCTGTAAATATACTGGAAGAGACTACAAAGAGATTGTTGGATCGTGTAGCTAAAGATATCCCGAAAAGTTGAATAAATAAATTTATATTTTCAAATAAAAAATTCTCGTAATAATTCAAAAAGCTCCTGGCAAGGTTAGAGTTTGATCGAGGAATCTCTTTTTAGAGAAACACAACCACCACTTGCTTGCTTGAGATTCGTTGGCATAAACAACCTCGACCAATCTCTGGCCAAGTTCGGTCCTCAACTGTGTCAAATAAGATCGCATTGTGTCTGTTTCGGCAGGGGTCTTGGGTTTCTGATACATATTTCCAAGACCTTGAGGAAAGGTAGAATCTCCAGGCAAAGCAAATTTGGATTGTGCCAAATTAATCATTTCTTTGCTTGCAGTCATTTTGTTCGGACACTTGTTAAACTTTTTCAAGCACTCCAAAATGTACAAAATCAAGTAGACGAGAACTCTATCGGAGCCATTCTATCATAAATGTTTAAGCAAAAATCTTACTTTAATCTCATATTGCCTGAAAAATATCAGAGGTTTGAAGTAGAGCAAGGCTTCGTCGATGATGTCCTTTTCCATTGCATCATCACATGGTGCAGGGCCCCTGACTTTAGATTTTATTGGCAAAATAGGTAGATTTCCAACTTTGGTATACTCATTCTCAATGAAAGAGGAGTGAAACTTAAGTAACAATAAGCGAGGAAATAACTTACTTCAGACATAATTCCTCAATTTGTAATTTTAAACTTTTAAACACTTTTCGAAAATTCAGATTGTTTCACTCGTGTTAGAGTGTTCAATTAGAGAGGCAAATCAAAACATGCCCGATTTCTTTTCTCATAACTTACAGCCAAGGCACTTTCGAAATTTGAAAGAACATCAATATGCAGCAGAGGGGAAATCTTTATTTGAGCCAGTTTTTCAAAAGTTTTGGGTTTGGCTTGTCGATTTTATCCCAACAAATATACACCCAAATCTGTTGACTCTCTTAGGATTAATATTCAATTTAGCTTTTACCATTCCACTACTCTTTCTTGATGTCTCATTAAAAGATAATGTAAGTAGATCAGTTATATTTCATTAAGATCTCGCCCATTGCCCTTATTTTTGGAATTATTTGCATTTTCCTCTATCAAACTCTTGATGCAGTTGATGGAAAACAAGCCAGGAAATTGAAAATTTCGTCTCCTCTCGGTGAACTGCTTGACCATGGATGTGATTCCATATCAATGGTCTTATTAACCATAGTTTTGATTGGAACAGTCGGTTTTGGTGACAATCTTTTAGTTTCGCTATTTTTATTTTTAATCTTGAATATAAACTTTTATGCTGCTCACTGGCTCTGTTTTGTCTCGGGAAAGATTCAATTCGGAAAGTAATTCGCTCCTTTTTTTATAAAATCCTACATTTTTCATTCAGAATTGATGTAACTGAAACTCTATGCGGTCTTATGGGTCTCATGTTGATAAGCACAATATTTGGCGTCAACGTATGGAGAACATCGATAGGAGTCCAAATAAGAACTCTGCCCACCTTACTCACCGCCTTTCTCACCATAAAATACTTTATCAGTGTTTTGAAGACAATTTCCGCTGGAGGTGTTGGCAAAAATGGGACAACTGTTGCAGTGAGTTCAACTATTCTTGCTACTACTGGAGAAAAAGAATCTCTAATAATTTAATTGACTTTTTTTGTTGTTCATCTCTCTAACACAGTGATTTGGTATGTTGTTTCAAGATTTTTAAAAATATTATCATCACCTTTCTATATACTATTTCTGTATATTTCTAATGTTTTTTATGTCAAATTTTATTCAATTAACTAATTACAATCTGTAACCTTGGTAGTTTTGCTCATCTATCCCTCTCAGTGAGAGGTTCTCGCCATCGGAATTTAGAGATTTTTCTTTCCAGGACTCAAGCATCCTCTCACCCGGTATTCCCCTCCTCCTTACATTGTTTATGACCTTGAAGAATGCAAGCTCCAGCATCAACAATGAAAATGAGACCTTGTTCTCGTCTTATCCTGCACTCTTTCTTTTACTCCATGGACTTATTATTGCAAAACTTTCGATAAACCTTGTTGTAAGTTGGAAATTTTTTATCGATTACATTCATTTATAATTTGTAGTTGAGATTGCATCTCAAGTCGAAAATAACTTGTGATAACTCTTTTTTTCGTCTATTGATCGAATCTTTTCTTTCAACATCATTCACAATTAAAGGTAGGCCATATGGCTAAAGCAAAAGTGAAATTGTTTGATCCCATGATGCTTGGTGCTCTTGGAGTCATGATCAATAGTTTTATTGGGAATCCCTTGAATGCAACCATGGTATTCCTAATGGGTCTGATATTCTGTGTAACTTATATAACTGGATCCTTTATCAGATTATGCCAAGACTTGGCAAAATATCTTGAATTGAAATCAATCATCTTTATCAAATAAAAACGTGATTCTCTGTGTTGATTTCATCTTGATGAAGAAAAATTTCTTTCTGTCAACAACAAAAAACTCGACCAATACATTAATGACAACACACATTTCTGATTGCATTATTATTATTATTACAAAGAAACGAAAAAAAACAGATTCTACATGACCATTATGTAATGCATCCAATATATAGATAATAAAAGATTACTACTTCTATTATTCACTAAAGAGAATTATTGTATTATTGATAATATTTTATTATTGATGATGATGATGTAATAAAACAGTTATTGTTCACCAGTTCAAATTTAAAAAATAATCTTTTCAGTTTTACATTTGATTACTTTTTGACAAATTGTCTCATTAACTGTCCACACATTGATAGTTGCATACTCGTTTTTCCATTCGTTAGTTTCAAGGAATTTTATCTCTCTTATCAGGTAGCTGAATAAAAATCAAAATAAATTTGATTACTTTTTGTCTGACAACCACTGAATTCTAGTGTCATAGTAACGAATGAGGAGATTATCAACGCGTAAAAAAAACCTTTGGAGAATGAAAAAACCAGAATTCATGGCCCTAACTTTGATATGGAGTTCAGATGTTCCATTATCTCCCAATTCATCTTCGAATAGGACAATTTCATCATAAAAATTAATTTTCTCTTGAACCTTGAGTATGTCAACATTTATTCCTTCTGTAGTATCTTGACAATTCCAATCTCCAACCAAAGTGCCCGTATAAGGAGTAGTGTAAGTCCAGTCATAGGGACGAGCTTTAAGATAGTCCCCTAGAAAATCTGAACGTGCCTCAGCCCACTTCTTAGCAATCGGCAAGGCTAAATCTGAGGATGTTGTATTAACTAATTTCAGGCTGTCGATACAATTGAACTCGATGTACTTTTCGCAACCTCAAAAATAAATTTGAAGATAATTACCAAGTGAGATTCTGAGGTAATTTTTATCATAAATCATCTCTGGAGGAGATTCAAGTTTGACCTGGTTTTCAAAGAGCTTCCTAGGGTCACCCAAGCTCTCAAGAATATGTCCAGTATCGGAATAAATTTTCCAGGGGCCCTGCTGATGCTTTAGTTTCAATTCCTTCATTGCAAATTGTTTGAAAATTTTGAGGTTTCAAACAAAACTCAAAACCAAAAATTTGATCGCTTCGGTCTTTCGTTCTTATTCTTATTTAATTTATTTCTTCAAATCATAATATGGTGACAGGACATTCTGTACAAATCATCAATACTATCGAAGGAGATGAGCATAATAGCTTTAGTCTAAACTTGAAAGCGCTTGAAGACGTTCTCCTCCAAAATAATATTCGAGATAAAAATATTTGTGTTGTTTCAGTTGCTGGAGGATTTAGAAAGGGAAAATCATTTCTACTAGACTTTTTTCTCAAATACTTGTCCTCTCAAGATAAAGAGAAATGGCTCGATGATAAGGAGTCACCACTTGTTGGATTTCCATGGCGAGGCGGCTCAGATAGAGACACAACTGGAATTCTAATCTGGAGTGAACCATTTATTATTAAATTGGATAATGGCGAAGAGGCCGCTCTTATTCTTATGGATACACAAGGTTCTTTCGATAGTCAAAGTACTGTTAAGCAATGTGCCACTGTTTTTGCTTTAAGCACAATGTTGAGTTCAGTTCAAGTTTATAATTTACATGGAAATATACAAGAAGATGATTTACAAAATCTTCAACTTTTCACCGAATACGGTCGTCTTGCAATGGCAGACTCTGACGGGGAAAAGCCCTTTCAAGTATGTTTTCTATTTAATCAACTGATTTTTTCTTAAAAAAGAATCTTCAATTTCTTATTCGCGATTGGCCTTTTCCTTATGAGCAAGAGTTTGGATTTATCGGTGGCCAAAGCCTCTTGGATAAACGTCTTGAAGTAACCGAGAAAATGGCTAATGAAAATCGAAATTTGAGAAATCATATCAAAACATGCTTTGATAAAATTCAATGTTTCCTGATGCCACATCCGGGTATGAAAGTTGCTAGTGATCCAAAGTTTGATGGAAAACTCGCTGATATTGATGAAAATTTCTTAAAAAAAATTAACGAATTCGTTCCTAGTATTTTTTCGACAAAAAATTTAAAGGTTAAAAAGATTTTCGGCACCAACGTCACTGGGCGTACATGGGTGGAATATTTAAAATCGTATATGAAAATTTACCAGAGCGATTCACTACCTGAGGTTAAAACCCTGCTCAATGCCACTGCTGAAGCCAACAATCTCAGTGCTATGATTCAATCTAAGGAATACTATACAAAACTCATGAATCAAGTATGTCATTTAAAATCAAATATTTTGACAATTTTATTTCCAGTCTCAAAGTTCAGGATAGCTCTGAGAATTTTCAAATATCATCATTTTGCTATTCACTCTACCTCATGTTTTTCTTTTATCTTTACTGATTTACTGTTAACAGTTAACAGTGTTATCTGAGTATGTGATTGTATGTATGTATCTGAAATAGATAAATACACATGGTGTGTATTAGGCTAGGTTGAAATTTTTTTTCTCCGAACAACTCACGAGAGGACTTACTTTTCTGGTAAACTCAGATCATGTTTTGTATAATTTTAAAGGATGAAAGTCATTCTCCATTACGTCATTGCCCATTTTTCCCACAATATCCCATGAACAATGTTTTATTGATTTCAGAATGAAAACTTTATAATTTCTCAATACATTTTCACCATAGGTTTGTGGTCCGGAGAGTGGATACATCAATCCAAATGTTGTCGAGACTGCTCATCTAAAGAATAAGGAGGAAGCCTTGCTCAAATTCAAGAGTACCAAGAAAATGGGTTCCTCAACTTACTGCATGGAATATCAAAATAAGCTATCCCAAAGTCTCGATGCTTTAGGCGACGACTTCAAGAAGAATAACGAACAAAAGAACATTCTCGGCGTAAGTTGACTTTAATATGTTGATCTGTTCTAATTGGCTATAAAGGTTGAGTCCCAGACGGGTCACTACTCCTCTCAACGATTTGCCATCAGTAGAGCAAAAATGTCATTAGCCATTACTCAAGTAGGTACCTAGTAAGTCAACGGTGCTTCTTCGAATATGGCCAATATGATCTTTCTTAATTCCTTTGAACACGTAGCCAGAGAGTTTAGATAAAATAATTCCTGCATTTCTTGTCAATTTAAGCTCGAGATGAGCCAACATTTTCTTCTTGATTGTATGACCCAAGAGTACGAGCAACAGATTTTATTGAAAGACCAAATGATGTTTCAAGTTAAAGAGAGGGAATTTCCAGAGTCCAGATTCTTTGTGAATCTTATCCTTGATTTTGTATCAAAAACTAACTTATTTTCAATCCAAAATATGACAAAAAAGGCTTTAATTCAATTCTGTATGGCAAATTTTCTTGGCTTACGCTTTACCTTTGAGACATTTCTAATTAAGGGAATCAAGTTTCTTAATACTATGCTCTGATAATGGCAAAAATGACAATTTTGCAACTCTATTTATCAGGTAAGAAGAGTATAAGTAATATAAGGCTTCTTTTGACAGCTTATGGTTATAGTGAAGTCCAAGATCTGATGTACAATTAACGTTGGCTTAGCGTATAGTTGAGAATGGATAGCGTGCGGTTGTGTCTCAGTTTTTCAATTATTTATTTGTAGTCCAATGGAGGCAAATGTGGCAAATCACCACTCCTCTCAACCAATTTAACTTGCTATTCAAGCCACAATCCCTACTTGAAGCTAGCCTAATCTTTCATTGATTATTTTCAAGTGTGTGGGCACCCACGACTATATTGCACACCCCGTTGTAGTTGGTTATCATCAAGTACAAGATGATCCTCTAAACATTTCCCTTGAAAATGCACTACTTGACAAAAGTTCTTTCTATAATATCTATTCCTGACATGATGTTTATACCATCTTTGGGATATCAACTTATAATTGGCCTATACTTGTGTAATTATGCTTCTTCCATAAGTATCAGATTGATTTTCTTGAAATTCCAAACTATATAAAGAAACCTCTTATCAAAGATGGAATGAAAAAAGATTATTTCAAGTAACTCCCATATGATTGAAATGATTAAAGCCAAAATTTTATCCGAATGTATTAGATATTTGACGGTAGATAAAAAGGCCCTTCAACATTATCTTAAAAACAAATTTTTGTCAATTTCTTTATCTCTTCATCGATTGAAAATAAAATGTAGAGACATCCAGCATCTACTCATATAATGCAAATGTTTTATTTATTCTCTCTAGACTTGTTTATCTATTATTACATTTCTCAATTCATCTCCAAGGTATTATAACTAGAAATATCTCCATGATCTGATTGTAATTTTCAAGGTTATTACTGTCAACTCATAGATATAGTTTAGTGAATCTACTCCGGTTGAAATTCAACATTACTAGATAATCTGGATTCTTGAGGACATGAGTTTTGTACTGTACTAGACTGCCAACTCTTTAATACATTTAAATTAACCATGTATTATGTGAGGAAATTGATACTGAACCAATAGACATGAGCCATTGAAATCATACATGAGATTAAAAGCATAGACCAATCAGAATGCGATCAATAAGCTATTTGTAATTCCCTCAAAAGGATCGAATTCTTTCGAAATAAGTGTCAAAAAATTTAATGCTCTATTAATCACTGATTAATGAGCTGTTACAATTATCACAACGACTACACTTTCAAAGGTTCTCAAAAAACTCTGTTAGTGAAATAGTTGCTTGATTTTGTACTTTTTGGAATACTTTTTTACTATAAACTGGAAAATTTAACTAATTAATATCTATTATTCCATTCAAATGAGTCACTGTACAATACATGGTAAACATCATTTTTCAGTTACCTAAAAATTTCTTGAGAATATTTTGATTTTAATCAGAAGAATTACTAACTTCTAATTCATTTTGTAGAATTTCAAGACACCAGCAACACTAATTCTGATCCTCATAGTCTCCTATGTTCTGGGCGGAATTATCGATATTATCGGTGTGGACTTTATCACAAAACTCTTCATGTTCCCATTCTATATTGCCCTGATTGCACTCTTGACATGGACCTTTCTCGTCTACTCTGGCAGGGCTCCGAGTGTTCTCGAAGTTGTTGACGAATCAACTGAAATGTTTGTTGATAAACTAATATTACCCTATGCCTACAAAGTTTTAACTGGACCAGTGGCCAATGCACGTCGCTAGAGACGTGAAAAGAAAACTCACAGTATTTGCGGTATTATATATCAGAGATGCTCTTTTTGAAAAGAATTCGTGTAGATTCATCACTCCTCCTGAGACATACCACCCCATCCCCTCCTTTAAAAAAAAATATAATTTGCTTTTGTGTACAGTAACTCATCCTCATTTTTTAAAACCTATTCTACATACATTTTCATAAAATTATTATAGCTACTCTCTCTTACTTACTACATGTTCCTCGTTCTCTTAGAATTGATTAGACCACAATTTTACATGCTTTTTTTCAGTTTTGATAGAATTTATATATCCATATGTATCTATGCAAATGTGCCGTCTAAAAATAAATCCATTTAATACATGTGATATGTATACTTTTGAACTGTATTTATTCATTTATTGATGAAGATTAAACTAAATTCTTTTGGGAGACTTTTTACAAATTTTACCCAGGAATAAAATAATTCGAATACGACTGATTTTGATTGATGGATTGAACTTTTCTTTTGATTTTGTCTATCATGTGAGAGAATCAGGGAAAAGAGATGTAGGATTAACAGAAAAATAGTTCTTCTCTCATATCGAGGATGGGAGAAAAGAAATTGATGGATTGGCACGTTTCAAAAACAACAAAAAAGCAAATGTCTCTCCACGGATCTAGATACATAAATAATTTTGTTTGAAAATTAAAAAAACAATAATCTCAGTTAATTCGGTTGTTCAAATGTTGTCACTGGCATTCTCGCCTGTTCACACAAGTGGAACTTTAATAAATATCTTATTCGAATTAAACAAGAGTTGAAATCTTTAAATCTGAAATAGCTCGTCAATAGGTAGGGTTCTGTTTGTGACAGGAACTCGCAAGACTTTATCTCCTGCAGGGTCTTTATTTCGCCCATATCAAACTCTTCAAACGGTCCAGGATTATCAGGTATTGCCATTATAACTATTGTATCCCTTCGTAGAAGCTAGGAATAGAAATAAATTTTATCGATTAAAGTTATGACAGGCTTTGAAAGTAATTTGCATGTGCAATGCATGATACTTGTTCATGTGACTATAGAGAATATTCTAGGCCAGCGTAATGTGATACTTGCGTTTAAAAGGATAACTTAACTATCTTTTGTAATGAAAAAATACTTAATTTTCAAAACCAACGAAAGCTTAACTGTTTAGGTGTCGTTAGATGACCGATGAAGATAGAACTCGAATTCTTTCTGTAGCTTTCGAAGAATGTTTCAATTAGTAAGACAAGATTTTCTAATGGGTAACAATTTTCAACTACTGCATTATTAAATGAAACTAATATACAAAAGTAATAATTATTCTAAAGTTAGCTTTCATATATATGTCCATCGGCACCAAAAGTTTACAAAAATTTCTACTCTAATCAATTGCTTTCATATTCTTGAATTGGTTTAATTACAATACAGAAAACCTCATGGATCTGATTCAATCTTCGATCACATGCGTCAAAAGGGTCAAAAGTTTCTTCAAAAATTCTGATTTTTCAAGTTTTGAAATTTCAAACTTTGTCAAATAAACTTTTTGTGAAAATATCATAAAATAAATCTTTTAATAATGTCTTCTCTTTGGTTTGTGTGAGCCCATTGAAACCTTCCTCTCCATTAAGCGCCGATTAATTTAAATTTTTGTGGTTTAACTTTATGGAGAAGCCTTGATTCTCGGCATTCAAAAGATAACAAATACAATACAGATTTCTAAAGTCCTGTTTCGGTCCCTCCAGCTACAGAAGTTGTCTCGTCAAAGCCTCCCTCCTTTACACAATATAGCTCAGAAGAATAATAATAAAAAACACGAGAAATAAAAGAAGCTACTCAATTCTTTTAGACAACATCCTATCATTGTAAACCCGTTTTCGATTACATCTCAGCTCCATCCACTTGGAAAATATCAAAATGAAATGTACCTTTATAAACGAGCCTGTTCCCATGACATATTCAAGAACTACTTTTAATAAGATATTAAAAAACCAATTTTAGTAAACTTGGTAGTGCAAGTTCTCGTTCTGCATGAGACACTTTCATAACTCAATAGAATTTTTAAAAGAAATTTTCAAAAAAGTATACCTTGAATCGTTTTACTCCATTCGGTGTCAAGGAGAGGACAGGAATTTTGTTTTCACTGATAACTTCGTTAACTTCATTCATGTGATAGCCGTAGAATTCACCACCCTCATCAATAAATTCGAATAATCCATTAGTGGGCGTCTGAAATTCAGGGAATGGTCTGTAATAGTAATTCGAGTTCTCATTGCGAACTTCTTCAGTATTAGTGGTGCCTTAAATATAAAAGGAAAATTGAGTCTCGAAAAGGCTACTTTCAATAAAGTAAGTATTTTAAGATTCAAGCGAGGCTTTTGATGGAAATAGTTTATTCGTATGACTTATTTCTCTGACAATAAATTGAAAATTATTAGCACATAGAAAAAATCCTAGTACATGTATCATATTTTATAAAGGTTAATTCCAAAATATTTATCCATAAATGACCTCAAAGAAAAGGATACCAAACGCTGCATATCCTTACTGTCTTGGTCAAAAATATCAAAATTCAAGATGTATACAGAGCATTTATTAGGGAAAGCAGATAGTTCAGAAGATGAAAAGTCCTTCAACTTATTATTAGTTAATTAATTATGGACCAAATCTAGGCAATAAATGGCTCTTTGGAATTATAACTTGTAATTTTGCTAATTCATTTAATGCACGTCTAGTGAAGAGAACACGCCTTCTTCAGTGATACGACGAGCTCATCGTACAGTGTTTGATTTTAGCTTTTTGGCAAAAGAAGGAAGTTAAATTATCAATTAAAATATTAACAAAAGAATTATATTTTATAGAGATATGTACATTTCGCCAGGTCTCGTCAGTCTCAATTCCTGGTTCAATATTTAATAAAAGTTGTTGCAATGAAATGTCTATGAATGGAATTGTAAATCTTCTCTTGAGTAATTCAAATTGATGAAAAACCAAAAAACTTTTCTAGTATTCAGGTAGAAAAGAAAAATTTTAAATCAATTGGGCCACGGTAGTTCTAAATTGTGCGTGTAGTTCTTTTGAATACACAGATTTGGATCTTCCTTCATAATGTAAAATTTCTCTCTGATTTTGAGGTCTGTCAATTGATCGCTTGAATTTTTAAATATAATTCTGAAATTACTTTCGTTCGCCTCACACCCGCATCTATCAATGTGTTTTTTAATTGACGAACTATTTTTGTTTAAATTTTCATCAATCCTAATCGCAAACCTTCTTTGTGTTCGACCTATATATCTAGCTCCGTATGATGCTTCGAAGCGATAAATGAGATTAGATTGTTCCGATTCTTTCAGCTTGTCTTTGACTTGAAATCTGAATAGACTTGAGGTTTTGTATACAACCTTCAATTGTATATCACTGTAATGTTCATTTACAAGTAAATTCAGTTTTCTCCTTAATTCATAGCTGAATCCATCTCCTTTAAAGTTTAACTTCATGTAGATAGGAATAGCTCCTTCAGTTTGTTCTTGTTCTACCGGTTGAGTTGCTTCATCTTCTAAAGCTTTTTTTATGTATTTCTGAACAAATCTTTCAGGATATCCGTTTTCTTCCAGTCTTTTTCGGATTTCATTAATCTCATTCAAAACTTCTTCTTCACTGACTATTCTTTTGACCCTTTTCACAAGTCTTATTATTAATCCTGATTTATAACTCTTTGGACAATAACTCGAGAAATTTAAGTATTTTCCTGTAAATGTTTCTTTTTAGGCCCCTATCAGATTTTCTCGTCAGCTTTACATCTAAGAAGCTTATGGAATTACTCTTTTCTTCTGATAAGCATCAATGTTAGGCAAAAATTTGTGGCTAATAGATCTGGGTTATGTACGGAAAAATATTTTCTTTGGGGTCACTTTTGGAAATAGGTTTTTGGGCCATAAGTTTTATACGTGAAGAGCTCTCCTAAAGAACCCATTCAGGTTCTAACCCAGGCTATAAATCTGTGTACAATGACCAATGATATGGAATAAAACTCACACATTGGGCATCTGACGAGGATGTTGTTATTCCAAACCAGATCTGATAAAACTGCATTCCTAGCTGGACCAAGAATGACAATCGGACGAATAGATGCAGGACACGGAACCGTCTCCAGATATGTAGCCTCAAATCCAATTGACGGCATGGATATAAAGTCTGAGCCATCTGGATAGAATAATCGATCAGTTTTTTTTACTTTTTTTCAACTTTTTCATGATTAAAGCAGAGATTTTAGAGTGTGAAGAGGTGTGAGGAATCTTTTATGTCTCTCAGTATTTATTTTATCATGAGAGTTTTTCGGGTTAAAACTCCTATCCAAATATATATAAGTGGTACTGCTTTTTTTTGTTCCAAAACTTCAAAATCTATACAGGTTTTGATTGACAATTCCCTCTGTGAAGAACATGTCTGGAAAATCCTGTCTCTTCAAGCAAGCCATAATCGAGTTTAAAAAACTAAGGATAGTAGTTACGGTCAGTATAGATTCAACACTATAATATTTTTTTCAAATTGCATCATACCAAATATTATTATCTGGTGATAAAAAAATTAAATTTAACATTCGAATCATGAAGAGAAATATTTTATTTTTTCATGGAGACATAAAAGATCCAAGTTGTGAAGCATAAATTAATATTTTAGGCGGATTATGGATCGTTAAGAATAAAGGGGTGGTGTAGTGTTATTAATCAAACATGAATCAACTTACTGAAGACAAAAGCTTTAGGAAATTATTTATTATATCATACAAAACTATGCAAATATCTATTAGATAGATGGAACGATAATCATTTTCATACATTCATTGATGATATATTAAATAGTAAAATACTAGATATTTTTTAAATTCATAGATAGGTTTTAAGTCAAAGAATATATAGTAGTCTGGGAGATTTATTCACTTCAAGAAAACTTGTAACAATAATCATGGAAAGCAATAGTAAATTCCGCCAGCCCTGAATTATAATTATACATGCATGAAAGTGACTCACTCATCATTCGGATACTCAAATAATGCATGTTCTTAAATAAATACAGTTTACCATTATGTGGAATATCTTGATCGAAAAAATATCAATCTAATACACTGCAAGGTATGCTAAAATTTTATTTCAATAAAGAGAGATGGAATTCTCGAGTTAATAACCTGGGAAAATACTCCGGTGAAAAGAGATTTGAAGAAAATCAGACTCACCCAAATTTGCTAGACTATCAGAGGAGTTTGAGAGATTTCTATCTTGCTTGTTCTTCAAATACTTTCCTAATAGAGACTTTGTTTTCTTCTCTGGTTTTTCTACAATTTCAGGGTGAGCCTCGGGAATGTTGAGATCGTTGGGAGTCTCAGTCTCATAAACTTTCTTGCCAATGACGAGATTTCTCGAACTAAAATTAACCTTCATGTTACTCTTTTTACGACGTCTGAGAACTAAAACTTTACTAGGAATGAGACCAGAACATTTTTCATTACAAGAACTTGACATTGAAGGCTCATTTTCATTTAAATGCGTTATTGAAAAAACATGTTTAGCATACCACCACTCAGAATCAGACGCATTTGTTACATGTAATAAATCCCCAAATGAAAATGAGAGACCCTGATTCATTAAATGAAGATTTACTTTTGCAGGAAGCTTCTTGTCTTTGGTGCAATCATAATCAAATAGAGCAATAACGTAGACTTCTATTTTTGGATTCGTAGATACTATATTAGACTTTATTTTAGATGCATTGTTTTTATCCATCTGCATATTTATACGGAATAATTATGAATATATTAAAATATTGCAGAGATTATTCAGGAGGAGGAATATTGTTTTTCAATATTTGAAACTCCACTGTGTGTAAAAATTATTTAAATAAAATATTATTTTTAAATTTCTTTTGTATCATTGTTTAATAAATTATGATCAATAAAATTAAATTTTTATAATAAAAATTATTATACAAGTTATTCTATTTAAAATAACATTCTGTTACTAACTGATGATCTAATATAATGTAGATCATAATTAAAAGAAAATATAAAATTAAATAACTGCTGAAAATTTCATCTATTAATAGGCAAAAAGTATGTTAAATTAAACAGTTAAATAGAAAGTATCTATTAGATAGTGTTATTAATGAAACCAGAAATGCAGCATTTTCAGAGCTACTTCTTTCCCTTCTAGCATAAATACTTCAGAAAGGAACCTAAAACCTTTTTATGGGTTTTTCATTTCAGCTCTTACAAAGCTGATTAATGGAGGACTTATTCCATGGTCTAGATAATCTATATTCTTAATTATAACTTATTACGGTCAGTACAACCAACGATGACTTTTAGATCAAATTAATAAACAAATGTACACTGTACAATAAAAATATTGGCTTCTAGCCCAAATGTTTTCAGAAATTTAATTATTTTAATAATTAATTCAACATTACATTAAATATTTACTGATTGTATCGATTTGATATATATAATTTTTTTTATTATTCAAAATAATAATTCCAACAATCAAATGGAGTATCTGGTAAACTTGAACTAACTTTTCTATGACCTCTATCGAATTGAATATCTATAGATCTACAGATTCTGTAGATTATAATATCCAATTTGATTATCTCAGAATCCCTTCTAGAATAATGTAGTAATTTTGATCACGAAGAGTATCGTACTGGGTTTTGAGGATTGAAATCATTAAAAATTACGATATCGGAGTATAGAAATATTTATAGAAAGAAAATAATTGAACCAAAAAAAATTGAAAAAATCACAAAATTTGCTCTTGTATTGTTGGATGAATTACATCCATCACGATCTTGACAATAACACATTTCTTTGTAAATTCCTTGATCGTCAAACCAATATCTACAGCCCCAAGCAAGGCCATAATCTGTTCTGGCTCCGCATCTACGAGTTATCTTGATCCACCTATTCCATCCAGAGCTTTCTTGATAAATTTTCACGCAAAAAGTTCCCGGAACATGTGCTAAGAAACTTCCACAGTCAATCATCGCATTCATATTTGTATTAAAATAATGATTTTGCGGACAAGAATCCTCTTCGTTACTATCACACTGATAACATCTGATAGCTAAAACATCCAATTTAAGTTTTTTTATTTACTTACCAAACAAAAAATGAAGATTTACACAAAAGAGGAAAATTATAGATTTCATTTACACATTTAATTTTTCACCACTGAATAATCTTAAGCAGAGATCCCTTGAGTTTTCAATTTTTGTTTTGTCTAGCTTTTAAATTGATTAAATTTCTTAATCGCCACCAAATGTCTGAAAGATATAGTTTTTCGCTCACAACATTCTCTCCTTCAGGAAAGCTTGTCCAAATTGAGTATGCTTTAAAAGCAGTCGACTCAGGAGCTCCCTGCATTGGTATAAGAGCTGCTAACGGTGCTGTCCTGGTTGCTGAAAAGAAGTTGAACTCTGAACTAATTGATGAGACTACAGTTAGAAGAATTGAACAAATCACTAAAAATATCGGAATAGTTTATAGTGGCCTTTCGCCTGATTATCGTGTCCTTGTGAAACAAGCTAGAAAAATTGCCCAAAATTATTCACTCATGTATGGTGAATCTATCCCACCTGAACAATTAGTTGCCAAAGTCGCCAGTGTTATGCAAGAGTATACTCAAACTGGTGGTGTTCGACCCTTTGGTGTTTCCCTCCTTGTAGCTGGCTGGGATTTTGATGCTAACAGATCTTATCTCTACCAATGTGATCCAGCTGGAATTTATTTCCCCTGGAAAGCAACTTCTCTTGGCAAAGACTCGCTTGTGGGCAAGGCTTTTCTTGAGAAGCGTTATAATGAAAAGGTTGAACTCGAAGATGCTATTCATGCTGCCATTTTAACCCTCAAGGAAAGCTTCGAGGGTGAAATGAATGAAAACAACATTGAAGTTGGAATATGCAATGACAAAGGATTCAAAATCCTTACACCACCCGAAATTAAGGACTATCTATCGATGATATCTTGAAATAATAAATAATTTTCTATTCATTACAAAAATTTATTTTAAAAAATTCAATTAAGTTCGAAAAATCACAATGCATTTGGTTTCAGGCGTAGATTGTAGGACTCCAGGGAAAAGCCTCATCTGGATTGAAAATTTGTGAGCTAGACGAAGGAACACTGGTAACCTGGGTCAAGTTTCCGGTTTGTAAATTATGATTAGCTTCATGATTACCACGGAATATTGAAGTAATCGGATCTAAAATGTTTATATTGCTCGTAAATTCTTGTTGGTTAGCTTGACTTGTATGAGATACCATCTTATTATAACTTGAACAGTGGTAATTGTAAATGTTGTTGTAGGCATCACTCTGATAGCACTGAGATGGTTGATTGAGATAGACGGAGAAAGCCTAGAAAAATATTTAAAAAAAACAACTGAATCAAAATCAAATGAAGAAAATGCTTTGAATTTAGAAAAGTTCATCTTATGATTACAAACCTCACATCAATCTAGGCTAACTAAATCCATAAAGAAAGGGAATCAAGTCTATAAATTTGATTTTGCTATCCCTCCTCCCAAAGTTGAGCAAATCCAAATCAGATTCCTAAGATCTTGCTTTGGACCAAACAGCTATAAATAAAAGCATAGGAAAATATTATATTAATATTTAGGAAATCCTTCATGGAGAATGCAAATCAAAATTCTTGTTCAACAAAATTGTTCACTATTTTTCAATTCGATTCACAATAATTCTAAAATTAACTCATCTTTCTTGAAGGCTAGTTCTCTGCGTCACCGGTAGAGGCCGGAAAAACTTTTACTTTTTAGGAAAAATGGTAACTAAATTCTATTCTTTGCAATTTATTGACTTGAAAATTTTTCTCATGAAACTCATATGTCAATTCAATAGATGAATGATGCAAAACTCACAGTTGCCGAGATATTTTGGTACAAATTCAATGCAGACGAAGATGACGCCCAGTGAGGAGAATATGTTGACAAGACTTGAGATTCTGTTTGTCCTAAAAGAAAATGATAATACTTTGTAAGCACTTACTTTCCTGTAATGACTTGTCAACATAACCTGTTTCATTCTCAACAAGAAAATCAATGTACAATGTATTCTGACAATCAGCACAATTTCCACTTTCCGTGGAATTATAATTCAAGACTGATTCATGACTTTTTTTGTAAATTTTTTGACTGACAAGACAACTTTCATATCGAGACTTTTCCAGTTCAAGACGCATTTTAGTGTGTAAAAAGTGGGTCTTGGCACGAGCAGAATTAAAAGTAATTCTACCATTTGGATTATTACAGTTTAAAGGCGTTGAGCAGGAGCAGGGAAAAGTTTGTCGATCTACTTGGCAAGAAATCCCATTTAGAAAGCACTCACAAGAAGTGGGAATACAAACGTCTCCACAGTTACAACCACAGGTTTGTCTTGAAATCCTGATGTTGTTACAATCAAATCTTTCTTGTATTGTCAGAGAAGTAACACCAGATCGCTTAAGGATTCTACGTCTCTTATAGATGGATAAGGGCTGAAAGAATAGATTGTCATCAATGAAGCTAGACAGAATCCGATCGACGTCGAAAATATCATGAATTTTTTTGTTAACGACAAACTTCATTGTAGAAATATTTTTGATAAGTTTACGGTGATAATTGAGCAGTTTTCTATTTCTAATGATTTCTACAAATTCCACAAAATTAATATTTTTGTAGTTAACTAATGATCTTTTCGCAATGTAATGGAGTTTCTTGTGAAGTTTTTTCAGTAAGAATTGATTGACATTAACTTTCTCTGATTTCCAATGTTTCTTTTTCATTCCCAAAGAACATCCACCATCATTGGGGACACACATGCTTCCTTGAATTCGATCAAAATAAAAAATATGAACAGAATCAAATTTAACATGATTTATTGTTCGTCCATCTGTTTTGTTGCTAAATATAACTCCTTTATTGGTCTGATTCTCCATATTTATTATAAAATTTCAATTAAATATTTACAATGACGCATGATTTCCTGACTAGATAAACCTTAATTCCAAAAACTTAGAATCATTTGAAAATCTGCATAAAGATTAAATAGTTTTAAAAACACTTTAATCATTTAGTTTTTTGTTTGATTCAACAACTCTTTTGACATATTTGACCGCCAATTATAAAAATAAATTTTTCCGTACACCTTCCATCTTCATGACAACTTTGTGCTCCTAAAAATAATATAGCAATAATCGTTCAAACACATTCAGCCTATACTCAACTCCATTTTCTGATATAAAAGATAATCATGCGCTCACAAATAGCAATTAAATCTCCTGATCGGACTACTCGTCCACGAATTTTAACAAGGAGAAGATCAATATCCAAAGACAACATTCTTGTTCCTTCTAATAAGGAAAATAGAATAAGACTAAGGAACAGAGTTGTTCGAATTGAAGAGAAATGCTCTAAGCGTAAATTTATTTCAAAGGCTGTGATCCCTACCAAATCATGTAAAAGAATCTCCAACTCTCCTTTACAAAAGCTCCCAAAAAACGCAGATATTAAGGATGATGACGTTGTCAGTAACTACAGTGCTGCTGATAGTAAAGACTCCTTTCCTGATCCCAACTTATTGGAATTTGATCTTGATATCTATGAATTTATGCGATATCTTCCATCTATTCCAACCAGTCCCATCAGTCCGCTTCCTATACTCCCCAAGAAGACTAGGAAAACTCCAGAGTATTGTCTTGTCCTCGACTTGGATGAGACCCTTGTTCACTGCAGTTTAACTCCCCTTGTGGATGCACTCCTTGTTTTCCAAGTAAAATTTGAAGAAGTTGTCTATATGGTGTATGTTAGATTGCGCCCTAAGCTCTACGAGTTTCTCGCTAGAGTCAGTAAAAATTTTGAAGTTGTCCTCTTCACTGCTAGTACCAAAGTGTATGCAGACACACTTGTCAATATGCTTGATCCAAAGAAGGAATTCATTAAACATAGACTCTTCCGTGAACACTGTGTTTGCGTAAATGGAAATTATATTAAAGACCTAAGAATTCTTGGCAGGGATTTATCCAAGACAATAATCATTGACAATTCCCCACAGGCCTTTGGCTATCAAGTTGACAATGGAATACCCATCGAAAGTTGGTATGTTAACTCAAAGGACGACGAGTTAATGAGATTGTGCCCGTTTCTGGAGAAATTAACAAAAGTTGTAAGTTATTTGCGCAAAATTTCTATTTTTATCAAATTTTTATTATACTTTTACTCTCTAGGATGATGTTCGTCCATTGATTGCAAATCGATTTCGCATTAAAGAGAGAATTCTTGCCAACACTGGATACATTTATCACGCTTTCGTCTCGTCAAAGAATTCAGATTCTAGCATCGAACAAAACGTGAATAATGTTACAACTGAAGACGAAGATCTTGAAGATGATTATTTCGCTCATGAAGAGAATCAGAACCCAGCTGCTGCCAAGACGGGTAATCCTCTCATCACCAGTGCTCCCGAAAGCAAAGTAGGCAATAATGCTAACAATTATTGCTATAATTACTCTCAAAATTCACATCATCCATCGAACCAGCAGATTGTTAATGATATTTATTCTAATGAAGCGACCATCCAGAATACCCTTGCCAACCTTGAGAATTATTCCCAAAACAATTATCACTTTCAGCTGCAACAAATCAACATTGAATAATCTCAACTCCCTGTTTTTTTTCACCTACTAACTAAAACGAAATTATGTAAGATTACTATAGTTTTTATAGAATACCCGAGAATTATTATTATCATTGGTTATTCATGTATATTTCTTTATCTAATATAATTTTTATTGAGCACAAAAACATATCTGTTGTGATAATTAAAAATACCTACCATAATATACCCATGTAATCATGCTGTTCATTATCTCATGTAAAACCCCCATATTCTCGTCTCCCAATTATCCTTGACAAGATACTTTTTTCAACAACTACCTCTCAATACCCGCCAGTTTATTAAAAGAATAATTATCTGTATCCCAAGGCAGCTGTAAACCATCAAGAAATGAAAATTGATGCATTTAAGAGATTAATTTTGAAAAAAGCTAAAAAGATGATTTCATATTATTGTCGTTGAATTATCGTAAATAAATTTTTTTTGAATATTTAATAAATTTTATTTAGGCAAATCGAGTGTTAATGTTTCATGATTTTTATTCTCTGTCGTGTCTAGAAATTTTTGATTTTCATGTGAAATCATCTCAAGTATATTTGGATAAAAAATTAATTAAAAATAAACGGAGAATCAGAATATTTATGAACCACAGTATAATTGAAAATCCATCTATATCTAAAGTATACTATCCCAATTTAGTCAACTCGATCTAAAAAACTTAACCCGAAATTAGATGCAAAGTTTGAAAAGCCCTTTTCACTACACTTAAAGTAAAATCTTGGAGTCTTGAAATTAAAAAGTTGTTAATTCAATTCTATTTATTCAAATACTCGTTAAAATTTAAACTTTTTGACCAATTAATTAGAACTATTAACTAATCAAATTGAGTTAATTAATGTTTTGGAATTTATTCTAATAACTACGGACTTTTATTTTGAAACTATCATGACTAACCCAAACAATACTCTGTATATTCGAAATTTTCCACCAAAATGTTCAACTGAGTTACTATACGAATTATTTCTTCAAGCAGGACCGATAGAAAATATTACAATTAAAGGAGACTATGGATTTATTGAATATTCTCACTCTTCGAGCGTTGAGTATGCTATAAAGATATTTACTGGAACTTATATCCATGGAAATAGACTGATTTTGAAACCTAGACAAGGCTCCTCTATAGAGCATAAGCGTATAGACGAAATAGCACCCCATTGTGAAGGATCAGACCTGAGATATATTGACTTAAGACATCCTCAGCTTACTCATGATCATCGGAATCATCATCATCATCCGCCTATTCAACATCAGTCCTATTACCAGTACCAATACCCAGGATATCCCCAATACCCTCACAGTAGAGTACCACAAAATTATCCGTATCCCTGGCCAAATGTTCCCTACCCAAGATATTAGTTGAGGTAAAAAGCCAGAAATGAAGCAGCGTTATTTTTAAATAAAGATTATTTAATAATTTATTTATATAAATATATTTATTTATTTAAATGTGAAATTTGAGATCAATGGAAAATTATGTAACTAAATAAGCAATTCATGTCACTGAATGAACCCTAGAACGAAATCTCGGGATATTTTTCACCCCATTTGATTTAAGACCACCATAAGAAAAATAAATATTTCGGATGAGGGCTAAACAAAAGTTTGGTTATCAAACTCATATTTCAGCAGCTGAATTTCAGCCTACTTTTAAACTAGAACTCGATTCTAAGTCTTTGTAGTTCTAGGTAATCTGACTATCCCTGCTTATTTACCAGAATGAGTCAAATTATTACTATTAACTTAATAGTTATATCAGATTATAAATATGAGTAATAGATTATAAATTTCATTATTATTTCAATTAATCAAAGAATCTTACTACTTTTAAGGACTGAATTTAGTCTAGTTGAATACCAAGTTTAAATAACCCGGTTTTTTGAATTGTACAAATTCTAAAACTTTCGCTAGAATGTCAGAGACAAAAGCTTTTGATAAGCGAAAAGATAAAATATATCGTAATTTTATATTTGGAGGAATAGCAGGTTCTGTTGCCAAGTCTGTGATAGCCCCTCTTGATAGAACTAAGATTTACTTTCAGTGTAAGTAGCAAGCTAACTAGGCACTTTCTAGCGACCGAAAACCGTTATTCAACGTTAAATGCGCTTAAATTCTTAAAAGAAATCTACAATGCAGATGGATTTTTCCAACTATGGAGAGGAAATTCAGCTACGATCGTAAGAATATTTCCATACGCAGCAATTCAATATGCAGCCCATGAGAAATACAAGACATTTTTTCTCAGGAGTTCCCATGCTAATGAAAAGTAATGCAAATTAATCTAAATAATCTTATCTAGTCATTTAGTTTCAAAGTTGAAAAGATTTGCTTCTGGAGCACTCGCAGGAATGACATCAGTTTCAATAACATATCCATTGGACTTTGCTCGTGCAAGAATGGCGTTGACAAAGTACGACAAGTATCACAATATTATTCATGCCTTGAAAACTGTCAAGACAGAGGAAGGCTTCCTTGCTCTATACAAGGGCTATAATTCTGCCTTAGTTGGCTGTGTACCCTATTCGGGAATTGCATTTTTCACATTTGAAACCCTGAAGGAGCAAAGGCTTGCGAGTAATTTTTTATGAAATTTTTATTTTTCAAGAACTCAATTCGCATTCTGATACTAGAATAGAAAGATTAGATCCAGTTAATAATCTTATTTGTGGAGCAACAGCAGGAATATTGGGCCAGACTGCTTCGTACCCTTTAGATATTGTTAGAAGGCGGATGCAGACAGGTCATGTTACGGGTTAGTAAAATATTACTTCAAGATTTTATTGATTTGATTGAAAATTTCTTTAAGGTCACGATGAATACAGTGGAATCATCAAAACATTAAAACTTGTTCACAAGAACGAAGGATTTATCCATGGACTTTATAAAGGGATCAGTATGAATTGGATCAAAGGGCCAGTTGCCTCCGGCATTAGTTTTACAATATTTCATCAGTTACAACATTACTTTGAATAATATAATAGAAAATATAGATTTTATTTTACATTGCATTATTTACAAGGTACGGGTAGGCTGTCGATCTTCTCAAAAAGTTCATCATAAGCTTCAGCATATTCATCATCCTTTGTGATAAATGCAATCATTGATGACTCTCCTAATTCCATAGCTGCTCCAATATCAGAACACATGGGAACATAAACATAAGGAATCGAATTCTCTTCACAGACTATAGGCACATGACTTATCAAGTCTATAGGAGAGATATCACCACCGAGAATAACAATTCCAGTCTGATTCTTTTTTAATATTTGCTTCAAAGTATCCTTGACAGATATGAAAACCTTTTTCTTCTCATGAGCTTTGTTTAGGAGTCTCAATGCTTTTTTGGCAAGCTTGCGAGAGGCCATAGGCTCAGAGATGGGGCTAGCATAGGCCAGTTTCTCTTCATAGGATAATTGCACAAGATCTCCATTGGGAATACTAGTGTCCAACTCTGTCATTTCTCACGCTTTTTTATTTTGAAATGTCAACCCAAGAAAATAATTTTGTTTTTATGGACCTGTTGTTTAAGTATTTAAATATTTCAAGCCGAAAAAGTGAAGTTTCTCGGTATTTTTAGGAAATCTTGAAAATTTAAATTTGTAATCATTGAACTTACATTGGTTACATTCTGTTATTACTAAGAGCTTATTGAACTTATTTAAGCAAATGCTGTTTACTTGGGTAAAGAATTTTTTAAAACTCACTCAAAGGGAGCTAACAGTCACGGTCAATTAGGTTGTGATGACTGTGAAGATCGTTGGAAGCCGACTAAAATTGAATTTTCGTGCATTGATCCACAGTTTCTATCTTGTGGCGGATGCCATACAACAGTTATCTCAGATAATAACCTTTATATATCTGGAAAATTTGACTATAAATCGCCAACAAATCATCAATCTAAAAATTTTACCAAAGTCTCTCATCTGGAGAATGAAATATCAAAAATGTCATCCGGTTGGAACCATTCTGTTTTTCTGTCCAAACACGGACTTCTCACAATTGGGCTTAATGATTATGGCCAACGTGGTCTTGAAGAAGAAGTGTCGACTGATTTTGTGGTATTTTTCCATAGCTTACTCTAGAGTTTTTTAACCCGTGATTCTTTTATTGATATTGATGCTGGCCTTCGGCATACTATTGCCGTTAGTTCAACAAATCAATGCTTCATTTGGGGAAATTCCAAAAAGCCCAGTTCTCATCAAACCCTTCCAACATCAGAGATAAAAATTACAAATGAAAAGTTCAAGTTATGCTCTGTTGGTAGAAATTCGTTTCTTTTAGCTACCCTGAACGATGAGCTGATTTACTGTGAATTTAATAAGCCTCATGTTAGGCTTTTAAATTCAGAATTTCTCAATGATCCCATCCGTCAGGTGACTTCAGGCTGGTCTCACTGTCTCATTCTGACAGGTAACTTGGATTTTAATCTATATTTCGCCTATTTAAGAGCATGGCAGAGTTTACTCTTTCGGCAAGAATAATTTTTACCAACTCGGCCTTGGCAACAACAACAGTTACCCTCTAACACAAATAAACTTGATCAAATTCTTTCCAGACAACAATTTAAGGGTTATCGAAATATCCACAAAGTCATTGCACAGTATGGCGCTGACATCTTGTGGAAAATTATTCATATGGGGCTGGAATGAACATGGAATGTGTGGAATGTCAAAGGAAGCATCTCTTAACGACTGTATTGTTCAGCCGACTGAAATTCCCTTTTTCAGTGATTTGATTGTTGAAAAAATCTCTGCTGGTTATGGACAATCCGCGGCTTTTGCAAGATATGAAAGAAATATGCTCTAACATTTAAAAATAAATTATCATGATTATTTTTCTATCTAAATCTATATAGTTTTATGAGACTTAATAAATATATTTGTTGTGCCTCAAGTGTAACGAATGATGAAAGTGTAATTAATTGCACTTTCAATGTTGAAAGTGTAACGAAAATATTCTTCCTCTCTGCCCCTTTTCGGTGTATGCTTGTTAGCATATACGGTCTATGCTTATGCGATATACAAGTGACTTGCCTAAAGTGTAACGAAAACATTTAACCCCTCTGTCCCTTTTTGGTGGGGCTTGTAATCATATTTTTGTCTTTTTTTAAAATTAAGATAGTAAATTCAAAACTTCAAAATGTAATTAAATTTAGATTTACCTATTTATTTGTACAGGTATTGCTTCTCGTAATCGTACATAACCAAATGTAATCCAAGGGTCGGTCCCTGATTTCAGAAGTCAGAAAATTACATTGCAAAAATACATTGTTCATATTGAAAATATTATTCCAGATATTTTGCAATTATGATTATTATAATGTAAAACATAATCGTTTCAGCAGAACAGTTATAGATTATTTTTGATATTCAATGATAAAAAAGCAAAATAAAATTTTCACTGTATTCAGCAGACACATTTTTCTACAATAATTTTGTTAGTCCAAATAGCAACAGGCATATACCGAAAAGGGACAGAGAGGAAGAATATTTTTGTTACACTCTAGGCACAACATATACATTGTTTGAGAGGGAAACATTGTTTTTTGGTCTAAACGACTGTTTGAAAATAGAGAATTGAGGTTTCTTGGGTTTCTATGAAGTTACAAATTTAATTATAATCTTTCATTGTCAAGAAAACAACCAAACTGTTAAAGTCGTCTCCAATGAATCCTCGTTTTGAGTATTTTTTGTCTGCCTTATTCCGGTTGGGACCTACAGGAAAACCGATTCAATCCTGTATTGATTCCTTTTTGTTTCAACAAGAAATTACTCAAAAAGGCTAATCTCACCCCTTTGGTTATGGCAAACTGCCAAGATCCCTCTTCAAAACTGTAGATAAAATCTCAAGTCTTATTCCTAATGAAATTTTCAATTTTCTAAAACATAAAATCATCAGATTCATTCTAAAATTAGACAGAATTATTTTTCAAATTACCATTTCAAATGATTTTGAATAAGAATCCAATTTTGGTTTGGTAATTAAGTTTTGAATGGGTTTGTTCAGATCTGAACCTATAGGAATGCCAAGATATTTAGGTCAAATTTACAGGGGTTCAGATTAGAAGGTCATAGTTGGTCAACTTAGTAGGCTTAAATTTACACAAAATTTACATAATTGGTTTCATTGTCTATTGGTGAACCTGAAAATATAATTTTTGATCTCTATCACACCTTGAAATGAACAAAAATTTTCAGATTAAAACAATTTCTATCAAACGTAGAAACAAAACTGAGCAGAGAAAATTATAATACAATAATTTCAGACGTAATTATCTCGCGATAGTGTAAACTCTCACATTTGCTCTCCAGACATGAATTTGAACAAACAACCATAATAGCTGTATTTAGAGTACTTATACCAGAGATTGGTTTACTATTAAAGAAAGATTTGAATGGAATGCAGAGAATCTTTCTTGGAAGCAATCAAGGCCGACAATGTCACCGATTTGAATGACCTCATTATTATTTCTCAGAGTAGTTTGGAACTCATCAAGCTGACCTTGAATTTGAACGAGTGTCCCCTGGTTGATTACAAAGGCTACATTGACGAGAATCTCGTTGACTCAAATCTCATTCAGACTTGCGTGTTCTATGGAGCGTATCAGTGCCTCGAGAGGCTCATCCAGGTCGTGCCGGAGCTGGTGGACTAAGGCTCTCCATTTGAGTTGTTACATCGGGGACTTTATCTCGACCAGGATCCTCTTGTCAGTTAACCCGAATACCTATGCAAAGGACCAATACCAGAGACTGTCTATTCACTATGCTGCCACGTCGTCAATATTTGTTTTCATCGAGAATATGAAGCATGTCAGTAAAGGAACACTGAATGCCTTGTGCAGTGCAGAGATGACCCCGCTGGATTATGCTTTTGAACAAAATGTCAAGGATTTGTTATACTTTTTAATTGACCTCGGTTGCGTCCATGGTGAGGAGATGAGAAACATTGAGTTCAAGTATCCAGATGATAACTACGAAAATGCTTGGATACCGATGCATTTTACAAAGTACTATTGCTTTCACCTTGAAGATGAGGAATGCGAGAACTGTGGAAAATGTCAAGACTCAGAGGCTCTTCATGGATTAATTCAAAAATCTCCAAAACTATTCCAGCACTTGAAAAATAACGGGCTATATCATAGGGAAAAATTTCTCGAACTTCCGACAAATGTTCACGGAGAATTCAATCTCCCCGAGTCAATATCAAAGCACAATTATTGTAGCCTGAGTGACAATACGGAGTATTCACTCATCTTGAAACTCATCTCAGAGAGGTGGGATAAGAGATGTCCAAAAATTATCGTCTCCTTTTATGGGGAAAAGATATCTTCCATCGATATCAACCTATTCTTTCGAATTGCCATCTGGAGAGCCTGTGACAAGGCTAATATGTGGCTACTGACAGATGGAAACCACAATGAGATTGCCCATAATATTGGAAATTTAGTCCAGCAATATCAGGAAGCCGATGGAACAGACCATCTCGAGGGAATAGCCATAACAGAATGGCAAAATATTGCTAACCGTTCAAAGTTGAAATCAAACAATTTCAGAGTGAAAAAACCCAAGATAACTACCAACTATTTAGAGAGTAACGAATTCAACCTGAACAAAGGTCATTCAAATTATATTTTCATAGATTCTCAGGGGCAGAGAACTGAATTCCGTCAAAATCTCGAAGCGTATCTGCTTGAGAAGAGAAATTTTATCTCTCAATTCAGCGACTTCATACATATACCAATCTGTAGCGTGCTGTATGGAGGGAAGTCTCAACATGTCCTCGACACGTACAACTCTATGAAGAACAACATTCCCTTCCTGCTCATAAGGAACAGTGGCGGCCTAGCAGATTGCCTCATCGAGTGTATTGAANCAACTCTATGAAGAACAACATTCCCTTCCTGCTCATAAGGAACAGTGGCGGCCTAGCAGATTGCCTCATCGAGTGTATTGAAGAGCTCGAGATAGTACCCGAGGACCAGAAGAATGAAACTCCGAACATCATCGAGGCTGTTTGCTCCAAATATTTTGCCTGTGATGAAACATTTGGCAAAACGATCGAGCTAGTGTCGAGAATGATTTCATACAAGAAAAACTTTGTCGTGTATTGCCTGGAGCAGAACTCGTTTGAGGAATTCGATAAGAGCCTTATGAAATGTCTCATAAAACAAGATTATACTGACATTGATGAGTTTCAGGTTAATCTTGCCATTATTTCTGCTGCCCTCTCCCTTGACGTTGCAGAAGAGGTTGAAGAATTTTTCGACTTCACCAATCAAGAATGGGAAGATGCCGAACTGCAAAATTGTTTGACACATGTTTTCATGGAGGAGAAAACAGAATTCCTTCAGCTTTTCCTCGAGAAAGGTTTCCCAATGCACAGTTATTTGAACTTTGATTCTTTAGAAGTTCTCTATACTAAAGCCCTGCATGTTGACGAAAGAAATTTCATTGTTCTTAAAAAAGTTGTTCTAAGTATGATCGACAAAATCCCTGAAAGATTCACATTGGACCTTGTTGGCAGATGTCTATCCACAATTCTCGGATCAAATTTTCGGCCATACTACACACAAAAAGAATTCCTCCAGCAGTATACCAATTCGCAGTTGAACAAGACACGTAGGGTTACGAAGCGAAGGTTTCTACAGACCAGAACAGATTTCGAAAAGCCCTTAAAGGAACTATATTTCTGGTCAATATTAACCCAGAGGATTAAGCTAGCAACATTTATATGGAGATTGGATCGTGATGCTATTCCATCGGCGCTTGTCGGAGCATTAATTCTAAGAAAACTTTGTCATTGGACACGGTTTGATAATATTTCAAAACACCTTCAAAGTTCAGCTGATATTTTTGAGAAAAAGGCAGAAGGTGTCCTCGAGCTTTGTTCTAAGAAGGATTTAAATAGAGCAAAGCAATGTCTTGTCCAGCAACATTCCTCATTTGGTGGCATGTCTGCTATCATTTTGGCTTCAGAGAGTGAATCGATCAATTTCCTATCACATAGAACCTGCCAGGAGATTTTAGAGGAAGTCTGGCATTATACAGTCGATAGGAAAAGCACCATGTTAAACATGGTTCTGGGTCTATTGGCCGGTCTGACATTCCCTGTGATCATACCCCTTGTTGTACCATTCAACGATGGTTTTTATGCTACAAATGAAACAGATACTTCTCAAAGAAAAGGGATCACCATCTGGTTCAAAAAGATTCAAGATTTCTACAAGTCTCCAATAATCCGATTCGCCCACAATCTGATATTTTATATAACATTCCTTGTATTCTATTCGTATATACTTCTATTTAATTCTCAAATGGACTCAACCCAGTTTACACCATCAAAGGTATATCTTCTCCTATGGATATTAAGCTTGGTTCTTGAGGAGATTCGGCAAATATTCTTTAGCCGAAGAACATTCTCAGATTATCTTAAGAATATCTGGAACTTGATGGACTTTTTAGGGATAAGTCTCTTTGCATTTGGATGGTTCCTTTACAACTTTAATTCAGAGGATGATTCGAGTTTTCTATTCTTTTCTTTATTACCTCTGACGAAGCCATTGGGTGAGATCAAAGAGTCAATCTATCGCATATCAAGAATTTCTTATGGAACTAGCCTTTTTATATTCTACCTACGCATTCTAGAGTTTTACTCTGTCCACAAGTCCCTCGGCCCGAAAGTCATCATGATAACCCACATGATCAAGAAGGATCTCATTCCGTTCATGTTTATCTATATTGTGTTTATAATTGCATTTGGTGTTATGCAATGGGTCGTCAGCTTCAAGCCACCCACGGTGAATGATTTAGCTTTCGACTTTGATGTTCTATTCAGAGCTATGACTATTGCATACACTCAAACTTTTGGGAATCTCAATTTGGAGATAATAACTGGGGAAGTAGAGCTTGAGTCATGTTCAAATGAGAGTCTCTGGTGTGCCGATGAATGGTCAAAATATGTTTCTGTGGTATTTTTTGCTTTTTATATTGTCCTAACCAATGTTCTTTTGATAAATCTGTTAATTGCAATGTTCGCAAACACCTATGAAGAAATTGAGGAGCAATCTTTGGAAATTTGGGGCCTACAAAGGTTTAATTTGATGAGGGAGTATCTGGAAAGATCTCCGATACCTCCGCCGTTCATCATACTATGGCACATGTATCGAGTTCTTATGTACTTTTATCTCAAGATTAAAAGTAAAAAATACATAAGAGAACAGCCTTTGAAAGAGTCTTATGATAATAGACCTGTTGAAAAGCACAGATTATCCCAATGGGAACGGATGAGAGCCTTGGACTTTATCGTGTCCAATGAAAACTCAAATGAAGATACGGACCAATCAGCCATAAAGATTTCCGAGAAACTAAACCAAATGGAACATTTTTTTAAGGAAATTAAAAATAATTTCAAAAGCCTAGCGATGTCAAAGAAGAACAAAGAATTCTCAGACTTTATAATGATTTAGAGGTTATTTGGAAAATAAAGGAAGATATCAACATGAATAATGAACACGTTCCCGCGAATACTAAGTACACAAAAGTGTATATTTTAATAAAAAAAGATTAACTAATGAACAGTGCAGCACCTATACTTACAAAGGTTGACTAGAAATATTGCGTTCTAGGTGCTTAGGTGATATATCCCACAGGAACGTCTTGTTTGGTAATGGATTAACCCATGTCGCTGAATGGTACAGCTTACTAATGGATCCCACCGAGACTGATAGATTATTTCTTAATGCTTTCTGAGTTTCTTTCGTACCAGTCCATTACCAAATACGTTAAACGTTTCTGTGGGATATACATACCTAAGCACCTAGAACGAACTATTTCTAGTTAATATATAATTTGTTTATATATTCTCACATTTTAGTTAAATCAAGTCTTTTGAATCTAAGAATTCATTTTATGTATTTAAATAAAAATTAATATCTCAACAAAAAGTACGTATCTCATAAGGGATTAAATTTCAATCATTTTCGATAATAGCATTTCATTATTTAAGAGATTAAACAAGAATAAGGTCTCAAGACAGTAACTCCCGTACTTCATTGCTTTTAATGACTTATTTTCTAGCTAATATTTAACTTCTATATGGCTTACCTGAAATGATTTTGTAATAGGAAACTATTAAAAAATTATAAATAGTATTTTTTACAAATATCTTTCAAGATATAAAAATTTGAAAAATATCTTGCTTAAACTACTCACAAGTAGACCGAATTCAATCAATGTTAAGATTATGCTGAAAAATCGAAATAATTTGAGCTCAGCAAAGTTATTGAATACAGATAAAAATGTAGAGTGGTTTACTGTTATAAAAACTATTAAACAATGTTTTTCATATTTGAAATTGTGCTTATGCATTAGGGATAGTCGGCCAATTTTCATGTTTTGAAGCCTAATAATTTTCTGATTCTACTTTCAAAATGGATTCTAATTATACTATATACCAAATATGTATCATCATTTTTTCATCATCATAATATGCATACTAAAACCCCTTTGTAAATTACATTAAAATGTTGTTTAAATACGAAACATAATGCGCTTTTTGAATATACATGTTATAAGCTGATTGTTCTTTATCTATCATAGACATTACAGTTCTTTTAGACATTAAACTTACTAGCTATCTGTGGTCATTAGTAATTAGCAGGGCAACCCAATACATAATTTAAATTTTTTTTCCATGAAACCTACTGATCAATTCAATTATAAAATGGGTGTTCAAAATTTTTGAAAATTTGCCTAGTCAAAGTTTTTTTCACATATTTATATGTAAAAAAATATATATATATTTGAAAAAATATTTAACCAAATATCAAGCCTCGATAATCAAATATCTTCTGGGATTAACTAATTAAGCCCTCTATTTCCTTTTGAAGATGTCATTCCTTTTTATCTCAAGGTTGAAATGATGTTGAAATCATTCTCTGGGCTTGATAAAAAGATTTGACCAATAAGAGTAAAGAGAATTTTTAAAACCTTGTTTCATTTCCTTCGTGTTCATTTAAACAAATCTCGTATCATATATGCCACGTGCAAGTCAGACTCCCAAGCAAAAGATTGATAGTTATATCAAAGAATTTCCTGATTGCTTTTCAAATGTGTAAAACCATCTTTTCTGTGAAGCTTGCGGTTGCCGTGTTAGTTTTGATCAGCGATCACAAGTCATACAACATCTAAATACAACTTCACACAAGAGTCGTATTAATGAGAAACTCATCCAACTCAAGATAGATGACTCTAATTGGGCTACTGAAGTTACAGATGCATTTATTAGCTGTGACATTCCCCTTCATAAATTACGGCTATCTAAGTTAAGGAGTCTTTTTGAAAAAACAGGCAAGCATCTTCCAAGTGAAACAACATGCCGTCGCGAAGTAAAAGGACTATACGAAATCCAAATTGATCGAATCAAAAATAAATGTGATTCAGAAGTATTCCTGATGATTGATGAGTCTGAAATTCAATCAAAAAGCATTGTAAACATCATGATTAGATCGATGAATGAACCAAATAAGGCGTATCTAGGAGAAACTATTGTTCTAGGCAAACCTATTAATTCTCAAGAGGCATGCTGTATCATTGATGACTTCATAAGAAAAATGGACATCAACAGAAATAACTTATTATTGTTTCTAACCGATGCCGTTTCTTATTTTACATCTGAAGAGTGTACAAGAACTCTGAAAAATTTATATCCGAAAATGACTCATGTAACTTGCATAGCACATTTGATTCATAATTGCTGCCTCAAAATCAAAAATTATTTTCCTAAAGCTGATCAAATGATTGGAGCTATACGAATGATCTTGGCCAAAAACAAGAAACGTGTGTCTCTATTTTCTGATATAGGCTAATTACTAATTAGTAATTACACAATATCCTTAATCTCTGTGGATCCGGGTTCAAATCCTGGCTATTGTGTACTGACGAGTCCTAATAAGGACGAAAAGCGTCAACATCTGCCACCGTGAGTAGAATATTATTGACTCTCTTATGGAATTGACACCTGCTCATTCGAATTCTAACATGTAGGTGTGAGAAGACAATCTTCATCAGATTAGATTTCATTTGGATATAGTAATTACCAGTGACCACACTTTGCTAGTAGGTTTAATTTCTATAAGGTAAGTTACTTTTACTGAATTTTATCCAATTATTTTTATATCTTCTTACGATAATATTGTCGAACTTCATCAAGAATATTACTGTTATCGGTTTCTGAACTCATGAGGGAGGTAGGAGATGACAGACGTATATTATAGTGATAAACGTCATATTTCGCCGGGTCTCATCAGACTCTACCCCGGTTACGATATAAATACTATTACAATGCATAAATTTGTGCCCTTCCATTGGTCAATATCGGTTGATTGACTGCTCAGGAGGAATGAGGGTGGGAGGTTGTTTCACTGCAAATTGATTTTTCTTTCAATCTGAATATATTTTATTTAATATCATATTTAGCTATCTCAGATATGTAAATGTGAATGCTAAAAATATTTTCATCTTTAAGAAAAATTAGTTTTTGAAAGGAAATTCCTTACGTTGTAGAAGAAACCAAAGTACAGTTAATTACACACATGATGGCTCACATGATGAATATTCTTCCCCTCATCTTTATATTTATACCTCTCTGCTCTCTTTCGGTAGACCAATAGAATTAGAGAAACACATTAACCAATCAGAATTAAGCTTCATTTCTTATCCAAGATTAAATCATTTTCCACTTTCTAATCATTTTCCCTAACTTCAACTCAAACTTTTACCTAACTTAAATAAAGAAAAAATATCAATTTATGTAATTAAAATTCGAAACATGTAAGACATGCAAATTCATAATAAATTATTGACTCAGTATAAAAAGAGACTCATAATTTTAAATAAAGTTTTTTCTATTTTTTCTTATTCATTGTATGAGTTCCAGATTGATTACATTTTTCATAGTACTCATCAGGGAAAAATTCATTAGATGATCCCAATTTAGAGCATCTTTAAACATTTTCCCGACCAAGATTGCCAACAGCTCTTCGGATAGATTCAATGATATGAGACAGATGTCCATTTCTCGAAAGTTAAATTTACGAAATTTCTCTATGACGAAGAGCTCCTGTCGCAGTTCTGCTCCCTCGAGTTCTCTGATTATATCGATAAGCAATTCTCTGATTGCATTTATAGAAACTTCTCGAGGTTTCTTGTGACTCATGATGAAATATGGCAGAAAGGAGCCCAATGTAAGAACCTTATCATCTTTTCTGATTGATAAGTAAACCTTGGAAGTCTTGTTGTACTGCTTCAAAAGATTATTCCCTACAAAGGGGACACTTTTTAGGTCTTGTTCAACACTCCACGAGATTAGAGTATCTTTCAATAGGAGCATGTTCAAGTCATCATTAGGAATGGAAATGGAACCCCTCTTCAGCATTTCATCAAAGGATTGCTTAGCGGGCTGTGTTGGGTAGGAAACATCAATGTTATTACTCAATCCTTTGATCAAGAGTTCAAGTTTATTCAGTTGATTGAAAACGCTTTTATTTTCAACAGTTTCGCTGACAAAATCTTGGGATTCATCATTGGAAACGATAAAGTCTAGAGCTCTCATCCGTTCCCATTGATCTAACTGGTACTCAATAAGGTTATTGTCTTTGAAATTCTTTCTTAGCGACTCATCATTCTTGAATTTGATACCACGTAGTTTCCTATAGATATACCTCGAAACTAAATAAATATGCCATAGTATAATAAACGGCGGAGGTATCGGAGATCTTTCCAGGAACTCCCTCATCAAATTGAACCTTTGCATGCCCCAAATTTGCAAGGATTGCTCCTCAATTTCTTCATAGGTGTTGGCAAACATTGCAATTAACAGGTTGATCAAAAGAACATTAGTTAGGACAATGTAGATTGCGAAAAATACAAAAGATACGTATTTCGACCATTCATCGGCACACCAAATTCCCTCCTCTTGACACGATGGCAGGGGATCTTCGCCCGAGATGATGTTCATACTAACTTCTCCATACGTCTGAATGTAGGACAATTCCAGGGCTTTGAATATAACAGAAAAATCAAAGTATTCCGAATCTGGGGGAACAAAGCTGACTACCCATTGCATAACACCAAATCCAATTATAAACACTATATAGATAAACATGAACGGAATAAGATCTTTCTTGATCATGTGTGTTATCATGATGACTTTCGGGCCGAGGGACTTGTGGACAGAGTAAAACTCTAGAATGCGTAGGTAGAATATAAAAATGCTCGTGGCGTAGCATATTCTTGATATGCGATAGAGGCCAGTCCTTATATCTCCAAGGGGTTGTCCTACCGGAAGAATAAAGTAAAAAAGAAAGTTTGCTTCATTCTCAAAATTGAAACTGTACAAGAGCCAGCCAAAAGCAAAAAATATTATTGCCAACAAATCCATCAGGTTCCACATGTTTCTCAGGTAGATTTTAAATGTCTTATTATTGAAGAATATTTGTCTGACTTCTTCAGCAGCTAAGCTGGCAATCCAAAGTATTAGGTAGATTTTCATTGACGAAAATTGGCTTGTATTCAATTTCATGTGAAACATTATCGTGACAGTATAAAAAATTAGGAAGATTATAAAAAATATCAAATTATTAGCAAATCGGATCAATGGGGCAGTATAGAAATCCCGAATTTTTCTCAACCATAAAATGGCCTTTTCGCGGGTTCCTCTGTTGAAACTTTCCTCTTCCTTATATGGTTCGTTATTGAATGGCATGAAAAATGGAATGAGCAAAGGAATTGTGATACCTACGAATAAACTTAAAATCATATTGACCATTGTTTTTTTCCTATCGATGGTATGATGCCAAATTTCATCGAGTATTTCCTGACAGGTTTTATGCGATAGAAAGTCAATAGATTCACCTTCAGCTGCTAAAATTATGGCAGAAGTACATCCAAAGTGAACGTGTTCCCTAATTAGACAATTTTTAGTTTTCAGGAAATCCTTCCTCGAACATAATTCAAGAACACTGTCCGCTTTACTCTCAAAGACTTGAGCAGCAGCCTGAAGTTCCTTGGAGATATTTTCATACTGATTCCATTGACAAAGTTTTCTTAAAATCAGGGCCCCAACCAAGGCTGCGGGAATAGGATCATTTTCAAGACGCCAGATGAATTTAGCTAGGCAAATTCTTTGAGTTAAAATGGCCCAAATGTAAAGTTCACGATACGGTCTCTTGAATTCATACTGGTTGGTTATTCTAGACCTCCTTTGGACTCTTCTGTTCTTGTTAAGTTGCGAGGTTGTGTATTCTTTGAGAAATCTCTTCTGACTGTAATATGGTTGGTAATTAGACCCAATAATTGTAGATAGACACCGGCCAACAAGATCTAACGTGAACTTCTTTGGTATTTTATCGTTGACTTCAATTACAATTTTGTTGAGAACAATAGCATTCCTTTTATCAATGTTTATCGACATTGTATAGAGGTCCTCTAACGAATCAAAGTTCAAATAACTGTGCATTGGGAAACCTTTCTCGAGGAAAAGCTGAAGGAATTCTGTTTTCTCCTCCATAAGAATCTCTGTTATGCAATCTTGAAGTTGAACATTTTCCCATTCTTGGTCACTGAAATTTATGACATCTCTTACAATGTCTGATACATTTAGGATCAGAGCACAACTTAGAAGGGCAAGATTAACCTGAAACTCATCAATGCCAGTATAATCTTGTTTGATGAGACATTTCATAAGGCTCTTATCGAATTCCTCAAACGAGTTCTGCTCCAGGCAATACACGACAAAGTTTTTCTTGTACGAAATCATTCTCGACACTAGCTCGATCGTTTTGCCAAATGTTTCATCACAGGCAAAATATTTGGAACAAACAGCCTCGATGACGTTCGGAGTTTCATTCTTCTGGTCCTCGGGTACTATCTCGAGCTCTTCAATACACTCGATGAGGCAATCTGCTAGGCCGCCACTGTTCCTTATGAGCAGGAAGGGAATGTTGTTCTTCATAGAGTTGTACGTGTCGAGGACATGTTGAGACTTCCCTCCATACAGCACGCTACAGATTGGTATATGTATGAAGTCGCTGAATTGAGAGATAAAATTTCTCTTCTCAAGCAGATACGCTTCGAGATTTTGACGGAATTCAGTTCTTTCTTCAACGTCTTCCTTTTCATCAACGAACAAATATTTCGAATGGCCCTGCTCTAGTTGAACGATCACTTCATCCTCTGTCTCAAAGTTCATCTCTGTGGTTCTCACCAGGAAATTCTGCATATTGGTGAACTGATGATTTGAAAATTTTTGCCAACTCGTGATTGCTATTCCCTCCAGGCCATCTTGGTTGTCTGCCTCTTGGTACTGATGGACGAGATTCCCTACATTACTTGCGATATCTCCGTTACTTCCATCAGTGAGTAACCATAGATCAGCCTTCTCGGAAGCCTTCCACAAAGCCATATTGAAGCAGAGACTCTTATCAAGAGATGATATCTTCTCCCCATAAAAGGAGACGATTATTTTTGGACATTTTGTACTCCAACATTCCAGTAACACGTGCAATACTAACGAGAAATCTGTATCTGAACTGAGGCAACAATAATCCTGCTTCGAATGAGAATCTGTAAATTGCATTCTTCCATATATACTTGTGGGCAATTTAATATACCTGTCATTATAATCGAATATTTTGTTCTTCAAATGCTCCAGAAAGTAGGAAGATCTTCCGAAGAGTTCTTTTATCGATTGGGTCTCATCAGATATTAAATAGTATTTGTCAATATTCATTGGAATCCAGGCATTCCTAAAGTTCTCCAATGGTTGAATAAAATCCCTATTCCTCAACTCTTCGCCATGGACGCAGCCCAAATCAAGAAGAAAATAGATCAAGGATCGTATATTGTTCTCATATGCATAGTCAAGCGGTGTCATTTCCATAGCACAGAGGACATTGAGACACGAGGTTGGTGTACACTTCATTAGTTGGAGAAATACAATAACTGACGACGTGGCAGCATAGTGAATAGACAGTCTCTGGTATTGGTCCTTTGCATAGGTATTCGGGTTAACTGACAAGAGGATCCTGGTCGAGATAAAGTCCCCGATGTAACAACTCAAATGGAGAGCCGTCAACTGTGTCCCTGTTGATCGATAGTCCACCAGCTCCGGCACGACCTGGATGAGCCTCTCGAGGCACTGATACGCTCCATAGAACACGCAAGTCTGAATGAGATTTGAGTCAACGAGATTCTCGTCAATGTAGCCTTTGTAATCAACCAAGGGACACTCGTTCAAATTCAAGGTCAGCTTGATATCCTGTAGGAAACCTGTGGTCTTACTGAGAATTTTTTCCTCAAATTCGGAGATATTATCCTTTCGAATAGTTTCTATGATAATCAGATAGAAATTATTGGACAGCATCAATTTTAAAATTTCTTACTCCTGTATTTATTTAAATATTCAGTACAAGTTTTATTTGAGAAGCTTTTCTCTCATATCACTCATAATGTCAGGATTAACAAATATTTCTCTCTTGATATTTACTCTACAGTTCATCTGATAATATTTTATTATGAAAAATTTTTCTCATCAAAAAAACTCAACTTACCAGATTAAGAGTTGGAATATTTCGGGAAACTACTTGTTTATTTTTGAAAAAAAATCCCAAAAATTCTCAAATCTTCGCTTCAAAGTAATCTGGTTAAAATAAGATTTCTAAATCCATTGCTTAAGAAGTTAGAATCTCACATTATCATGTGAATAATTACACAGTTAAAGGTGGGGCTAAAATATTTTATGTCAAGAAATCCTCTCTCCTGGCTTGGTTTATTTAGCGAATCTTGTTACAGCCAATGAGAAGGCAGAATTATTCTGGGCTCATAGGAATTTTAACTTGAAACCAATCTATAATATAAGAAAGTAGATAAACGCTAATCTTATCTATCAACTAAGACTACAGTATTATTTAAGATCCTAGTATAATTTTATATTTTATTTTCAATGAATTGCAAAGCACAAAATTGTATTGAAAAAAATATTTTTACATCAAACTATCAGTCATGAAAATGCAAGATATCATTGGCTTGTAAACTTTTGTATTGATTGTTGAATGTGGACTTTGTATGTCTACAATGCAAGTTTTAGAAATGTTCTCGGATATCTCTGATTCATTTCAAGAATGAGGAAATTACTGTTGACTGACAGGAATGTCTTGTTGCTGACCCTTTTGATTATGATCTTATCGGTTTCATGTAACTTGAGGTTTTAATCAAGATAAATCCAGTGGAAATTTTGAATTATTACTACATTTTGAATTATCCCTATTTGTTGTCGTCAATATTAAATTTGAATGCTGATCTGTGCTTAAGACGTTACAGTTTAATTGGATCTCTCGTCATATTATCGGCAATTGTAATTGAATATAGTTTAATATTTCTAGACAAGATCCCTATTAAATCTTTCGGTTGATTATGCAATCATTGAATCTCGAGAAAAATACATGAAGCATGCCCAAGATCATTTGGAAGAGAGCGGAATTTACTATAGAAAAAATGATAACCGCGATCAAAGATTGACAGACGAAGTCAAGTTCTTCTTCACCAATCTCTTTGCGATAATAAAGATGGCCTTCTCGAAACCTTTCATGTTCATCATTTATTTGGTTCAGTCCATTTTAAAGTGAGTACAAATTGAATCACCTTTCAAGGTGTGGCTATGTAACAGTGACTATTTTACTTGTACAATACTCGATAGGAACATTGATAATACATTTCATTGCCAAGAAGACTAGCAGGAAATTGTATGATCTTGACGTATCGGAAGCCTACTATCGAGGGACATATTTCAACTTTTTCCAACGAATTTCATCCATCATGAGTCTAAACTTTTTCCCCATCGAGATTCTTCACTTGAACTTGAGCATATCCCAATTAAGTGCTAAATTTAGAGCTTACGCCAATTGGAATGGACTCTTGAGTGTATTGGTGAACCTGCTAGAATCATGGTCATCGCTAACCATCTATATAATTCTCTGCCTTATGGCCTATAACGGTTATTGGACTCATTTGACACCAGATCAATTGGTTTTCCTGATACAACTGGTAAGTTATCTTCTTCTATCCTGAATTCTATTCAAATTTCAGACAGTATCCCTCAATATGAGCATGGTCACAAACCTCAATGATTTCATTGAAATATTCAAAAAGATTCCACAACTCAGGGTTAGCTACGATCGTTTGAAGTTCATAATAGAAGATGAAAAAGTTACTTCTGGGTAATTTATCAAATTTAAACTTTTTGACCTTTTTTTTAAATCAAAGTTTTCCGGGAAATTTTGATAACAAGATCTAAAATAATTGAAAATTCCATGAGTAAAAAGGTTGATGCCAGTTATAAGAATTTAGCGCTTTTATTTCGTGGCATACTCATCAGCTTTTACATGCCAGATTTATATAAAGAAAATTGTATATGTTACCGTTAATCTTGTTACTCTTGATAGTCTCAAGAATCCCTGGCAAATCAGTTAAACTTGTTACTCGGTTTCAAGATTATCTGATAGTCTCAAGAATCCCGGGAATCTTGTTACTAGTAACAAGTTTAACTGATAATAACTAATTTTTTGACTTTCAGAATTTAGAAAGAAAAATCACTCAGTTTATTCATAACACCCATAGGATTTTTTCTGAATCTCTTTTCAAAAGTCTTACACATCAATAGAACCTTCAAATATAATAAATTTTAATTTAAAGTACCATCATCTTGTGACGTATCCAATGAGACATACAGTAGATCAGAATTGGATCAAGAAATAGTCACAGGCCATCTACAGAACCAAGCCAAGATGATTTTGCAAACCAAAAGGACATTCAATGTTGGAGAAAATGTTTTAGTGAAAGTATCGAAATTTGATCGATCAAAACTCGATTTCAAAAATTACTGTGTGTAATACTTGAAGTTAGAGAAATTTTCTCCAAGGTCGAAACTAAGACAGGAATAATTGAAGATCTATTCAGCAAAAAAACTGACAGGTGTCACAGCAGTCTTTCTAGGGGTGTTATGAATACACTGAGTGATTTTTCTTAGTTATTATCAGTTAAACTTGTTACTAGTAACAAGATTCCCCGTTCCTTTGTCTAGCTTGGTGATGACAATATCATTTCTTCTTTTGAGACGATAGCTGTTTTATGTCTTCTCTGAAAATAGGGGAGTTCAACTTATTTTTGAATGGAAAATATACTATCGGACAGAACTAAATTCAAAAGAACATCACAGAAGATCACTGACTTCAACAACTACAAACAGCAATCCGAACGGAATGTATGGTCTTCTGAAGATTCATAAAATGAAAGAAGGAGAAGATTCAAGAAATATGAAATTCAGACCAATAGTAGACATGAGTCTATCAGCAACACACAAAATCGCTAAGTGGTTAGTAGACCTATTCACTCCAATAATCAAAACAGACAACAGCTACAGCATAAAAGGCACTTTTGAGTTTATCGAGAAAATCAAAAATACGGACTCAAAGAACACAACTAACGGAAACTTTCATGGATAAGATGGAAACCCAAAACCTAAAACAAACAATTCAAAAGACAAAGCACTATATTAGATATGTGGATGACACCTTTCTTCTAATCAAAGAAACAGATGACCAGGAAGAGATCCTCAATTCGTTGAATAAGGCCCATCCAAATCTAAAATTCACTATAGAAAACGAATCTAACCAGACACTACCTTTTCTAGAATTACAACTAGAAAGAAACCAAGATGGAAAACTTAAGAGAAGAATTTTTAGAAAATCATCCTTCACAGGCAAGCTTTTAAATTATTATTCATTTTCTCCAAAAGAAACCAAAAGAGGTTTGATAATTTCACTATTCAAAAGATTATCGTTTCGGGAGAATTGTGGGAAGAGGAATAAGAAAAACTGACCAAAATCTTCGAAGAGAACAATTCATTACGAAGACTCTAGAAAAATGTGTAGAAACGGTCGAGATCGAACAAAACAGAGAGCAAGAGGAAGAAAAGGCCAAAACGTGTTTGTATCTACGATTTAAAGGAGACCAAAAATGCCAACTAAAAACAGAGATCAAAGAGTTTCTCTCTCGAATTGAAAATTCGTTTGCAATCCCATGCATAGTCGTGCATTGCTCATTTTCCCTAAATTTTCTTGTAGGCATAGTGAAATACCAGAAATGATCCTAACATGATTCTATCACTATTTTCATTGAAAAAAACCCTTGAAGCTCTATCAGCAAAAAAGATATTCGAAATTTTAGTGAAAACGTACTAAAAATTCATTGAAAATCTAGCGGCATTTTTAAAAAAGTCTAATCTTTAAACTCGAATATTATCACAGACAAGCTTTTTGATGCTTGATCTTATATAAAATAATGTTTAGAATTCATAGAATTATCATTTGAGTAGAACATCTCTAATGAAGAATTTTGAGAATTTACTCGAACTTAAGTTGAAAAATTTTGAATGAAATATGTGTGCTGACATTGAGCTGACGAAACAACGCAAGATTAATTGACATGAAAACTCACCGCAAGGGATTCTTTTTCATTTCATCGATGTTAAAAAGTCCTTAGACTCTTTGTCACTCAGAAAAATTACTGCAAAACAAGAGGGGGCAAATGTTCTATAGAATAGTCTTTTCGACTTGGAGATTTTAATTCAAAATCATCTCAACTATCGTCAGAAGCATCTGCAACATTTTCTCAAATTAGGCTGGGTTTTAATGAAAAAATGCATTCTAAAAGATGAAATAAAAATTAAATTATAAGATACTTCATCAACTTTTACAACCCTCACCCCCTATTTTTCATCCCTAAAAACTATTTAAAACCAATGAGGAATTTGCATATGCTCATAAACTTATAATATAAATATCAGGTCGGTGCAATAGTCTGGTGAGATCCGGTGAAATATAAGCCTAATCACTAAATATTAACTCGACTTCTATTTCCTCATGAAGGTCCCTTCGTCATTAGAAAATATTTTCGAAGAAGCTCGGCATTATTTTCCACAAAGATGAAATTATAAGATGCTTCATCGCATTTTCATTCACTAACTCGAGTGCATGTTATGAACGAAAAAAGATATAAAATTTTTCCTTTTAGAATTATTTTACCAGACCCGAATGGTTCAATAGTCTTATTGGATTCTTTCCCAATATCTGATCAATTCGGTAACATTTTTACTCGTAAGTCAACAGTTATTATTTTAATTAATTCCATTTTATGTTGAGCATTAAAAGTATTTATTTCAAGGATACTAATGAAATTTGGACATCACATTACAGCACACTTTTTAAAACTATTAACATTACGATTCTCGAACAGATTTATGTATTAAGCAAATTTATAAAGGATTCTAAATATATTAAAGTCTATTCTCAGAACTATCTTCAAAGAAATCTTCAAAAAAGTCGAGGGGGTAAATACTTAAACAATATTATTTTCAATTATGGTAGGTACTGTACCAACTAAGCAATCCTTATTATTATCCAATGTAAATTAATTATATATGTAAAACATGAAAAATATTTACCTTATCTTCCAGAAATGTTGGAGTATTTCTGAATACATTTTCAAACTTAGCTTTAAATTCTGAAAATTCTGTAGTTGTGTATTCGGTTAAACATCTTTAGATGAAGAGCGGTTCTCTATTTGACATGATTATCTAAGCCTGGAATAATTCTCATCGTTTACCACCCATACGATAGTAAATCAAAGAATTAAATCCCTTACAGTAGCTACAATATTGACATCCAAACCGAACATTTTATTGTTGAAACTGAATGAGGATATTTTCGGTTTAGATGTCAACCTGAAATTAACCAGAGGAGAGAAACTGTTGATTGTCGGTCCATGTGGCATTGGAAAGTCATCACTGGTTGAATCCGTGTATCAAGCAATGAGAACGTCGAATACCAAAGGAATATTTGCTGATGTCCTATTCAAAAACGTCCTCTATGTAGTCCAAGATGGATACAAGTTGCCAAAGATATTCTTATCATATGCAAATCGGGCAGCCTTACATGCTACATCCAATATGAGAATGCATTTCAAAATATTTCTATTTCTTTTAATCATAAGGATGCAAGAGTTTAGCAATACCAGCCTAAAGGACATGTGTGAGTTTCTGATTGGTCCTCATTTTTAACCAATCAAAAGTCATCGACAAAAGCTTTGATTGGTAATCCTTCAATTTCAGGCTCATATGAGCTGTTAACGTTGCCGAGTTATGACTTTACCCAAGAGAGCATTCAAGTTCTAAAGGACTTGGACATAATCCCCAGATTTATGGCATTCGAAAGTGAAATACTCTTTGCCAGACAAAAAAAGAATGATATTTCCCACATAGAAAACATTGAGTTAGTTTATCTTAATTTTTCTCATTTTCTTTTAGCAAGATTTTATCCAATGGGGAAACACAGAGTTTAATCCTTGCTAGTCTCCTCTATCACGTGAAATATTCTGGTAGGAAAGCCGACTTTTTGATACTTCTCGATGAAGCGACTAGTCAAGTGACAGAGGAATTCGAGAGGAAACTAATGAACGAATTAAAGAATCAAAAGAATGTCACCCTGATCTCAGTGGGACATAGATCAACTTTGGCTGAATTTCATGATCGAAAGATATATTTTGATCAGCTCAGAAGTTGCTAATTTGAATAAAATTTTAGTTTTAATCACAGTGAACCACTAAGAACCATAATTATTTTTCTTCTAAGAAATAGATTAAGAGCAATTCGATTGATGTTAAACTTTTTAGGGGAAATTTTATTGAATTCATAGATGTGAGAAGTTGTTCACTGATTCAATGATCAGGTTTTCATAGGCTTCGGAAAATTTACCGATTTACAAAATTTCGCAAAAATATCTGTAAATTAAAATCATTTGAAATTTATTTTACAGAATCAGGAATTTCCGAGGCTTAGTTTTTCATAGTTAAAGTGAGACAAGAAATCAGGTAAATTTCGATAATCCAAGACCGTTCATGATTTGTCTATTTTAAAAATTATTTTTAAGTAGACGGGCGAAACTGTTTCAAATAAACTTCGAAAACTTGAATCCTCTTTCGTTCAAGAAAATTAGAAATTAGATTAAGAAGCATATTAAATTTGTCAAGATTTTTAAGAAAAAGCAGCAACATGCCCGATATGAATGATTGGAAACTCGTGAGACTTTTTTGGCAAATTATTTTTGGATCTCTTCTCAATGAAACATAAACCAGTTTGACCAAGTATTTATTAAATTCTTCAAAATCCTGATGTACAATATTCGGAGGCCTCAGACTGCCAGTTTGAGCTACATCCTTTTGCACAGGTGACACAATCTTTCCCACTAGAATAGCAAGTTGTCATACAAGAAAGACTTCTGCTTCTTCCTGTGCCAGGCTTCCAGCTACTTTCAACTTGTGTCAAAAAGACACAAGTGACAAGTGTGAATATTAATTTTGAGCTAAACATGAAATTACTTTAGGAAAAAAATTGCTTTATCAATTTATATTGAATAGTGTATTCTTTTTCTATTAGAAAATTAATTGCCCACACGTTGCATTTCAAAATATCAAATAGGGGTCTTTTGTTGTAATAGAAAGTTTTTGTTTAAATTTCCGATACTGTGACTCACTCAAAAATTTAGCCTTTCCACCTGTGATGTGTAAAGTTTACAGATTTTTGATCCAAAAACTCAAAAATTCTGAAGATTTTTCAGATCATGAAGCCCGCTTATTATTTATACATGGACTCAGAATTTTTCGCTGAATCTATTGATACTAAAATTTAGTGCATCTAACTGCTGCCACTTCTTGATATGATAGAAAGATGTTTCGAAGTTTAAATTAATCAGAAATATAAGTTGAGATTATCTAAAAAATCAAGTAAAACAAAATTTCTTGAAACACATTATACGATTGTAAGATTTTTTCGAAAGAATATTGTTTCGTTCTTACTGGCCGAAAAATAACTTGCAATTTTTACACACAAGTCGTGTGTCACTTTACAGAGTTTCTACCTGTACAATTAAGGAGAGCCCAACAATCTCAAGATCATATCAATTAGCTCAAGTGTAGAGGTTATGGATTATTTTCTTAAACAGTAAAATTATAATTTTCCACTACAGAGACATTCATTTCCTATTATTACATTGTTTTATGGAATGCAGAAAATAATAGGGGTAATTGTTGTTTGTTTAATGAAGAGATTTCCAAAATTCCCTTCATAATTGCAATAAATGAATTCACTTTACATGATATTATTCTTCCTCTTATTCGGGATAATTCAAGTTAATGGAAAATGGAAAAGACGTGTAAGACGTTTAAGACGGAATCGAGGCCTAAGCTGCATGGTAAACTGCTACAATGGAGGAACTGATTGTATAACCTGTGCCAAGAGATGTAGTTCAAACTGGATGCATGAAGCTTCCAATTATTGTACATCAGGATTTTAAAGTGACTTTATTTCATTCGAATAATCCTACAAATATACAATGTATATTTTTCATTTTGAAATAAGTAAGGCTTGAGTGTCTATGTTGAACAGTATTTGTACAATGTGATTAAAAAATATTTGAATGAATGTAGTGAATCAAAATAAATTTTAAGCAATCAGGTAAAGTGGACTGCCCTGAGAACCCTGACAGTGAAACATTCAGGGTACCTGTCTCTTCTCTCTGTCTCTCTATGACCAATAGAATATGGATTAGAGAACAAGTAAATAAGTGATAAATGTTTTATTTCACTGGATCCCTGCAGACTTTACCCCGGGCTTGAATTAGGTACTTTTAAAATGCAATATTTCCTGCTCCTCCATTGGTTGAAGAAATCCTTCACTTTGGGGCAGGTGAGAGATTTGGCGTTCCTGCCGACCCATTACTTTTTTCTCTTTATTAGACTGTCCTTTCAATAATCCATCGTTTAATAACTGGACACTACTTTTTTTGTTGCAAACACTAAACAGGCTCACATGAATTAAGATCAAGTTTTAATCAAAAACTCTTGGAAAAATCCATAAAAATGTATTTGAAGAATACAATTTCCGCTTAAATACTATAATATATATTTGAACACAAACTCTACTTCAAAGTAATTATGTGATTATATACATTTAATTAACATGGCGGTTTTACATTTGATATTCGTGCAGATTTATTTATTTCTCCGAAAATTCCAATCAGACCAATGATTGAAAATCCATTTAGAAGATACAAATACTGAATCTTTATATAGGATATGAATTGACCCATCAGAAAGTAATTATTTTGATAATTTTGTAAATGAATATTTATAGATAAAACTGATTTTATTCTTGAACATTTCTAATTGTTACTTTGGGAACAAGAGAGATCCTTGATTTCTTATTAGTTCCTTGATCTTGTCCTGATGTCTCTGGAAGATGGAAAAAACATGTCATTAATGAATAATTTAGCCATTGAAATGTGTAACACTAAAGAAAGGAATTCTTTCTCACAGAATAATTTAATGAGTCTTTTTAGTGATTTTTAGAAGGGAATTCTACTCACCTTGTGTGTTGTGCTCACAAATAAAATCGGTTGCGTCATGCTCCTTCAACTTTTCTTTGAAGAGAATCTTCCGCGTTTTCGAAGCAAGCTCACAGAGGCCAAATAAAATGCCAAGCACGATTCCACTGGCCAAAAGAATAAATAAACCTAAAGAAGGAGTAGCATTTAGGGAAAAATCGCTATGGATTCTGCATGAACTACCCAGTGTCCAGTATTTCTCGAGAACCTGGAGGAAACCATTTTCATTAAGGGAAAATATTCTCTCGGAGAATTCATCAATCCAGGGTTCTCCTTTGCGTCCAGCAAACCCATAGGCATTGTTAGTGGCAAAGTAATCACCGGTCATCAGCAAATTTTTATCTCTGCATAGCTCTGTTTGTAATCTGGGTTGGTCCCAGAGGAAACCGTCCAAACTTCCATTTTTGACAGCCTGTAGGAAAGAATTTTGAGTAAATACAGATTTTTTTAACCAAGAAAAAATTATCATTGTTATGGACTAGGATATAGTAAGAAGAGTAAACGTCTTGAGACTTTCGCTAGTTAATATAAAATATGGGAATTGTGGAAATTTTCCATCAAGAAATAGAATTTGACCAAGCTTTCTTGCACTATATTCGAACACCACAACAGACATCAAGTTTTTTTCCGACTGTATGTAAAACCTAGTTGCTCTTTTCAAGGAATATGTTACTCCGGATATTTAGAAAAATAATTTTCTGTTCAAAGTTCGACGAAATATGATTTTGGCGCCAAATCGAAATTTGAAAAATCCCCATATTTTTCATTGAAAAAAAATTTTTTTTCTTCAAATGGTAAAAGTTGATCTCACTGTAAAAAGCATAGATTCATATAGACTTCACGTTTGATCGAGATTAAAGATAAAATAATCTATTCGTCGCCTATCAAGGAAGGTGAAATGTAAATTTAATAAAATTGATTATTTTAATTTTGTAAGAATAGTGAAATAAATACGGGTCAATTGTTTCTTGCCAAGTAGTAAATATTATACAAATAAGAAAGATTTTTCATATTCTGCCAAAACGTTTGTATTATGTTCTCAAGGTAACATTGATCCTAATTTTCTTATTTCTATAGAAATATTTCTTCATGTCTACTACTAGCCTTGGTCGGGATGGTGTTTATGGTCTCAGCTTCATGAAACAACAAGGTTCATATGCAACGAGGTCTCACTTGTATGACAATATGTTATCCGAGTGGTAAGTCTTGTCTCGAATGTGCCAAAAGTTGCAATGTTAACTGGAATGAGGAATACAACAAGTATTGCTCATCAGGTTTATAATTCGGATAAATAAATGCTTATCAGTTGGGAAAACTGGATTCTTTATTCATTTATTATCTAAGGTGAAATTCAGAAATATCGGAATTTTTCGTTTGTCCCCAAAACATTTTCTTGAGGTGTTTTTTGGAATTAACCCTAGAATAATACCTTGAAATCGAAAAGTAATAATTTTTAAATTTTTTAGACCTTGGAAAATTATTTTTTGAGGCTTTGATTCATCGTCATCTTCTATTTTATTTGGATTTTTTTCGACAAATCCATTGTTCTAGCCTCAAGACTCAAGTTTGCAAAAAAGGATTACATGAAAATTTTAATCGCTTGTCCCCAGGAGAGTCGTAATAAAACTCCCTTAATTTATGTTCTATAAATGATGACGCATCGCTCTCTTCAGAAGGAGAATTTATCGAAGAAATGGTCAAAATGAAAAGTTTGAATTGTGTTATCTCCTTATAAACAGACTCACCTTAATTGCTTCTTCTACACTGGGATAGTCTCCGTTTGTTGTCATTAATGCCTCATAAATTGTTGAGTAATCAAAATGTTTAGAGAAATATTCATAGACATGGCTATCAGGAAGACTGCCCAATTTCATATCCCCATGAGATTGCATAGACTGAAAATGAATGGATAAATTTCATAATTATTCACGAGATAAATTTCACAAATAGATATATATTCTTGACAGTTTTGTAGATTTAGAAAAAAATGAAAAAAAAATTTCTAAGCTTTTTTTATATGAATTTCAATTTAACAGATGTCTCTAAATGTTTCTTCATCAAAATTAAGACATCCTTTAGACATTTAGAGAATTTTGATGGTATTCTTTCATCAGAGGCGATCAAAGAAATTAAAATCCAACAAATGAAGTCTAGGAACATTTGAGTTTATTTAAACCAAATAACTCGTTCGTGTGACTTTGGAGCAAAATTGATTACGAAATGAGTAAATTATATCCTAAAACTATTCTGGAAATAGTCCTGGCATATGCAGAAACAAAAATACTATTCACTTTTTAATGGAATTGAAGAAAAATACTTAAAAATAAGAAATCAAATTCAAGATTGAAAATATTTTGAGATCCTATGATCCATTATCAAAAATTTTGAAGACCTTGAAGACCATCAGAAGTTGTGTTAATTACTCAGTCTTTCTACTCAATGATATTTTCCACTTTGGTAGAGAATTTTTCGCTGATTTCAGATATGTGCTTCTTAAAAGATTTTCGAGTTATTTATTTAAAAAATCCTAAAATTACTCGTGCAGTCGCTTGAAAGTAGATAGGGAAAAGTGTCGAAAAATATTTTTTTATTATTCATCTATAATTCATTCTGATTGCGAATATGTATTCATATTCAATGTTTGAACTCATTAAATAGATTCGGACCTGAAAGGGCTAAGATAGAAAGACAGAAATCATATCATCTTGTTTAGGAATAAATTCTTGACAAAATAGTAGAAGGAAACTTTCTCTTGACTCTTCTAGTTTCTGAGCTATTCAAAGTCTAAGTTGAAAATTTATCAATTTATTTCAATCAAATATACTCATAATTTTTTTAGAGCAAATTTTCAGAATCACTCATTTCATACATAAAATTAAAATTAAACAAAAATTTTTTCAAAATTATTTATTGTTTAAATTAATATTTTCAACACCTATAAAATATAATTGGATTATCGATTGTAATCATCATTTCTTGAATAGCTGTAACTTGGCTTAAAAATATTAAGAAGCTTCACGATAGGGTTCGCTCCAAAATAACCCGAAGCCACAATGCAAAAGTATTCCTATATTTTAGTAGAGAGTCAAATATTAAAAATACTAATAATTTATATGGAAAAATGTCGGTAATTTTAAAGAATCTTACAAAACTAAACTTGTGTGTATTGTTCTCGCGACCACTGACTCATTTTTGTATAGAGTTTAATCTAAATACGTGTAAAAATTGAAAAAAACACTTGGTCAAAAAAATTTCTATGAATTAATTCATTTCCACTCTACCTGACAACTAAAATGTATTCAAAAATCATTCAAATTTATAAATTCAACTTGTATGACATAATCGTACATGAATACAAGGGATATGTGATGAGTACACTTGACATGTAAATTTCTCATGTGATAAACAATACTTGTTAGTAGTTGGCTGAGTCAACCTTGCATTTTCAACAACATAGCCATTATCAGAGAGGTAAGAAAGGAATCATCTTCCCTCAAACCCCCTTCATTGTGCTTATTCTCATTGCATTATGTAAGGGTTGATTGATTGATGTTCTAAATTCCTACATTAATTAATGCATATAAACAGCGAACTTGTTAGTTCTTATATAGTTCTGGACTGAGCTAATATATTAAGTTTACGAGTTGAAGAGCCGCTCTATATCGTGAAGTGATTAGAAAATGTGTTTTAGAATTCTTAAAAATTCTGGATAGGACTCAGATTAAATTAGTATTTGTTGAATTTAAAGTAAAATTTTCTTTCTCTGAGTCCATTTGTTACTTTAGGCTATCCGGCTTATTTAGATTTGCTCATCTAGAAAATAGAGCTGTCCTCTTGAAGCCCCACGATACACATTCAGTTTTTTGTATTTTTTTTTTGGTTTGTGAATACACTGATTAAGAACAGTTAATACATATAGCTGTAATCTTTTTTAGTTCAGGAGGTATCGATGAAGAATCGGTTCATTTTTTGATCAAAAGCTTGACCTTTTAAGCTTTAGTAGATAGAGTTCATGTGATTACATATATTTGAATTCTACAGGTATAATTACTCCTACAAGGTTTTCTTATTTTCTGTCAATAAATAACTTTAATGGTGGAATTAACTTTTATTTATATTTTTTAAGATTTCAGATTTGATTTTTTGAGCTAAAACATTGTGAAGAATTATTTATAATTATCCATAAAAAAATACTGCATAGCCTTGATGAAACGATGCGAATTATAGTGTAATTGATATTATATCATTTCTTTAAAGAATTCCAAATAAAAACAAACTGATCTTGAAGGGGGAAAAATTTTATTCTTCTAAATAAATTCAATCTACTTTTGTCACCTGATATGAGAAATTATTGAATGCACTTTACCCATGGCACACATCGAGAAGAAGAATTAAACTCAATTTTTTTATTAACTTTTTTTCGATCAAGAAGAGGAAAAATAGATTGAAAGTCTTTCAATTCCATGTTTTTCAAGGAATAAATTTGACTTTTGTCTTGTCTTCAATGTCTGAGAGGGTCTGTTTTATACTGTGATTAGCAACATTTTTATCTTGCACTGATGTCTTGTTTTTTTTTTATTTCTCTCTAAATTCAAGGACTACCTCGAGAAAACTCTTGTACTAAATGAATTCAAATTTTAACAATATGAATCTACAATCGATGCGAAACAAAACTAAGATATATTGTAAAAAAACCTTTTGTTGGGAGGGATCAAATGTACCCAGAAAATAAGGACTTTCACAGAATAATGAGATGTTTCTCAGACCATGATGATCCTAAAAAGTAGCATTTTTCGTCACACCTTGTAATCAAGAATAATTTTCAGATCAAAGCTTAAAAAAGGAGAAAAAATGCACCAAATTGAAATTTAAATCGGTTATAGTGTCAGTTAAAAAAAGTATGCAATCTTGAAAATACAAAAGGATAAATCTTCAAGAACGAGATTAGCATATTCACTCAATGAAGAGATGGAAAAGAGACTGCCTCAGATTAAAGTTTTACGGAGAGATCAGTGTGCAAAATTCAAATTAGTGGCGTAAAAGATTTTCTCAGGGGTAACTTTAATCTATAGTATTGAGTATTACTCAATGAGTAAACTGATGATTGATAGAGCAAAAAGAATTTCAGATATTTCTTAATCTTCTTCTGCTTAGTACGAATAACTTTTGAAAAGTTAATATTTGGCGCATTCTTGTCCTATTCTAACAACTCATGTCCTCATTTCATTACGTCTTTTAGACTATCAAATTCCCATCTTCAGATCAACATTATAATAATATATAACTGAAAATTGTATTTACAATACAGAGATTTTTCAGTTTGCTACATAAAGATTTACTCAAGCCTGAAGAGAAGAGTCTATTGATTTATAAATTCAAACTATTAGGAAATTCTCTACAAGATCTAATGATCATCTACATAAGGATACCGTGGTTACTAGATATCTTAAGCAGCAAAACCACGTAGCTTCAATTTCAAAATTTTTCAGTTTTATACAAATACCCTGTGGATGATAGCGTAGATGTATAGGGTAAAAGATAAAATTCTTTGTCTATAACGTTGTTCGCTTGCTGCCCGACTATGTTTGACCAATACAAGCCAGAAGACAACATAGTCAGGCAGCAAGCGAACAACGTTATAGACAGTCTATGCCGAACAGCTCCCCGAAGAACTACTTGGTTCAAAATTATAAAATTCTTTACCAATCAATACAAACCTAATCTATGTGTTCAGAAAAACTATTCTTATAATCTTCGACTACCTTGGCTATGTGAGCTTTTTCACTTTTCTCTCCATTTCTGCTACTTATTGGAGAGTTTTGCCGTTTTTTCAGCTTGCATTTATTCTTAATTCTTAAACTTTTACTATACTTTTTCAATATTTGTAAACTTTAAGCTTTAGTCCTACATTCAATTTCAAATTTTGATTTGACCGAAAAACTTTTCAATAAATTCCCAAGCTTCAAATTATTCTCTACTTTTCATTCGGAAAATCTTCAGCGATTAATTCCCTATCAGAGGTAAACAAAAATGAAAGCATCAATTTATCCGGCTAGTCTATAGAACATTTGCCCCCCTCTTGATCTGCAGTAATTTTTCTGAATGACAAAGAGACTAAGGGCTTTTTAACATCAATGAAATGAAACACGATTCAAAGTAAACTTAGAGAGAAATAATAGGGGCAACTGTTCTCTAATTTAACCATTTATCCCAAGAATATAAATCTATCTGATATGTTAATGACAAAGAGTATTTAGGATTTTATCATCAAGAATTCTATGATCCTCTACAAAGAGGTATTTTCCCAATTGAGTGATCTAAAGTTTTAATTAGAACCGTTGTCATCAATGTTTAGTACTAAAGAAAAACTTTGATTCTAAACGATTGCCAAGAAACTAAGAATCTCGCGTGATCCCACAAGAATCCATAATTTTCTCGAAACTTGAATAAAATAATTCAATCTCTTTGAGTGTATACGATCCTTGAAAATGACTCTTAAATATTCAAAAGGTTTTTTGGGTTCTTGATGAAAATAAAGTAGCAGTTTTGATTCTATAAAAAACAACAACTTGTAGCAATTGGAAGGAGGAATGTAAATCAAGGATCATTCCATTCGATCATTCACCGATAACTCAAGTGATCAATCTTTGAGTATTCTCTGGAAATCAATAACACTCTTTCTTGATATTCTACTTACTCTCTTTCTAGATACACTTTTCAACTGTCAAAAATTTTCATGGCAGAGTAGGAAAAACTGCTCCTGATTCGTTCCAAGTTGAATATTCTCCTATTCTGACGATGATGATGATGAGTAGGACTCACTAGTTTCTTCACTCTTTTCTGTTCATTTTGAGTGAGCAGAAAATTAGAGCAAAAAAATTGGGAAGCATATCCTTTCGAGGACATCAAAGAACGAATTCTTTTCGTTTTTTTCCACTTTTGACATTGGAAATTATATTCTCATCTAGAGAGAAAGAGGGGGTGGAAAATAGAAGAAAAAGGTGTACTAAGAATAATGAAAAAAGGAATTCACTTTCTCAGAGTAGAAAAAAATTAAATTCCATATCTGGCTGGTATTGGTTGCTGGATAAGAAGATTAAAAAATGCATTCTAAATGATCCATTTCTATATTACGTTCCATTATCTTCACTCTTATCATGAATTTCGAGGTCAATTTATTGAAATGTAAATTTTGAATAATGAAATTTTTTCTCTTAATGCATTCAAAAATAAAATTTGAATTGGGCGGTTATAAACAGTAAAACCTTTTCAATAAAACGTAGTTAGATATTTACTTGAAAATGTGTATTTTTATCTCTCTCTGAGTAAGTTGATTGTATTATTGAATCTTTAGTTGATAGAAATTGGATAGAGAAACATTGAAGAACTGGATTCCAACACATGTTTGGGTTTTTACTTGGGGCCAAAGTAATCAAGAAAAATAAAATTTGAATAATAACAAAGAGTGTAGAGTGTTTTTAGAAATTAAACTAGAAAAGTTTGGTCACTGGTAATTACTATATTCGAAATCTAACCTGATGGAGATTCTCTTATCCCACATAGATGTTAGAAATCGGATAGATTTAGACACGTCTAGTCCTTATTGGGACTCGTCAGTACACCAGTGATCACACTTTGCTAGTAGATTCAATGTCTAAAAATAAGATTTTTTGTCATGCCATCATTCATCTGACAAGGGTTTAGCCTTGGAAAATTAGAAAAAATAGCATTTGAATAAGGAAATATCCTCTATGCATAAGAATGCTAATTTCATTGGGCGAGATGTTCAGAAACATTGATTTTCAGTTGTGCTACCGATGTCATTAGATGTTCTAATGAAATAAAAAGATGCCAAAGTATTTCACAAATAAAGATTTCTATTTCGGGCATATTCAATGAATATTATTCATCAGTGTGATACATGCCATATAAATACAGTTTTTAGAAATTTATAAGGGACCTTATTGGTCCGTTTTATTACTAATGGTACAATTGGTTCCTTCCTGTTGCCAGGTTAGAAACATGGTTTCATCTCACTAACCCCTGCTAACCAAGTCACAGATCTACGAAAGAAGCTTGACTATTTGAGCTAATTTTATAATTCGAATTGATTACAAATAGCATTCTATAGTATTTCAAATTTTTAACCTTGGATACAAAGTAAGTGAATAAAAATAATGTTAAATAACTGGCCCAGTAAATGTAGAGAAGGCTGTCTGATCTAATTTAGATCATTTTCAGTAATATTCCCCAACTGTTTGTATGAATAAATAAATAAGTGATACCTTGAAATGAAAGTTGGTACTTCTCAAATTTCCACTGAGAATAACAGATATAGGAGGGATGTATCCACTAAATACAGAGAGATGTATCATTAATCATTTTTTTTAAATAATAATAAAATGCTCTCTATTCTTGAACAAAACTATGCCAAACACTTTCACAAGGGCAAGACTCTCTATTCTTGACTCCGTTCCCTTTATTTTCTTTTGTCAAATATACCAAGAATGATTTTTATGAATCATACTACCGCGCGCGCGTTTGCACGAAAAATAAAAAAGAAGCTGTGTGAATTAATGATGACTGATCGTTCTCTCGCTCTCTCTTGTAAAGTGAAAACGTATTGACTATAGATGAACAACTTCCAAATGCAGAGTGAGCATTGTACAATGTATAAATAGAAAAAACATCAGTAGAGAGAGAGAATAGCGGACGCAAAATTTGTGGAATTGTATCGTAAACTATACACGTTTATCAGAAAGATGTGATCTGTGATTTCTGTTGTTTGGAGAGTTGAGATTTTGTATTTTATGGCAGAACAATTAATTTTAGTGAGCATATGTTGGATTTATTAGTGAATGAACAAATGAGTCATTCTTGTTCCTTATCTACATTAGTAATGGCTTTACTGATCTCTACTTTTTTAAGGATCCAGAACATATTCTACAGATTGCATGAGACCAATATTGGAAACTCCCGACTTTTGGTAATTGAATTACACACTTTTGATTTACTTCTAAATAAATTTACTCGGTTACTAGAATTATTTCGTTCGGTAATTTATTAATACATCTAAACTTTTTTCAGTCCTATATGGACTTCATGCATTCCAATATGGAATAGTAAATTAAAATACTCATGTTCATTACTTGCAATTGGTGCAAAATAGTTTTTTTACAAATAAATAAAAATTAGGTCTCTGTCTTGAAACCAAGTTGTGTAACATTTGAGAAATATTTGTAGGTATAGAAGAAAAAGTTTTTATTCACCAAATGTACATTTCTTTATGGTTCATCACCTTTAAAATTAAGTTTCATGAAGATGGTTGTCTTCTCTCCTTCATCTCTGTCGACCTTTTCATCTACATCATCAGACATATTGATGAATTTGTCTACAAATCTGTTGGGATAACCATTTTCATTTAAACGTAACTTTGACTCTTTGGCCATTCCTCTGGACTAGCAATCCTTCTTATCCTCTTTCCTAGACCAATTACTAAGCCAACTTTATGAGATAGAGGACTGAAACTGGCATAATGCAGATATTTTCCATTATCAGTCTTCTTCTTGTGGATATTTCTTAGAATTGCGAATTTGAGAAATGGTTTATCTTGGCTTCAGAATATCTTCTTATTCTTATGTGAAATGATTTATAAAACTAAAAAACGTTTTTAAATTTTATATGGTTTTAACTATAATTTGCTGGGCCATTTTTTGATCCAAAAACAGGCTATTCTTGTAGATTTAGCAGATAGAGTTCAGGTGATTGCATATTTGAATTCTACAGGTATGATTACTCGATAAAAGTTATCTTATTTTCAAGAAAACGTTTTAAAAAATTAATTCAAATTAGTATAGCACGATTTTTAAGAATTATATAGCCAAGATCTTTGCGTAATCCAGGAGATTAATACATTTCCTATCGAATGGTGGGGTGGGGCAAACGAAGTATTTTCTGAATAATAATTTGATAAAATGATATGTAATAGAAATCTTTAACAGTTAAAGGTACTCTCAGAATATTTAAAGCCTACTTGTGAATACACCTCAAATAATCTGTAAATATAGGGGGTTACAGTTATGGAGCCAGAGTGGAATTTATCTCCAAGTGTCATTGTACCATAAAGAAAATAATGTAAAGAACTAATGAATAATTAAGAAATTTATTTTTTTTCTCGGTTATTGAGAAATATCATGCAACCGAGGTCATCTTTCACAAAGTTAAAAGGTTAAATGAGCCATGTTTCTTAATGGCGTTATCATTCATTAATTAAAACTAATTTAACAAACTTGTTGAAACTGATACTTCAGAATGTTATTAAATTTTCATTAGCCTTTTGTTAATGTATAAATAGTCTAAAAAACAAGTTTTAAAACAGTAGACATTTATAAAAGAGCCTTAATTTTAATCTTATGTTTTAATCTCTAACGCAAATTATAGAAAAAGATTTAGTCAAGATGACAGGTTCCCTGAAGAGTTATTTAGTTCAATGCTTTGGAGGAAACTAAAGTTGGTTTATATGACTTTTACAATTAGACAAAATGGTAAATAAAAAATTATCCCATTTCGAATTTCTATTTATTGAATTTTGAGTAAATTGATTTGAAATTTAGTGTAGAAATGTAGTCAAAGTTTAACCAAATTTGGCAAGAATTTCGTGTATAAAAACTATTTATTGGTATATTCAGATATTTTTAGGCATTGGTTGGGTAGTTTTTAAAGCATTATTTATTAAACTCAAGACAATTGAAAAAATGCCGTGTCAAAGCTTTTACCCGTGTTTCTTTTGAAATTCTGTGTTGTTGATAACATTAGAAACCGAATTGATATTTTTTTCCTCTTCAAAATCTATCTATAATCTGTACTGAACACCTGCTAACAAGTTAAGGATATTATTTGATCTTGAATTATGTTCCACATTGAATTTTAGACTATTGTCTGTACTTGTAAAATCGATAAAAAGCATAGGCAATTTCTTATGAATAGAGTAATAAATTTGTCTATTTATGGACCAGAAGGGGGAAGCTGGTTTAATAATTTTTTTATAAGTTGATACAAGATGAATAGAATCGATGAGTCATGTGTAAAGGGAAGAAAACGGGAAATTGAAAAATACGTTAATCAGAAGGAAGATTATGAAAAACATAATACATTGGAGGAAATTAACACAAGTTTCAACTTACCCAAAAAACATCAGCATTCTGAGATCCATAGCGAGTGCTGAGGGAATAAGAAATAAGATTGCAGCTGTAGAACATCATAGTTGAGAGTGTGAAACAAGACCACACTAGGAGGAGTAACCTAACGGAAATAGAGGTCGGCAAGAGATTCTTATTGGTCCTTCTGGCATTGAAAATGTCACAGATGAAAGAGAGGACAGATAGGAATGATGGACTCTCGTTGGTTTGTTTTTGAGAAATACGTATCAGGATCAGGGCCAAAATTGATATGGCCAACACTGAGGTTAGCAAAATGACCCATAGAGTTGGCTCGAACGGCTTAGTGAACATCCACATATCTGATACGCGTTCATTCTAAAGTATACAGAAAAGGAAACGTTTTTAAACTGAACTCGTTCAAAAACAAAATTCAAAAAAATCTTGTTCATGTACTTTTTAAAGTTCAAGCTTGTCTTGATCTATTTTTTTGCTTGAAATAAAGAAAAAATGGCAATTTATTTGTTGATAAACTTTTCTAGTTCATCTATCCTAATAATTTTTATTTTCTTCCACATAAATATATTTGCATGTTTAAACCTTGGAGAATTTGATTATTTCCAACCCTCATCTAAGAAGACTTATACAAGAGGACTCTCAAGGGTGGATCAAGGGCTTTGTTTTGAACGAAAAGGAAGGCAGTAAGAAAGAATATCATTCAAAACATCTTCTTCTCCACGTAAACATATCTGATTGATTTCAAGACATTCAGGTTCAAGTGTATTTTACAGAAATTCACTTTTTTGGCATAAAAGAACACTGAGAGATTAAATTTTGATCTGAAAATAGGAGAAGACGATTAAACCCTCTCCTCGATAATAAGAGTTATTATTCTCATGATGTTGTTTTTCCTCCAAATTTCACCTCATTAGATGAGATTTTCCTTTGGGTTTCTTCGCTCAACAAGACATTTTAGATGAAATATCACCTATTTTATCTGATCCAGACCGAATTCCTACTTTTATCATTGTATAAATAAAGGTTTATTCGAATGGGATTGCCAGATGTCAAAATCTTTCATTTTCATCTAATAAATCGTATGTTGTACTCTTACAATTAAATCGTTCACTGAGTCATTTTACCACTATCCTAACTTAAAACACAACATGTCTAGGTGCAAAAAATAATATTCAGTAAAATACATATTGAATCATGCAAGAGCCAATTCATCACGCATAGATTTATCAATACTAATGTGCTCAATTTCATATTCCCTGTGTAAAAATGTGGTGCCAGTAAGATTTGATAAAAATAGTTGGTCCAAAAGGCAAGATGAATTATCTACATTGAATATTACAAGATAAAGAACCTTTCACTAACAAGTATAACATCATCTAGACTCGATAGATTTATTCTTTAAAACTTGAATGAATTCTCCCAAGATTACTGATATTATTTGTGCTTATTATTACGAGATATTTAATTATTTAAAGTTTTACATATTAAAGAAAAAGAATCAGTTGCTCAATATTAATTGATGAGTCACCGGTGGGATGTGTGAAAGACAGGCCTTATTTCTTGTGTCAACATCAATTTCCGCCTATCTCTTAAAGAACAGGAATGTGAGCCATTTAATAAATTAATTTTTTCCCTTTTGATAATAACCTCTCTCCAACACCATTCATCCCGAGAATAAACTATGAATGTCATATATTATAAGGTGACAAATTCTCAATAACAAACAATATGTGTTATCCTTTATCCTCTTTATTGTGTAACAATAAGATTTTATGTATGCACTTGAGTAAATATATATCTGGTCTTGATTCCTTTTTTTAATCATTACATATTTCTAAGGTCAGATGCTCCATCTTTATTTTCATTGCACATACCTGGACTTCGAATAATACTCTACTTTATCTCTTTATATTTGAGCAAACTGGTTAAAATTTAAGAAATATACACTGAATTTTGCAAAATTACTTAAATCACCTACCGATATGAAAAAAACTAATCTTCAAGTATTTAAATATTATCTCACCAAATTTCGCTTCAGAATACCTTTCCATGCTTCTGGAATAAGATGAACAAAATTGTGAAAATTTAGAACCTTTTTTTATTTCTAACTTGAATTCACATTATTTCTTATTCCAGAAGCATGGAAAGTTATTTTAGAGCGAAATTTGGTGGGATTATATTTCAATACTTGAAGATCAGTTTTTTCATATCGATGGGTGATTTAAGTAATTTTGCAAAATTTCGTCCAAGTCTACTGAATATTATACAGATATCCTCAATTCAAGTTAAATAACTCTGAGTGCCTAAATATTGAAAGTGTCAATATAGGTTTTTAAACTCTCCCATTCCTCATATCAACTTGTACTAATCTCGGTCTCAGTCTTATTCTCTCACCCAGCTATTTATTATCTATTTATAACTTTATTTTTACAAAATACAGTATTTGAATTACATCTGACTAATCTTAAATTGGTCATGTCTAATATCAGAACTAAAATCAATTACTCTAAGTCTTTGCTTTATTCCCATCTTCATTAACCAGATGATTTTCGAATTTCTTACAGGCCCTGATTAATTATTGCAGCGTATTTTTTAATTTTAAAATAATATAATTGAACAGAACAATATCATTATTATTTTCTATTTGTACAATCAGATTTATATTATAATTTCTCATTGTATCTATATTTATTAATTTCAATATAGGATCTTTGTCTTATTTCACGATCACCAATAGACAAAGAAACCAATTATCACTAATAATTTTTTGAAAGAACCGTTTGATGGTGATCCTAATAATTAACTCATCTCAATTAGTTGAAAAGTTCTACAATTTAAGAAGATCCTCTTTTACAGACCACTATCTACTCTCAGCTTATAATATGATAGACAGTAAATATAAATTATGTGAATGTAATAATCTCTCTAGTATAAAATCCGATCTAAACTCAACTATACTAAGAGACTTTTATATTTACAAGATGCCCAAGATGCAGAAAACCTTTATTTTAATGATACTTTTCCTGATTACTATATTTTTGTTAATTATATATTAATATTGAATAAAATTTTCTAAAAAAATAGGAAAAAGTAAACTGCATTCATTAGAATATCAAGGATTAACTCGCTCTGGGTTCATAGATATTGAATGCAGATCATATATAATCTTCAGAAATGACATATTTGGACTGTAGGATTTCCACATAAGAAACATACATGTGAATCTTTCTGAGACTTTTCAGTCTTGTATTTAGGCAAGACTTAACGCTGTAATAAACTAATGAAGTTTCAACATTCCTTCTCACAAGCTTATTCGTTTCGATACATTTCCTTGTAACACACACTGGAAAGTGAGAAAATCATTTGAAAAGTATTCCCTCAACTGTGCATTCTCGTCTCTAATGAGGCATGTAGACTTATTTATATCTTTCAGCTCTCTTCTCATACGCTACAAGTACAAGAACAGTTTGAGAATGAAATAAAAAAGAGGCAGTCATCCCATGAGTAATAGTAGATGTTTAGAAAAATGTTCATGTCTTTTTATTATGAATAGGAAAACTTTGCTTCTTTTCATTTCAGAATTTCTTGTATTTTTTTATGTACACAATACTTTTTTACACGTACAATGGGAAAACTACATTGTAGTGGGAGTAGAGAGTTAAATTATGCAACTGTTTTGAGGGATTGTATGAATACCAAGGACCAAATCATCTGCGGGCTGTTTTATGTCGCAAATTAATTGTACATTTATTAATTATTCCATTTTGATTAGATGCTTGCTGTTATTTACTTCTTGATGTTGAAAAAGCAATTCAATAAAACCATGCAGGTATAAATCTACAGGGCAGTCATTTATATATACACTCTAGATATTATTAATCATTGGAGTATTTTGTAAAAACAATTCGTTCTCTATTAGAAAAGGTCAAATTTACGTATAGATTTCCAAAAGATGCTTTTTCCAAGTGTGTCGTTTCTAGACAAATCAGCTCAGACCTTTGAATTATGTTTCTTTTATTCTTTGTTGCTATAGAAAAACTGAATAAATCAAGAGAAAAAAGTCTTGTCAAAAAAATCAAGGTTTATTAAATTCCAAGTTTAGATTTGTGTGAATTTTGATTAATCAGCCGTATTTCTCAACTGTGAACGACCATAAAATAATTCAGAATTAACACCCGTTAGTTGAATATCACCTAAAATTCTCAAAGAAGATTTTGATTAGTATACTGACACCTTTCATCAGGCTTACTCGTTGACCATTAATTACTAGGAACGGATAATTCTCTTGGTGAATAGGTGAATAGAATTATTTGATAAATTTATTTGTTCATTTAACCCTTTCGGTGCCGATGGACATATATGTCCATTTTCCAATTGTTTTGAGCCTTCATAACTCTACCAGTTTGATAGGTTTCTGGATCAATTAAAGTTTAAATTGATGGCCACAATGTGAACTTGCAATAGTAATATTTTTGTCCAAATAACTTGGTATCTTCATAGCTAAATTTTGGTTTTTATAAAAATTGTAAAATAGTCTTGGCACCGAAAGGGTTAAACAACAGTGATTCGAATTTGAAGCTATTTTTTCTAAGAAAATACTTGACGGAGATCAGTTGAGACTGGTAAATTTAACACAAAATAAATTTTGTTTTAATTATCTAATTCGATTTAAGAATTATTTGGCGCGAAATTGGTCGATCAAACTGATAAATCTAATCTTTACCAACTTTGGACGGTAAGAAAACCTTCTCTAACAATACGAAAGAAAATTTTCTCACTTTTCAATGAACAGTGTTCATTTTATGTATTGTACGCAAGTTATATGTTGTAAGTATTAACCAAGTATATAAATAAAATGAATCAAAACCTGGATTACAGAATGAGTTGTATTTTTATACACAGGTGATGAGAAATTTATTTTAATTAATTAAATTATTCGATTGTTTATTCATTTTTCAAGAAACCAGTTTTTTCTTAAAACCAACATTTTCATGAATAATTTCACCTAATCTTATTTTTAAATCATTCAAAAAACCTCATTTAATCTCGTATTATATTTGATAAACTTTTGAAATTACTTATTATTTTCATTGAAAAGGGTCAGTTATTTTACTTCTGATCAAAATTGAATCAAAATAGTAAAATGTTCATAGGAATTTACATTAGGGTAATACAAAATTTTATTTTTCCCGAACAATGTTCTATGCCTTGATCAAAAATTGATGTTTTAACGATGAAAAACGCATTTTTGAAAATCAAAATGAAAAATTTCATGTTCTGATATACAAAAATCTCATTTTCCCTAAAATCATGAAAATTTACCTAATTTCCTGGGACTTTCTTCCGACATGTAAAAGAACACTCTATTTTTATTATAACCCCTATTTTTATTCAAAATGTTGTAAAAACTATTCAAAAATCTCAATTTTGTCCTTTCTCGTAGGGAAATTCATTGAAAAAATCTTGGCGCGTGTTCAAAAATATCAGAACAAACTCGAAAACGCATGGTTTTATAGGAAAAAATGCTTAGTTTTCGATAATCTTCAAAATGAGAATAAGGCTGGGAAAAGTTGAAAATTTTTTCCTACTTTAATTTACATATTTAAAAATAAAATAAGGGTTTGCCTCGATTTGATATTTGTTTCAGTCCTAGAGGTATTAATAATTCAATAAATCATTCGCTATCTTTTGATATTTTCTGATTTGTATTAGACTAATGTTTCGTCCTTTAAAGAAAGAATTTTTCATTGAAAATACCTCTTTCGATCAGAGAGAAGGGGTGATTGAGTAGAAACCAAGACCTCTTCTCTTTATCGTTCTTTTTTCCTCTACGATAGAATTTAACATAGATGCTTCCAACTGTTTACTTTTATCTGTTATGTTGTCAATTTGGTATTAGTTTTTAGTTTTTTTGGCTCAACGAACCTCAAGTCTAACGAGAATCAAGAAAATATTTCAAATTTCAGCGTAACCCTTTTTGCTTACAACAAAGTTTAGTTGTTTATTTTCCTAGGAGTTATTAATGCACCAAATGTTTCCAGTCTGACCTGATCGTAACTGTATGATAGTAGGAATAATTTCGCTTACTCGTCTCTTTTCTTACTCTTCCTGCTGTCTTTTTTTACTTTTTATATCTCCTCCAGAATACTGAAAGACTGTACACAAAATACAGCTCTCAAACATAAAGTGTAATGGGGAATGATAAATTTATCCAATTCAGTATTGTATCATTGGTTTTTACTCGTCTGTCCTCTTCTAATATATTTCAATGTTTTTGCTAACACAAGGATGTAGTATGTCGTATTCATATCTTACTGTGATATAACGAATTATTATTAAAACAACATTAGAAAAGATGAATAATTTTTATGAGTTATCTCTTTTGGTATATAAATACAAAAGGAGTTTTCTTGTATTACCTGATTATGATGTAAAAGTAGGAAAAACATCAAAGGAAAAGTTTACAGATGAATGAAACTCCATAGCTGGACATGAAAGAAAGACTCTCGGGCATAGTTACAATTGTTATTTCTAATGAATTTCCACAGTTGATGATATATTCAATCTTGAGTTTGTGAAGAAGAAATCAAATTCAGATTCTTATATAACTCAACCAAGTTTATTTTTATTTTCAATCATTATCACCATATGTAATTGAAGAATTGATAAATTGAGTCTGACTATTTCACAGTGGAATTTCAGTTTAAACATAGCAATAATAATAATCAAACCTCTGGATTTTTATTTAAACTCGAGCTCAAAAGATATAAGACACCAAAATTAATTTAAAAATTGATTGAAATATAAAACTAGTTGACAAAGCAATTAAATGCACATATTCGAGACCAAAATTAGACGAAGAATTCGGATTCGGCTGCAGAAATTCACAGAAGTTTGTTATTATTGTGGAAAATCTAAAAATTTGAATTATTTGATTATCACAAAGGGGGATAATCCAAAATTTTAAAGTTTAACCTTTTTTTGAAAACAGTAGACTTCTCTCTACCTCCAAGGCCCAATTCGAATTCTTTGTCTAATGCTGATCTCGAATATTTGCATTTAACTGCTTCAAATCTTTGAAATCGATAGAAAATTTGGATTTGAAAGTTAAAAAAGTGGAAATTTAGGGCATTTTCGAAATTTGAAAAATGGATTAATTTTATCATGGAATTCGGAAAATAATCTTTTTCCTGACTTTCAGAAAAAAATTGAGTGTTTTGTAAAATTCTTATCTTCATGTCAACTAAGTTTATCTATTGTGTAATAGTATGATAATACGAAATTCATTGAAAAAAATTCTTGCGCAAGTTCAAAATTGTCATTTTCAATCGAGTTTTTGTATATCAGAAGTTCTGATTTAGAACAAACATTCAGTTTTACAGGGAAAAAAGTGACTGATTAGAACCCGTTACATAGAAGGTGAATCACTTAAATAAGACTCTTTTTGTTCTCAAAGAGTCCTGAATGATTCTATTTCAAAATCAACAGAAAAATGTTACAGAACTTTTGATTTTCCGAGTTTTACATCCGTTATAAACTTAGTTTTGCTTGTAGGTAAGAAAAAAAATTTTATTACCTTGTATTCTTACGAATGTAAATGTAAGATAAGAAAAAGTTAACAAGGCAGGCATATTAAATCAAGTTTTAAATATTCCCCTTAAAGCGGTAAATAAATTTCAATTAGACGAATTATTAAATCAAAATAAAAACTCTGTCTCGATTTGAAATCATCAGATGATCTCACCTGGGAAATTAATTTTTTTCTCTTTTCTTTAGAAATCTGTGTTATGGTTTATGAATTTTTCCATAGAAATACAAGAGCAGTTTATTAATAAAAATTCATCGAAAATTGAGTGGTGATTTGGAAAATTCAGGATTTTTAAACAAGTATTTTTCCAAAAAAAACGTTTTAAACAAAAATTAATTTAAAAAAAAATCAACTCTCTTTAAATTAGTATTGCGCGAGTTTGACAAATTATAGAGCCAAGATCTTTATACCAGGAAGCGAATACCAGGAGATTAATAAATTTCCTATCGAATGGGTGATTAACCCGAAAGAAACTCAAGATTAGTACAAAATAAAAATTCTAATAAACCTTGTCAATATTTATGATTTTTTCATCAAGAAATCGAAGAATTTCTCGAGTCTATAGAATGAAGTGCAAAAATTTTGAAAAAAATCATGGCGTAAATTCGATTAATTCTTAATCATAAATTCCCATTTTGATATTAAATAGGGTTTTAAATGACAAAGTCGATTTTCTATTGAATTTACTTATTAGTATATACTGTTTTTCAATATCAATCTAATAATACACATGGATTATATTTGTTTGGCGTATTTTCGCAGAGGAAGCAAAAATGGATTGGTAGTAATATCCAATCGAAATATTCGAGTTTTAAATAAGATATTACGATAAAACTTGACTCTAGTAAATTCATCATTCGAATAAATTTTATGGGCTTGACAAACTTCATTCAGTTTAAAACTGAAGGTCATGATAATACAGATGGGTTGGCCAGGAAATAACAGTCTGTTCGTCAGTATCATCTGACCCAGAAAAATGAATAAATTTTATGTAGCCCATATATACACATGTTAACCCTATTACTGGATAAAAAGGAGAGACTGTAAAATTAAAGCCTGATTACCTTTGGTGCTGTTTTTTTCAGGCTTTGCGTTAATTTTTTCAGGGTCAAATTAGCAAAAGTCTGAATGTTTCCTCCAAAAACACTACAAGGATGAGTCACTTTTTGATAATTCAAGAGTCAAATGTACTAATAAAAGTTGATCGGAATTTAACCAACCTTGAGATGGTCAAGTACCTTCTTCAGTGGATGAGAAGCTTGTAACCTAACTATTTCACGTGCCGAAACGTCTGGAATCAACTTTTGCTAATTTTTATTGAAGATTCCAAATTCCATCGAGATCCTAAAAATATTTAACAGTCCTCTCACATAACAATTTCGGCTTCAAGTTTTCGAATTTTGAACGTGCTCTGGATTCCTAAATATATTCAAAATCTTCATGAAAAATCAACCAACTTTAGCTGAAGAGTTAAACTGGTAGAGAAACAATGAATAAGATCAATAGTCCAGACCCAAAACGGACAAGAGTGTATTTCCTAAATTTATTATGATAATAACACCCTTTTTAAAGCTTTGTGCTTGCTACCTACTTTAAAGTTGAATTAACAGACTGTTTTTTATCTGATTTCTGGAAAAAGTTCAAACTTGCTATCGAATAATAATGATTTTTTTTAAGTATCGATAGAAACAATGGTGGATATTAAAATTTAGAAGATACAATTATTATTGGGTTTCAGTTACAAAAATAACTAAACTTTACTACCTAATTTTATGGTTCTCTTGAATTTTTTTTCTTCTGTTAAGGCCCTTGAATTCAGGTGTCCAAATCAAATGGTTTTTTTGGTTCTTTTAGGAATCTCTTTGGCAACAAAAATCACTTTCAGTGTAGAGATATATTGACCTCTCTTATAAACAAGATGACAGTCCAATAGAATTAATAGAATAATCACTATTGTATTATTATTCTAAGTAACCAGGTATCCATTCACATTTTTTAGCTTGATGAAAATAGAATTGATTGTAAAAAAGTTAAAATTCAACATCATTCAGACGTAAAGATTTTTGAAATATGGAAAGAATCATGCGGAATTTTTTTCTACATTTGAGTCAACGCTATGACAAAAACTGTAGATGGTTGGCAAATTTTCAATACACGATTTTTTAAAGAAGTAATCGCTGGTTCTTATGAGATGGTATTTTTCAAGAGAGTTGGTTTTTTGAAACCAAAAATTCAATATCAGTTCCTCCTGTCTTGTTTTGGATCCTATTCATACAAAAAGATTCTTAGCAGATCAAATCTCTACCCGATTTGGATGAGAAGAATAGCCTCATCTGCAGCAGTGTACCACAAGATTCTCCCTCCTTCAGACTGCTTTCATCCTCTATGCTCATTAAGAAGTTTTATTGTTGAATTTGTACTATTGAATGTTTCTAAAAACTAGAAAATATCCCAGATTGTGAATATTATTTCAAATCTTGTTCCATAGCTACTTTACTAATTATTTTAAATGAAAATATCTTATTTCACATAAGAATGCTCACGTTCTTGAACAGGACTGAGATTCCAAAATTCATAAATGGTCTTGTAAAGTCAACCACTTCCAGCCTATCCTTGGTCATAAGCATTGGTGTCAATGATACATCTGCTTTGTTATCGAGCAATTCACCAATTATACCGTCCCAGTAGTAATCTCTGTTTGGTAGTTGGTACTTTTCTTGTCCAGGTGTCGCGTGTTCATCAATTCTGTTGGATGCTTTCATGTACTCATGTTTCTCACCCATTTTCCCATCCCCAACTAAATGTAGGTCAAAGGTGAATGGAGCATTTTCAGCATTGCCAGACTCCCTGTCGGTCTGACTAGCCGCTGAGAGCTTCTTTAGTAAATCAATACAGTAACCATAGCAACAATAGTCAATTGTAGTACCTAGGATGATAGAAAAAAGTGTATCTTATTATTATTATTCTACATGTATCTATGATTTAAATGAGGACCGAAAAATATGGCGGGAAAAAAGTGAATATTTTATTGCATATAAAAAGTAACAAAAAGTACCCAATAATAAACAATCAAGGATGCAAATTAGCGTAAAAAAAGAGTAGAGATGTTTGCTGATGATTCTGATTGGTTAATCTTATACCAAGTGATTTAGACCAATAGGATTCGTGGTTGACTACGATTGGTTAGAAAGATGAAATTAATCACATTTTGTAGATGAATTCAGTTTAGTTTTGAATCTATTCTCTTCGAGTATGCATCTACCTTTCTCATGAGGAATTAATATAAATAACATATAACCATGTTCTTAAACATTCTCATCATTTTGTTTACGACACTTGTACTACCTGGCTATTCATATCAATCCTTGTGCAAAATTCGCTCAAATTATTGTAAATGCCAATCAAAGGAAAACGTCGAAGTGCAAATATCGCATTTCCTCAAGTCATGCTGTCAGCCGGGGATAATGAAATTGATTCTGGAGAATATTTTCATTGCTCAGGTCTCTGAGAATGCTTTCATAAATTCACCATGTCATCAACTGGAGGAAATTTTATTGAATAAAACAACCCAACTGATAGCGGATGAGAAAAATCCGTTTCTCCACAAAAATTCATTCCTAGGCTTGCCTAATTTGAAGCGTCTAGTCATTGAGGGTAATCGAGAGTTGAAAGCTTTGCCCAGCGGAGTGTTTCACGGTCTCGGCGGGAGTCTTGTTGAACTATCCTTGTCAAAGAATCGAATACACTCATTAAACGGTGACGAATTCGATGGATTTTCAATTAAAAATAATCGTCTCAAGGCATTGGATTTATCCCATAACGAAATCAAATCATTAGATGGTAAATTTTTCCCCCAGCTAACCCATGAAGGTGTCTCACCGTTGAAACGACTCAATTTGGATTTTAACAAGTTGACTGCCATCAGACAGGAGATGTTCCATGGACTAGATAGTCTTGAGGAATTATCAATCCTGGAAAATCCCATGGAAATTATCTACGGTGGCGGCTTCAAGAATCTCATAAAGCTGAATATTCTCTCGATTAGTGGAAATTTCAGTCCGAAGAGAAAGGGTGGTGACATTTCCACATTAACACAAGCTATGTTTCATGGACTGTCAATGTTGAAAAGCCTGACAATGAACAATTTGGGTATTGTCGAGATACAGGAAAATGCATTTCTCGACATAATTGACCTTCGTAAGCTAGACTTGTCAAACAATCAAATACGTAGAGTACCCACAGTCGTTCTTGAAAGACTTGGCGGTATACTCGGCAAACAGTTGGAAGAGTTGAATTTGTCAAATAACGAAATTATTTGCATAAATAATGATCCTTTCAAATACTTGAATTGGCTAAGAGTATTGGACCTGTCAAATAACAGGATACGTGTGATTAATGACAAGACGCTGCAAGGTCTGGATAACCTTCAGAGATTAATTCTCACTGGAAATAACCTCGGCAAAATAGCCCCGTATTCATTCAAGCATTTTAAGAGGCTCAATGAACTTCACGTTAACATTCTCGAGCAGAGAGAGCTAAAAATTGTCCGAGAAGCCTTTCTAAAGTCAGCTTTGGGGATATTATCAAATCGAACAAGAGTCATTGGCCTTGAAAACATGGGAATTCAGCATGGAGGCAGCTCAAGGTTTCTGGATGACTTTAGCAGTTTGGAAAATTTTGAATGTCTCGCGGAAGAATTTCTCATTGAAGAAGAACGATCCAAGGACGAACTCGAGAAAGAATATGAATTGGAGACTTTGGTTGAGACAAACTCTGCAAACTCGTCTGATTTATTTGCATTCTTCAAGGAGAATAAATCGACAATTATCATGATCGGAATTACCACGCTTATCGTCACCTTTATACTCATATCACTACTCATGATTTATCGCTGTTGCTGTAGACTGACCAAGAAACGGAAAGAACTTCCATCTCGACTTTTCTCTGATGCTTCCTCTAGCATTCATGCCAAATCTCCAATGATTTCACCAGACTCTTACAACTTTATCAATAGTTATAAAGCTGGTTACAACAGTGCTAGGTCATTTAGCCCAGTTAGCGGCATGGGCCATGATAATGCTGGAAACATGCATACGCCAAATACTAACGATTCGGGAAAATTTAGAAGTCTCTTCTCACAGACAAGCTGCATTGGAAAAATGCCAATCAATTCAACAATGATCAGTTGTAACTCAAGTGTTAATCAGAGCAAATATCGAGAATCAGATATACTCAACAATCTTCAGATAGCTCCACCTCCGTATCCACAACATTCTAGATCGCCGTTTTTGTCCCATGACCAGAGTAATTTGTTAAATAACGTTGAAAACTTGTCAAGTGCCAGTGGTACCTTACTAAGTAATAACAAAGTTTCATCACTTATCGGATCTGGATCCGGTGTACGAGTCATGAGTGCAGCTGGAAGTACAGAACGTACAAATACAACGCCTTGTACCAACAGCAGTATAGATGGTAATTTAGGCGTGATCCTTCAGCCGAATAGTCCCAATTCCATAAACAACGAATTCGCCAGTGTCCATTTTGATGCTTTTAATAGTTTTGGCCTAGTCTAGCAGAGCTTTCTTTTGTGTTTATATCCGATAGAGCCCGAGAATCTTTCAGCACCACATAAAAAAGGTCCCTTTATTTGAATGAAAAGAAAAAACCAAGTTTATTTTACCAATGGAAAAAGAAGAAGAAGAAGAAGAAATCCATCTTGAATCCTTAATTGTACAGTTATTAACAGTTATTATTATTGTATTTCATTTTGTTCTTTTTGTTTAATAATAATATTTTCAAGTTGTATAAAATCTTTTACTGTAATAATAAATCAGTATATATCATAACTACTAGAGATAAATTTATTTATATTCTTTGGCCGGATTGTAGAAATAAAAAAAAAACAGATGGCCGTTCAATCTGAAAGCTATTTTAGTTATCAGTCTAATCTAGAAATTTTTTAAAGTCTCACCCGATTGGTTGAAATTTCTTTCTGAACTAAAAAGTAAAACCCTGAACTTGAGTAATTGCTAATAGAGTGAATTGGGAAATCTGTTTTACTCTTTCAAAAATCTGACTCATCAATCAAAGGGCGTAACAGATTCATCAAATCCGTTCACTCTGTTATGCAAATCCAGATGAGTTAACCACAAACACACAGAAACAGATAGATAGGGAGAGAGAGTTGGGAATTTCTTGCATTTGTATAGGCATAGAGCACAGAGATAATCCATGAAATATTCATGAATTTATTGCAAATTATGATAATATGATAAATATTAAAAAAAATAAAAATAGAAGAAGAATGTATCCCACAATGGAGAAATGAGCTATGACGCATACGCCGAAGAAAATGCATAGCTAATTAAGCTGAAACAGTATTTTTTTCTAATTTCGAATCAACTTGCAGTCTACTTATAAGTAAAAATGATTAAAGAGATTATTGCTATGTGTGTTTTCTTATCATGGCTTGCATTTTTATTACACTTTCTACGGTATTACCAAAAAAGGGAAAAGATATTTATTTTTGTTCCTGCGGGGTTATATATCATCATAATAAAAATAAATGACCTAGACAGATTTCTATATTGAAAAAATATGTTTACTGATAATTTCCCTATTACAGTTTTGAGGACGTGAAAGGTGCAATAATCTTATCTTGCGGAATACCTTGAAGAGGTTATTTATTCTTTGTATGATAAACCAAGTCTGTAATCATACTGCATTTACCTAAATAGTCTATCATTAATAGAAATACTATAATCTAAGGAGAAAATACCTGTATTAATCACTAATTTAGCTACACCCTTTTGCTGCTGTTTTACGTAATTTCTTGATTAATTAAGATCCCAACTGAAAACTCTTTCATTAAAATTAAAAGTAACCTATGGTTATAGTTATTCAATTTTTAACAATCTCAATAAATTAATTATCAAAAATAAATTTGACTTTGGTCTGAACCTATTCTAACTATAGATATTCTTGTAAAATAATAAATTCAATTCACGTCCGATTGACCCAAACGAAAAATTAACAGAACTTAAAATTATTCTGAGAGAGGACCCTAACCTAGTATGCATTCAAAAGGAGCACCTTCGTGATTTGCAGTTAACATGATCCAAATGATTTTTTAATTTTTCTAGTCTTTACTTTAATCAAGAATGTAGAAGTTATTGTTTACTTTTTGAGGGACATGAAGGGTTTAAATGTCGAAAAACCCTTTTCCAATTACTCTCATGAATCAGCATTTGAGGATAAAACTTTGATTTATACTCATAAAAGGAATTCCTTATTGTAACCCAAGCATATACCATGTGACTCATGCATCAAGAGTCTTTCTTATGCATACGAATGGAAATCCGATCTCACATTATGCAGTACAGTATGAGAAAGTACTGAATGACTTTTCGAATTATGCCACTTGAGAATGACATAATTATTATCATAAATACAGGGTAATTCTGTAATCCACTTTAGTTTCATTCAATGTCTATTTTTTTGAGTGAAATTGAAAAGATACAGCCTCTTCAAAAAGATGATTGACACGTCTCGAAATTTTCATAGAGACAGTCAGTGAGATTGAAAAAAAAATTTTCAAGTTTCTTGACCTTTTCAATCATGTGAGATACCCATGAAGCTCACGATTATTTCGATTGGAAAAAAATCTAATTTATCTACAAACTAAATGACTAAAATTCAAGTCATGAGTCATCAAAAAACAAAACCCCAAAAGTCGATTCCGTTTATTGTTTCTAACCCGTATCAAGATTACATAAATGAAATAGGCATTAATAATTTTTTGACTACCACATCTGTAACCTCATACGTATAATGACCAGAATTTATTCGTCTTTCTCTATTGAAGTAAGTTTTCTCGTCAAATTCTATCTCCATAGAACATGTTTTATCCTCTTAGAACCAAGAAATCTACTCAGAATTAACCTCTAGAGTCATCAATTTATTGTTTCTAAATTTTTGAAATTTTTTATATCGCGGTAATTCGTCGGAACGGCTCACTCTACCAACTCTGTCTGTGATTATTTAGCTGTAGCGTATAGGCTTGAAAAGGTTTTAAAACTAGATCAAAAAGCAATGAGAAACAAAAAGTTTACTCTGAATAAAAAACAATGTACAAAACCAACGTCTTTAATCAATCAAAAGAATTAATTCTAAAAGAAATTCATCTCATCTGTTGACAAGAGAGAAACACTTTTTTTCAAGATAAAAAAAATTATTTGTCTCAGATAAAATAAATGAAAAAAAAACTTTTATCGAGTAGAAGAAAAAAACATATGGCCTAATTGAGAAAATTGACAAAGATGAAGAGTGAATTATAAATGAATTTTATACTCAATAAAAGAAGAAATGTATCTCATCGCTTGAACATAATCTAGCATTTGGAGGAAAATTTTATTTCTCAAATTGAATCTTTTCTTATCTCTCCGAAATTAGTACACAATTTCCTTTACTTGAAAGGAAATATATTGAAACACAAATATTTTCCCCCTGATTAAGTATTAACAGTGAATTTTCACATTTTCACAAAAACTCACTTTTTTCATATCTATTTGTATAGAAATCACTTGCTGCATTCTGATTGGCCGAGATAAATAATTTTTTCGTGTTTCAATTAAAATATTTTTACTGTAATAACAATATCAGATAGGCAATGAAGAAGTATGTTTAGTTCTCATGGATAGACTTGAATCTTTTAAAAGGCTCGTATATTTTTTTGGTCAGATTAAAAAGATTCGTGAAATAAGAAATTGAATTTCTGTCGGTTTGATACAGTTTTGTGCTCACATATTAATAATTCATATCTCAGTCCGATTAAGATTTTAAATTGGGTTTCAGAAGATTTCTGAGTCTAAGATTAAATTATTTGAAGCAAAATGTGTCAAATTGCCACTATTTCGGCCTTTGAGCTCAAAAATCTCATCGATTTTGAAGATTCAATGTGATCACAATTAGAATTTTTCTTTATCAAAATTTGAAAAATCTAGTTCATTTTTAATTTATTTTCCTTCGGGATAATTTATTATAATCAATTATAATAGGTTGAAAAAGTAATAGTGCATTATTTGATGAAAAATATTGAGTTTTCTAGTTAGTTCTTTTAAAACTTATGACACATTAAAAGGAAATACAGAAATCCAATGATCTCAAGTAAGAGAAACGAAGAGAACAGAAGAAAAAACAGAACAAATCGAGGCAATAAATATAATTGAAACTGATCAAAATTACATTAAAAAATAACATGACCTCATACAATATATATCAAGAAAGAGAGTATATATTTTAACAGTTCATCGCATTCTATCCACTCCCCCCCATTCGATATTTTCTGCTCACTCAAATCATCTTCTGTCCTACCACCCTCGGGACACACACAATTTTAGATGTACAGTGTACGAACCAGAGATATTGCTACAAATTTTATTATTAGGATAACTTTTCTTCATTTCCAGGAAAAAAAGAGTTCAGATTATTCAAACTTCTCTAATTTCATCTTGAAGGCAATCATTTTCTTTCGCATTTTTTTAATCAAGGATTTTAGATAATATTCTCAAATCGTAAAAACTCCCCGATGGTTACAATGAAAGATACAGAAATTCATTATTAGATGGAAAGTAATTATAATATTCAAGTCAAATTTCCTCAGTTATCTAAGAGGATGATCATAAAGTACAGCAACATCGGTATCAAGTTTCCAGTATTATCCAATGTACCTGATTGATGTGGTTACTTTTCTTCATAATAAATGCCGCATATTTCTTGCAGAGTGTGTAAAATTATCTGCGTAACAAGTACATCAACAGAAATTGAGATTTTTATCTTTTAGATAAATTTGCTCTTCTGATCAGGTTTCGGTTTCCCTTTGATTCAACCAGAAGTAAGGCTAGTTAATATTATAAATGATCTTTACATGATTTAGATTCTGGGGCCCAATCCTAACCGACTTTTTAGGATCATGGTTTGAGACGAAATTCAATTTCTTCTTCATATCTACTCAACTTAAATGACATGAAGATGAGAATTTACTATTTTTACAAAAAAACTCAATATTTTTCTCCGGGTTCACAGAAAAAAATAATTTTTCGAATTCTGAAACGGAATGAGCTAATAAGATGTGGATATTCGAAAAAATTCAATCTGACCAAAATTAGGCAATTTTTTGAATTTCGAAAATGCACCAAATTTCCAGTCTTTCAACTTTTGAACCCAAAATTTTTATCGATTTCGATGATTCGAAGCAGTTAAGTACTGATATTTGGGATCAACATTAGACGAAGAATTCGAATTTGTAGATAGAAATAGCGAAGAATTTACTGTTTCCGAGAAAAAGCTAAACCTCCGGAATTTTTTCGGATATCCACATCTTATTAGCTCATTCCGTTTCAGAATTCGAAAAATTATTTTTTTCTGTGAACCCGAAGAAAAATCTTAAGTTTTTTTGTAAAAATAGTAAATTCTCGTCTTCATGTCAACTAGCTTTAGTTAAAAATCAATGAAATCTCGATAATTTAAAACACCTAGATATTGACAATGTCTAATATTCATTCTAAAAAAAAACTTAGGATCACTCTAATTTGAAATGCACTCTAAATTTTCGAGAATCGATACACTGATCTGTTAGTTTGTGAACCCCTTTGTGAATATCCACAAGAGGAATTATTACATTTTGAATTTTCAATAAACAACAAGAAATCTCTGAAGAGGGTCATTCTTTCACACAGTTTATGCACTATTATTACACAGTTTTCGTTTGTTATAGGAATGTAAGAAAATATAGTTTCGATATGCAAAGGAGACCACTCTCGCGCGCATACAATACATTTTTTATCATCATTAACAAACATTCGTTTTGTGACCGGGTGGGTAGGCGAGAAAATAACCGAAATATATTCATTTTTTACTGATCATAAAAAAAACAGTTCATTACACCCCGATTCCTTCAGGTTTGGGGATATTTTGTGTCGTTACTAATTATTGTTTTTCCCCTCTTTCTCTCAAGGCAATTTTAGAAATGAATTAATGGGATCAGTATCTGAACCCTACGCGATAAAAAATGTGAAAGTACATTCCAAATACAATAAACAATAGAAATTATAGGATAGAAATGAAATCAAGCATAACATGTATTTTGTATTGACTGTCAATAAAATGACTGAACTTCCTTTTAATCCTCTACACACCAAGTGATTAAAAAATCATGAAATTTTACATGATTCGAATCAGGAATCATTTGGATAGAATTGAGATCAAATAAGAGGGGAGCTGATCCTCTTGTTCTGAAATCAAGACAAATAGATTTATATCTACGAGCCAGTGGATATGATGAATGCCCAGAACGAAGTTTGGTTCATCTATGAAATACTAATCCATAAAACTCCATCAACGATTAATTAATTGACCCACTGAACTTTAGATAATTTCATTTTAATTATCGAAGAGAAAAGTGGAAAAATTGACTCATTAATTGAAATTCTTTCATACTCGAATGCGCTTCAAGATTTAAACTGCACATAGAAAAAATAAATGTTTTTATGTGAAAAAGGCAAACTCATGATCTTTGAAATTTGAAACTCTATCGATTCAGTTCTCAGAATGTTTCAGATCAGACCAGAATTAAATTATTTTCATGCGATACAGTTATATATTCTTCAGTTGATGCTGAAATGCAGATGATAAATAAAAACACTCTGCCCGGTCAAAAGAGGTATTGAATCCAGCCAAAAGGAAATCAATCATTTTACTGCTACCCTTAGTCTTTTTAGTTATTAGCATCAGACTTTACTCCTCTTTTTGTCAATGATCTAGGCTTAAAATAAACTGGAAACTTGAATACATACAGATCTTCAGTTCCTACTGTTCAAGCAGTTCTTTCTTCCACATTTTAACTATGAAACCTCTATCCTCTGCATTTACAATTCTTACAAGTGTGCCCTGGACCTTACTCATACAAAAAAAGAAGAAAAAAAGAAGCCAATCTACATCCTATCTGGCTTAGGAGAATCGCCTCCTCAGTAGCTCTTTACCAAAAATTCAAGGATTAACCTTGATGCACTTAATGAAACCAAAAAAATTTCTCAGATTTAAATCTATACAATTTTAGGACGTTTTTTTACGGAACTTTGAGCTCAAAACTTTTATTGATTCGAAATTGGATTGAGTGGTTAAAAAACAAGTAAACCTAATTTGCGAAACATTATCTGAGTATAAACCTCATGATCATTTTTACTGCTTGAAAATTATTGAATTTTCGATCTATCAAGGTAACAATCGGGTTCCTTTTATTATTTTGACTGCCCTCTTACTTTTAAACCAATAAAAACTTTGAGCTCAAAGTTTGGCGCCAAATCAAATTTTGTTCTTAATCTCACACCAAACTAGCTTTTTATCAAAATTCAAATCTTTTCTTTCATAACATTTCTTCTTGGGATTACGATTATTTTTACTGAAGGGTTGCTAGAGTTATCTGATCTATCATGTAAGGGATTATGATTAAACACAGTGTGTACATGGCTTATACATCATATCAGAATACAGGGTTTAGTGTAAATCACTTGGGCAATGAAATTTCTCCCAATATGTAATCCTGAAAACCCCTCTTTTATCATCCCAATAATATTATTATTTTTAATTGAATTGTTAAGGCCAGGAAAATTATGAGAGCTGAATGGGTTATGGGTAAGGTTACACGTATCATCATGATATTCTGGACGGAATATATCCCGTAATAATAATGATAATCTGAATGATTCATGCAAAACTTTTGATTTGATTCTTTTTATGATTTACAAATGTAATTTCCTATTTGTTGAATGTTTCTTCTTACAGTTCGTTCAACAAAGTTCAAAATCTAATCATCCTTGTTACAGTTGGAAGCAATTTAAATGTCAGCCTGGTTATATTCCCTGTTGATTGCGAATCATTCTAATGGATGCAACTTGAAGTTTTTATAAATCTGAAGATTTTAGAGATTAACAAGTTTTTACCTCCAACTTTAGAATGCTATTTATTGCATACATTAGGCTAGGTTGAAATTTCTTCTTCTCTAAACAACTCAAAAGAGTACTAAATTTTCTGATAAAATTTAGTATTCAGATCATGTTTTACATATTTTTAAAACGTGAAAATCATCGTCCATTGCCCACAATATCCCACAGAAACGATAAAAAAACGAAATTCCTCATGAAAATCCTCTTGATGATAAGTTTACTGTTTTTGAAGATAAAACTTGAGAAATTCATTAAATGGTCAAGATATTCCGGGCTAAGATATGAAGTTAGAACCAAACGAAAAATAATATTCTTGGCGTAAGAAAAGAATATCGTCCAAATTAATTTTCGAACTGTAATTTTAAGGTCTTATGAAGACGATATTATGCCTGCATCTTAGAAAATTTCAAAAAAACTACTCCTAGTTGATAATGTAAGGAAAAAAAAAGAAATTCCTAAGAGGGCGTCACCATTTTCAAAATAAAATTTGAGTTACAATACCTTGAATTCTTTGAAAACCTGGAAAGTTTTTTTTCAAGAAAATAACAACGATTTTTCCTTGTCATTTAGTCTCTGAAATAACTTAAAGTTTAAAAGTATTATTTTTTTATTATCTGATCTAACTCTAAATGAATTATCTCGAGGTGGGAGAGGTATGATGTACTTTTTCAGACTCTTTACATGGAGAGGTATTCATGCTAGGTCTACCCCACACACCAAAAGTTACTTTTATACCATGAAGGATATATTGAAAACACATTTGTACATTTGTATTTAAATAAACCTTTTTCTATGGCAAAGAATGAAATTTCAACAAAAACACACAAATATTTCAAATAACATCTTCGAAATTGATTTTGGCTCAAGGCAAAATTTGAAAAAAAAATTACATAAATCTCATGACAACTAATGTAATTGTAAACAGACTCAAAAATACTCTTGGAGAAATTAAAAATTTCAAGAGAATTCATAGAATGAGCTTAGTCTGTGGAAAAATAATTAAATAAATAAGTAGTTTCCTTCTTATCTATAGTTATAATTGAGCAGAAATTCTACTTTCTTCTATCAAACCTATTCAGATCCTCGTAAATTTATTCGAAAAAGAAACTTTCGATTTCGTTGATTCATGCCAAGAGAAAATCGTCGAGATTCCTGATTGGTTGAAAAGGGCTAACTCCAAATCAAAGTTCACTCTTTAAAAACTAAATCTTTAACGTCGATAAGGTGAGCGAGATGCCAAAATCATAGTGCTTCGATCATCTTAAATCATGTTAGCCCAGATAGATAAAGATTGATCAATTACTCATCAAAACACAACAGGTAGTGCTTTAGTGCCATGTTTAATTTATTCACAATTTGCAATAGTTAAAAGATCAAAGAGAAACAAATAGGTCACTGATCGATTTGTGTGTCAGTAAACATGGTAAAGTATAAACCTTTATCAACAGTTTCTACGGTTTAAATAAAACTAAACAGTTTAGTAACAAGATCTGTTGAAAAAAATATCCCATTGCTTTACGATTGCAGAACATTTCCCTTGAAGATCAATGTTATCATATTCGTTATCAGTTTTTATACATGAACCATAAAACTCAAAATATCGTCAAGAGAACACAAATACTTTATTATACTAGAACCAGTGCACTTTTTAATCGTGTTATCTGCTTAGTTGTGTATTAAGATCTAATTCTTATATTAGTCAACTTCATTCTATAAGGAATGATCTCAAAAATATTAACGGACCAAATTATTGAACTAAGTGGGTTGAAATATGAAAAATTAAAATTAGAAGATGATGATTTTTACAAAATTATCAAGTAAAATGATCAATTAATCGAATATGTTAAAGTTTTTTGAAATCTGCCTAGATCATGTGACCCACTTTAACAATATGATTTAGAAAAATAAAAAAAATCAATTTTTAAGAAAATTATGGCAAGTAGCGTCAAATTCCTATTTTTCGAACTTTGCATATTGGTTTTTAGGATCAAAATAAAACAGGAAAACTGATTATCAACATTAAACTTGAGATAAATTTGTAATTTTTCAGGGTTCTTGAACCATTAAGATTTTAAGTTGGGAAAATGATCAAAATTCCTACTTGATTTCTTTTTCTGATCGTGATCCTGGAAATCAACTTTTAATCGCTCTCTCACTTTGAAATCAATCTAGTATGAAAGAATTTGTTCTAAAACAGTTGGGCGTGAAATCAAATGTATTTGTAAAAAATATCTTCATAATGCGCTCTCTTGAAATAAAGTGAAAATTCTTCGTACTGATTTAATTTATCATGTTTTCAATCAGTAAACTACTATACCAGAATATAAACTTGTTAAAAGTTAAAAGAAATCTTATAGTATTTTGTCCAACAACAAAGAATTCCACATTCAGCATTGAACTAATGACTAATCTTTCTTTTACATATAGAAATGAAAAATTTATTAAAAAAAGCCAGTTTTCTCTACTCACATAGAGAGGTGACTTGTTGAAAAGCTGTACACTGTCTTGTCTAATAATTTCTCAATTTACTCTGCTCACTTGAGAAAGTAGAAAAAACACCTGTCTAGTTTTTTGCTTTTATTAACAAATTAACGTTTTGAGCAATTTTGTTAATACAAATGCCTAGAGAAAAGAATTTAGACCTTTAATTCAAGTTGAGGACATACTTTTTTATCATGAGGGACTGAAATAAACATCTGCCCGTTGTCTGTTTTTTTTTCATTTAGTTTAATTCAGATTCGAGTCTTGTTTTTAGAGTCAGAGTGAAAAAAAGTTTATTACTAAAGCTACAGTTGACATGAAGATGAGAATTTACCATTTGAAAAATAGTATTCAAAATACTGTATTTTTACGAAAAAATCAACCTAGATGACGTATACGAGCTCCAATCCAATTGAAACAAAAAGAGGTCTAGTGAGAAGTGAATTCCTGAAAATTCACCGTATAGTCTCAACAAACCTTCAGGAAGAGGAACGAAAAAAGGTCTTCAAAAAATTTGAATCATGGGGTTACTCAAAAGAGTTCATCCGAAAACATGCCCGGATCAAAGAGAAAGACAAAATAGCAGAGGAAACTAAGCCCAAACACCTGCTGCTACAACTACCGTTCAAAGGATGTTACCATTTCTATCCTAAAGAATAAACTCTCCAAGCTTACAACAGAAACCTTCCCAGGATACAAAGTACGTCTGCTGCCGAAAACAACCAAATTGCTCAATGACCGCAACAAGGATCCGGTCAGATGGCTCAACAGAAAAGGTGTGGTTTATGAGTTCAAATGTTCCTGCAGGCAATCCTATATTGGCATGACAATAAGACCAATTTCAGCAAGGATCAAAGAGCATCTCAACCCTAGTAACGACGGCTCATCTATCCAAGAACATATCCGGCAAACTAATCACTCTGCAGGATTTGAAAACTTCAAGATAAGATACACCGCGGACCCAAAGCTAAACAAATTCCGCACACAGAAGATCTTAGAAATCGCAGAGGCAAAATTAGTGAATGAAAAGCTACCTTCTCTCTGTGCACAGAAAATACTGGGCAGGAAGTTGGGCTTCACCGACGTTGAGTTCCACAAGGCGTCCAAGATGATAAAAAAGTCTTAAAGATGACCATGAAAGACGATGCCAACCCTCCTAACCAATAAAGAAACTTGGACTCGAGTTCGGTCAGTACAATTCCAATCTCAACATCAGTTGATAATTCACCTGCCGAAAACGAACCAATTTTCACTTCAATCCAAAAATACCCTATAAGAGAATCTGAAAACGATGGCCCAGACTCTAGATTGAACATAACACAAACCTCAACATTAGTTGATAATGATTCTCCTTCTAGTTGTGAAACCCCCATCGAAGCAATCTCTAACAGTTTTCATCGATTTGGAAGAGTTTGATACTTTGGATCAACAAATAATTCGAATACGCCTGAAGAAGTTTACAAAAATTCGTCATTACTGAGGGATATCGAGAAATCCTCATCATGTCAACTAGCTTCACATCTGAGTAGACTTCAAAGTACAAACTATTCAATAGAGGGTGACTTTATAGTTGTCGCCAATAAACTCTCATTTTTACAATGGAGATGCCAATCTCTAAACTTTTCCTTATTGATTACATTTTTTTTTCTACAAATAATCTGTACATGAATGTTTTTGTATAGTTCATGAAATGTAAGATAAACAATGATACACCAAGTAGTATCATAGAGTTGAAAAATGCGCATTTAATCGACTTTTATTGTTAGAATTAATAAAACTTATTCTATGCAAACGTAAATGTTATCGTGTTTAATTATACAGTACAATTAAGTTAGTAAAGATAACATAATCTGTATTTGTAATATTGATCCTGCTTTTGATTTTTAAAGTCAACGAATCATTGGAAAGTTGGTCATATGAAATTTTTGAATCGTCCTCTGATAGCTTGTCTAGAAAGCGATTCAACAGGCAAACTTTCACCAATTTAAAAACAATCGAAAAATAATTTACTTTTCCATTTTTCAAACTTGAGTTGGAATATTTTGTTTATTTAGAAATCGAACCAATAGATAAAGAAACCGGCCTCCACTTTTTTTGTAGTAACTTTTCTGAATGACAAAGAGACTAAAGGGCTTTTTAATATGTCATCGATAAAAAGACCAACACGATTCAAAGTAAACTTGGAGAGAAATAAGAGGGGGCAATGTTGTTCTCTAATTTAACCAAGAAACCAATAATCATTATTAAATTTCTGCAATAACTGTGAATTTAAATTGATCTCAGATCAAAAAATAAGAATTAGACTTTTACACGATAATGGAGTGTTTCTCAATAAAATAGTCAATTCATTGAAGTTTGCTATCCAACCTTGAAGATTGAATTTTTGAAATTTGTTTCGTTTACTCTACAATAACTAGGGCCTCAAAAAAGTATTATTTGGTCTATTTTTACTCTAGACAAAGGACTGGCTGATTTGCAATAATCTGAAGAAAAAATCTGTCCATCTTATCCCAATTTAAAGTTAGCTGGTACTATTTCTGCACTAAATTGCACTTTTTAGTACTATTTTTCCGAATTAAGTCTCGGAGTATAGTATTCTTCAACTAGTAAACGACCAATCAAAATTTTTGATGAATGGGTAACTAGATTCCTAAGCCAGCAGTATTTTGTAAGCTGATAGCACGTCAAAAATTATTCCATAGAATTAAAAATTTAAACTATAAGGATTATTTTGTAAAAAAATTGTAAGAATTTACTGTGAAGTACTAATTTTTACTCAGAATCTCTTAAATTTTCTTCAAAGTACTCTTTTCACTTTATGAGATACTATTTTTTATTTTATTTGGTGCTATTTTTGAGGCCCTAATAATAACTACGAGACCCTGGATGGATGCTTGGGCTGTTATTTTAAACGAGTTTTGTAGTGGATAAATTTCAATATCACGCTCTTCCCTCCAGAGATCTTATCTCGACTGAATCTTGAAAAAGAATTAACTTTATCATAAAACATGCATTCTGATAAAATGACGGGTAAAAAGCACATGAATTATTCCTTAGGGAGTTTAAATACTCTTATAGATAGATAAACTTTCCAAAAACCAGGAATAAATTATCCATTAGCGGTTTTTCCAACCAACTCCAGACAACTCTTCTCTCCCAAAGATGAATTTATTCTAAATAAATGATGATTTGATACACACTAATAATGCTCAAATAGAGATTTTGAATCCTCTTTTTGAGAAAAAAAATGATGGTTTCTCAATAAAAATTCCAACTTTTGTTTCTTAAAACTGTATCTGATGATTTCAAAAGGGCGAAATTAACAATAGTTTTCAAAAAAATCAAAGAATATCTAAAACTGTGTGTTTATTTAATGAGAATAGTGAATTATCATCTTGATATCAACATGGAACAAAATTATTTACCAGATTTTCTAAAGGGGTATTTGCAAAATTGAATTCTCAGGCATTGAAATTTGTAGAAATGGTTACAGTTGTAGACCAATGTGGTTACTTTTTCACATTGAATTTGAAGATCTCGAAAATTCAATTCACTTTTTGGTTCATTCTTCAAGAATTCAGGATATTTTAAATTGATTCAGAAAATTAACTTGATAAAAATAAATATCATTCAGTACAGTGCGGACTAATTATGACTGCAATTATTAAGTTTCAACATAGTAAAATGTGACCAAAATGCAATAAGGACAGAGAGGATAACTCGCCTCGTCATGTGTGAAATTGACTGTATTAAAAATTTTTTATTACAAAGTGAATTTAATTTTAGGACTCCTCAAATCCAAATTAACCAAAATTTTATTTTGGCCTAACACCGAAGCTATATCTGTAAATACCCGTTATCTAAATAATCGACCAAGGGAGGTTATCACAGTAAAGAACCACACATATTATGACATTAGAAAAGTAAAATGAAAGAATTTATCACGCAATTTGCATACAGTCTTTTCAGCAGTCTGTTTTAATATTTAATTTTTTGATAACAAATTAAATTTATAATTTCCCCTTATAATCAGAATCTCCTCACACACAGGATATATCTAATGTACTATTAAATTTTTTTTACTCTCTAAAACAGTGAGAGTAGTTCTCAAAAACCATTCATAACCCCTCCCCTTAGAAACTTTTGGATGGAGAAAATTAACAGAGTTATTTATTATTATTTTTGCTTTATTTTAATGCTAATTAGACGAGATAAATTTACATAGGAAACCGTAGTTTTATTTCTTGTAGAATCAGTGTCGTCGACTCCCTTTTTTCTAAGGAATGTAGATTTTAATCTGGACATTTCTTTTACAAAACGTTCAAAATACATTCTTAGAATAAAACCATTCATTTTTGAACACGGGCCAAGAACTTTCAATGAATTCTGCTACAAGAAATGACATTGAAATTTTGTATTAATTAGTTTGAAATTAATGTACTTACTTTCTCTTGTTAAAAAAAAGGAAATTTAGGAAATATTTTTTCCTACCTTCCTGCTTTTTCTGTACTTGTTATGAAAGGGGTTGTCTTTTACTTCTCAGTAAAGTTCAAGTCAAACTTGTTGTTTTCTACCGTTGTTTCTTTACATATAGGGATGATATTACTTGTAATCATCATCATCATTAGAATTATACAATAATTACAAGTAATCATCAGTTGAAGGTTGCATTGTATTGTAATACAGTATTTAGAGTGAAAGAAAAATAGAATAGCAAATTATCAGAGAAGGAGAAGGAGGAAAGGGTACACGTAGAAAAATATTCTCTGAGTGTTGGTATAATGATATATGTACTTTGTACTTGATAGGGTTTGTCAGACATTTTACTGTCATGTTTCATTTCTAGGCTTGATTAGTGAGCTTGTACTTTAAGGAAATTTTTCAAGATCAAGTTGGAAATTCATAGATCAAGTGAAAATCCATATCTAAAAATAGTCCAGTAGTTTTGGCTAGCAAATTATCCATAAAAAACTAATCTAAATTTCAATGACCCAATCGAAAACTTTGTCATTTCCTAGCTTAATGAGAAAAAGGTAAAAATCAATCTCCATTGAATAGGGTTACAGTTCTATAGTAGATCAGACAAGCTCTAAGAAAACTCTGAGAGAATAAAAAAATTCTTTTTCTTGCAACGCCCTTGAGACATTTCTGAAGGAATATGTTTGATACTTTTATGATAGAAAATCTTATTACTTTGGATGAGTGAAAGTGAAATATAAGCCAAATTCTCTTAATTTACATTGAATTAATAAATAGTCTGCAATATTATAAACAATAAAAAAACGCCTAGACTTTGATTTTCACCTTGCTCTTTTTTGCTACTCATGACAAAAACAGTCTCAAAGAAAAGTTAGAATTCTCTGTGAGTTCAAGGCGTGTAAACATACAGATATTAATGAAGGTTTACAACAGAAAAGTTTACGTAAGAATCTCGCGAAAAAATACATGAAAATGCTATAAAAGTCGTAGTGTTTTCTTTCGCCTAGTAGGCCTAATTAAGCACTTCCTCTTCTCTTGGTCTGTATGACTTTTTTGGTGTCTGGCTTTTTTTCCTATCCTATGGAACATAAACACACTGTTGCTACAGATGAATAGAAAAAAAACATTGAAGTCAATAAAAATGATAGTTTGTTATGCTGAAGGCTTTTTTGCCCAGAAAATAAACATAACATATGAGTCAATATTTGAATTTACATAGTATATATATTATGAGGCTCGAGAAAAACTTTATAGGCATTGTAGAAGTTCGTTTTAATGAGACAACTGACAACAAACAGGAAGTTACTTAGCATACGTGATTATGGTTATTATAAAGAAAACTATTATAAAACTAAGCTTCTGGAAATTCCTGTAAAAACGGTTTTAAATAAAAAGGCTTATATTTTTGATAATAGATAATTTGTTTATATAAGCTCACATTTCGAATTCTTCAAAGTCTTTGGAATATAACAAATCATCTTGTGCAAGTAAAGAACGATTAATATCTCAATAGATCAGTACCTATCTGATAAAGGGATTAATTTTCAACCATTTTTGATAAATTATTTCCATTTTTAAGAGATTGAACAACAATAAGGTCTCAAAACTGTAGCTGATTGAACGACTGATTTTTTTGATATTTAACTTCTATATTGGCTTATCAGAAATGATATTGTCAAAGGAAAAATATCAAGCATTATATATGTTACAATCAATGTGGAAACTCCCCTCAGTGTATACACTGACCGTCAGTGTGTACACTGATGACCAAAACTATCAATGTGTACACTGAGTTTGCACTTTGAGGGTCATAACCGTCATTTTATACACTGATCGTCAATGTGGAAACTCGAGCGTACACATTAATCGTCAGTGTGTACACTGATTTTGTGTGAATACATCAATGTGGAAACTAATCTATTTCTCACCTAGAAAAAGATTTTAAGATAGAATACTTAACTATTAATTAAATTATGGAATATAACCATTATTTATTAATGCATGGTACCTAAAGTGACACAAAACATTATCCCCTCGACATTTGCATCACTTGCTTTTATAGCCTGTTAAGCATTCGCATCGAAGCATACCATAATATCTGCTGTTTGATCCTAATTTCACTTCAGATCTTATATCGCATATGTCGCTGATATAAGAATTCCCCCAGAATACTCAACTGGCCTCTCGAAAATAAGCTTTATATTTTACTCCAACTATAGTTTCTATCTAGTAAAGACTAAAGAGGTCTTTGTGAGTGATGAAATCGATCAAATTTGAAGAGTCTTAAACTTTGAGTTGAAAATTTTTGTTGATTTCAAGGTCTGAGAGGAATCAAACGTTACTTTTCATGATCATCATTAGACAAAGAAAATATTTACTCTCATTCATTTTTTTGGAAAAATCCCACCATTTACGTGTAAAAGTCCACTTCTTATTTTTCGATCATTTTTACTGCTTGGAAATTGATAAACTAGGGTGATCCAAGATACGTAAATGGTGTGTTTTTTTCCAAAAAAATGAATGAGAGTAAATATTTTGTTTGTCCAATGATGATCATGAAAAGTAACGTTTGATTCTTCTCAGACCTTGAAATCAACAAAAATTTTCAACTCAAAGTTTAAAAATCTTCATACATATCAACAAGCTGATTTGTAACTTTTCAAACTGCCAAAAAAACAAACCGCAGATCAAGGAATGGTTATAAAATTTTGAGGTACACTACGATGAAAATGAGATAATTTTGATGAGTTTTTCAAAAGAGAACAAGACTCACCCGGTACACAGACTTGTTTATTTATGAAACAAATAGGTTGTCATACTTTATCAAACTTTATAGAGGATGATCATTTATAAACATCATCTATAGAAGAGGAAACATATCATTTCGGGTTGTAATAATACCAGCAATTTATCATATCATGACAAATACATAGTGATAATATACATATATAGTAATAATATACATAGAGGTCTACTGCTCAACGGTTAGAAAATCATCACAAGCAAGACAAGACATATATTTTCAAGAGTAATAATTATCAAAAGATTAATAATTTTGGCATGGGGAAAAGTCCCCAGAAGTGAACATTTCTTTAAATTCTTTCGATACTTTTTAGACTAAAATCTAACTCAAAATTAACAATTCGTCTCCCATTGTTACACCAGTGACAACACATTCTCTAGCGATAATTTGAACTGAAAGATACCTTTACTCACATTACGTAGTTACTTAAAGGGTAGTTTTTTTGAAAATCGATCCAATGAGACCTTTCTACCGTAAAACAATAGCTGTTGATTTCAGATATGCAAACGCCTTCTCATAGTTAAGAAGATACCTAGTTTTAGAACAGAAAAATGTCAATTTTAACCTCGATAATCTTTAAAATGAAAAGTCGGCTTTTCTAAAAAGAATTCAGTGTAATTTCGTGTGACGTAACAAAAGTAATTTGGGACATGAAGGGTTAGCAGATTTAAAATCTAATTCATAAATTCTTTTCTTTAGCATTGTGAATGTCGAAAATAGAGCTGTATTCCCTTCTTGGCAGCATAATAAAAGTACTCAGATTTTGATCACTCAAAGCTGCTTATGTAAACTTTAAAGTGTTTGTTTTAACAAGGAAATATTCAGGAAGAAAGTTTTGTGATAGGTGTTGATTGAGTGGTCCTCATATTGTATTGTTTAGTTGTTGCCTATAAGAATTAACAATCAGTAAATTGGGTAAAGTTTCTATAATGTTCAATCCAAAAGGAAGTTGATTCAGGTCAGATTAAGGAGGGAAAATATTCTCATTTGAATGCAAAATAAGAGAGAGTTCTATGAATCATTCAAAAGATTTGTTCCACAAGATGGTGTGATTGATGTTGTACACGACGAGATGTGTTGTTTGGATCTACATACAGCTCCATCAGCGTTTTCATATGTAATTCATATTTTTATCGAATTGTAATTAAAATATAATTTGAGTCATGATGAATGATATGTGTATTTCATTGGATCTCTTCATCGAATCATTAAGTCAAGCCTCTCTGAGCTGTACTTTTTAATGCCTCTAATCATTAGAATCTGATATGCGAAGAAATTTTAAGATATTGAGCGATTTGACAAAAATTGAAATCAAAGAAATTTTTTCGTTTATCTCATATCTGAAGCATTAAAAATCTTAACTCAAAGAAATTTGGTGGAATGATTTTGGAATATTTAAAGAATTAATTCCAAAAGTAGCCCCAAATTGGGAATAATCCTAAAACTAGCCCCATTCTAGAAATTTTTTTTCAGATTTAGCCCCAAATTTTTCCAGAATTAACCCCATCGTAATTCAGTTCATCGAATTCTGAACATTTGAACTTTTTTGAAATATTAATATTCATTGTTTATCATCTCTATTAACAATTAATTTTCAAAAGCCTTGTATTGAATTTGAATGGGGTTAAAATCCTTTTGAGTTCATTTGATTTAACTTTACATAACGATAGACGAATGACTCTTAAATGAAGTTAGGTATAGTATTTCAAAAAAGTTAAAATTTTCAAAATTCGATGAACTGAATTACGATGGGGTTAATTCTGGAAAAATTTGGGGCTAAATCTGAGAAAAAATTTCTAGAATGGGGCTAGTTTTGGAATTGACCCATATTTAAATGATTATCTAAACAAAATAACAGGCGTATTCAGTAATTCGATGAAATTTCACCTTGCTTATTTGTAGGATAATTCAGGAATTGTCTTAACAGACAAATGATGAAAATTTTGATATAGCTTTGGTTTTTACGAAAGGGTAATCTAGCAAGTAGCATTCTCGTGTTAGTGAAGCACAAATTCTCAGAGAACAAATTAAAAAATCATATTCTCTTTTATTCTTCTGAGAATGTTAAATGACTCATATGAAGAAAAGAAATTAAAAAGTAACGTGATTAATAAAAAGAATTCTTTTCATGATTGAGCTCTTGTGGAGGTGTAGGTAGAAAAATTTAATTCAGACAAATGGATTCTTTACAAGTTGAGAAGACTCAGTGTGTATTTGAAAGAGAACAGATGAAAAAAATAATAAATCTTTACACTATCAACAATTCCTTGCATGAGCACATTAGAGAAAGAGAGGAAAATAATTGTCGGTACCCTTTTTCTAAGAGGAAATTCATATTCAATATGAGTAGGACTAAAAAATGGCTTTCTTATCAAGTCTTCCTCGCGACTGGATTACAATGGCAAAATGGATTTAGTCCGGAAACCGTTTCGGATGCATGAACGTACAGAGTATACAAAAGGATACAAAAATAGGATAGACAGATGATTAAATCGTCAGTCGTGAGGTAGGTCAAGCGCGAAATCCAATTGTCTAAAACTCTTGTATAATCTACTGATGGCCCATACAATAAATTCATCGCAGTGTTGTATTCCGGTAAGTAAAGGAGCATTCGTGTACTATTCATATCATTCAAATATATATATTTGTATACGTATTAAGTACGTGAAAGAGAGTGTCATTTATCAAAAGTATTTACATCTCTTTGTATTTTTCTTTTCTACGTATATCAATGAGCCACAAGGAGCTCAAAAAGTATACAAATGAGTCATATAATAGACGAGTGAGTACACACAATTAGTATAGTGTATGGCGTAGACCACTTTTATTCTCCCACATTCTATTCTGTATTATACAGGAGCAGTTTTTGAATTAAGAGCACTGATATTTATCAAACATTAAATAAATTAAAAATTCCAGCAAGCTTTCCTTACAAAGATTTATGAGGTAGGGGAAAACTTTTGACAGGAAAACAAACCAGAGAATTCCAATTTGTAGAATTGGTAAAATCTTTTCCCCTGGAATTGCTTTAGGTGTAGCTCATGTGTTTTTTTTGTTTGAAAATTTTGATAAATATAATTTACTATCTAAATATTCTAGGTGTGTAATTTTGGTGATTTCTGTTCAATGGAATTTAAAAACCATTTTATATTCGTAATCTATGATTCGCTTATCATTATCGGTGACAAAATTAGATGTAAAAATATGCCAATTTCTGAAAAATATTTCTTCTATAGTAATTTTTTCAATTTTTGGGTTGCTGACTGGAGTTATGCTGTAGTTAAGAACAAACGAAAAATATTTAGTTTAATGAAGCTTTATTTTCTTCGGTTCTCTTGAGACCAAACACCGACTAGTTCATGAAATGGTCTTGAGAAAATTTAGGTCATTTTTCAATGTTTATTAGGTAATTTAGAAAACCACTACCTGATTGATATTTATATTGAAAAGAAAAAATAATAATAAAGAATTTTGAATCTAACCCTTTTCAGTACCCTGGCTACATATTTAATGACGAAAATTCTTTCTTTGATAAAATTCTTGAGGTAAATTGAAATTTTTGAGCATTAATTTCTTGAAATATGGACAAACTGCTCTTTTCAACACTCAATTTTTCGTCTCTCTAGCATAATTCAAAGGGGTTTTTTGTCGAAAGTAACATAAGAGAGAGTCAATATTTTCTTAATCATAGTACATAAACTAATCGAATTATCAGAAGTTTAATAAAATTTATTTCTATTCAAAAGAACCGAGTTTAAATTGTTCAATATGGCTATCTTTAGATGGAAAAATCAATTTTTATTTACAGTAAGATAATCAGATGAGCAATAAAATTTCCTTGATAAAGTTCTCTTTTCACATCCGAAAGATTGATCATATATATACAATCTGTTGATTCTTTTAGACAAATGAGAATACAAATTGATTTGCTGATATGATAACAGACTGTACCAACAATGAAAGAGCAGGAAAAAATCAAATTTTAGTCATTTTTTTCGAATGGAAGCTTGACAATTTATAGATGAGATTTTATGCAGAATATAATGATGATACTAAATTTAAATCTTAATGATTCCTGCTCTAGCTTTTTTTGCTATCTGATATGAATTTCATCAAACTATGAAAAAATTCGAGATTCTAGTAATGAAATATAGGAATGTTGCTCGATTCTGATTGGCCGACAAATCCACAATTTATATTGATCTATTATTCATTCACCTATTCTGACGCTCAAAAATTTATTTTCGGGTTTTTCGAATTTTTATTTCATCGAAGATATTTTAACGCATATTTCTTTGTCTGTTCAGCTCTCTTAACCTTATACCATGAATTTGGAAATACAATCTTTCTAATCTTCATTGGAGATCGTTTATTTAATCAAATCAAAAGTAAAAGTCCACTGGAAGAGTAGGTGAATTTTTAATATCCATAGCGGCTCACTGATCTGTGTCCAGTCCAAGAAAGAAAAATTGGGTGAAGCTTGATTAAATTTCTTCTTTTCTCTAATGAATTCAAATTATTCTCAAGGCAGGAAATGGATAGCTTTCATAATATTATTTACTGGTTGGGTTGTAGATTGCTTTATTTATACTCATTCCAAGAAAGTGGAAGAGTTCATATCGACTGTAAACAATGTAAAACCAAAGGGGTTACATGATGATTAAGTCTGTCTGTTCATAGAAGAACAGTTGTACTTTTTAGATGATGATGATGATGAAAAGTTTCAGAGATGAAGCATAAATACAAAAAGGAAGTAAATCCCAAGTTTCCCCTATGAAAATTAAAAATAAAATTCTCGTTAATATTTGATGAATTAATTCTAGAAATGATTTGTCTAGATGATAATAAAAGTGCATTGCTCAAAAAGTATTCCTCCCCCTCTCCTTCTATGGATGACATTCTGCTTCATGATTAACTCAAAAGTAGGCTTAACCACAAGGTCAATATTTTGAGGATTTTTCAATTATCGGAATCTAATACTTGGGAATCTCAATCTTTACCTCAAGAATTCGAATAGGCTAGAGATATTTTGGAATCCAGGTCACGTTGTCTACGTAGTATACTTTAACAATTTGAAAAAATAATTATATTTCATCAAGGAAGATTTCAAAATTAGACAATAAAGCCGAATAAATAAATTTAATTTTAAACCATTTTCGAGGGATTATCAAAATTTCATTTAGAAGTCAAGTTTCAAGTAGTAAAAAAGATCAAGAAAATGGATTTTCAACCCCCAAATGAAGTGAGTCATTGGAAATAAGCTTGATTTTCTTGTATAATCTGGAACTTGTAAAAGTTCTTTTAATCACCTATCCTCGTTCAAATCAATAGAAATTTGATCATATTTTTTTCTCAAAAAATGGGCTACATGAATTCTAAAAAATGCTTATCAAATTCGAATAAAAATGTAAAAATCATAGATTCAACCAAGGGCTCAGATTCCTTGAGATAATTCTATCTAGAGAAAAATTAAATTTATTGGGTCATTTTCAAAAAAATCTGTATTTTTCTTGTACATTTACTCTGAACGAGTACTCAAGAGGGAAAGAAAAATAAGCTTAAAGTCCATTTTCTTGCTCCTAAAACGAATATTGCCAGCTATAGATATATTTCTAATCTCTCTCGACAAGATATCCCTCCTAACCAGATCGCAAACACCACCCTCGGTTTTATCAATCTCTTGGCCTTTTTTTCTACTCAGTTTCATTATCAAATTTTGATGGAGAGATCTTTGACTCTCGTTTAATTGTGAGTGTCTCTTCTTTTTTTATCTGTGAAAAGAGCAAAGACGAATAAACAACTCTCACTCCCCTATTTTTGAGTAGTGTACAGTTTGTGTATATCATACTGTAAGATTAGCTGTATTGTCTGTTATATCAACTCTGCTATTGACAAGAAGAATTGAAAAGTACAAAAGTCTTGATTTTCAGAGGAGATGTGAGAATAAAAGAAATGAGACTTTTTTCTAGAGTAGCTTTAGGCAAACCTCAAAAGATCAAGCGAGAACTCATACTATAGTTTTACACTCATTGAACCTCAGCTCAAATGTTTGCTAGGTGAGCACTTAATTATTCAATGCAAACACCAGGAATCTTAGTTTAGTTGAGATTTATTTGTCCAAACTACTTACACTATATTCAACATTAGACTCGTATCATAGCAAAATCGAGTCATCTTAAACCCTTAAAGTCCCAGAGAGTTTAGGCAATTGTATATTTGAATTCTACAGGTTTATTGAAACATTAGTAATCTCAGCTATCGGTCATCCAAACATTTCAAAAACTGAAGAAGGTGTATGAACACAGTCACAGTCGAAACTTTTGGATTACCGATGTCTTAGAATTCTCATGTTAACCAAAGCTTTTTAAATTTTGTTTTATAAAAGTTATTTTTTATCTATAAGCCTGGGAGATAGGTTTTCAGAGAATCGTTTTAAACAAAAATTAATTTTTTGAAAAAAATCAACTTTCTTTGAATTAGTATAGAACTTGCTTGAAGAATGATAGAGCTGATTTATTTACGTATTTCAGGAGATCTATAGGTTTCCTATCGAACGGGTGGTAAATGATAGACTTAAATGAACGAAATTATAAGTTTCTTAAAAGATATTTGATGGAAATAATCCAGTGAGACTTTGTGCAATAAATTCTCATAACTTCTCAATTAAAACCGAAAAAGTCATAGTTCATTCGAAAGGAGTGGTTAATAAATATAGTATTTTTAGATTCTTTAAAACAAAATTATGGCTTGAGAAAGTTAACCTTATCATTTATGGCGTATTAGAGCTTAAAGGTTTTTAAATATTAGTGAACCGATTTCAGATAACAGTCAAATACTTGACAAATAAAAGATTTCTTCTAACATCTTCCTTTTATGATAAAATAATTAATATAAGCTTGTTGATTAAAAGAAGAAGAATCATTATGTAGTGGGTAATGAACCCTGGCAACTCAAACATTGAATAGGAGCTGATTAGCTATATCCTTTAGTGTTTTTATCTCTCTAGAAACAGAGATGTCAACAATATCAAATCAGCCAATGTATTTTATGATGGATAGGCTTTTGAGGAAAATAAAGAGAAACTGAAATGATTCACACAATTCCACCTTCTCTTCTGTCCTTTTTTTAATGCTTGTCTCTTAGATTTTAGGGCAATTTGGAGTTTATTTCCTCTCAAGACATCATAAACATGAATGTGAAATGCAATAAAAAAGGGTTCCCAATTTTATTTCCCAGAGTTACCCCGGAGAGGAGAAGCAAAAGATCTTGATAAGAACATACATTTTGATATTCTATAGTTGTTTTTAAAAGTACCATTTTTAGTTGTAAAAGTTGAGAAATTTCGCACACCAGTCAAATAATTAATCGTTTCCCCCCTATTAAACAGTGTTATGGCTGTGTTTCAGTGAGAGTTTATCGACGAATCTAATTTGGTTCATTTTTAATAATAATATTCAAAATAATTGATATTTATTGGATGACTAAATGATTATTCAACTCTTAAAGACCCAGATAAAATTTTTACAAGGTACATTGGTGAGACTGCAAATTTTGTATGGCTTCAGAATACGCTGATAACAAATATGAATTATTTTTCAAATACCAACCTTTAGTTCAAAAGATATTGTCCTGACCTTTGAAAATGCATTTTATTTCCAGAAAAATGACTTCTGGGTGATCAGATTTTCGTATTCTACGAAAGTTTTGTATTTAAAAAAATTAATTATGGCCTGAGAAAGTTAATTGTTCAATATATGATCCACTGGATTAGGATAAGATTGTGAAATTTTTTTTCAATTTAGCTTTTTAAAAATGCCAAAGTCAACAATTAAAATCTTATATCAGTTACAATGATTACTTGAATCAATATGTTCATACACTTCTCTAATGGGATCATTCTCATTACTATTAGTGATCCGGCTAGACAATACAAAAACCCCCTAGGTAATAAATTTAACATTTGGAAATTAATTAACAATTCCCCATATGTATAAAAGGCATTTATAATTTTTGATTTTTCACTCATCCATGAGAGAGACTAAAAAGTATTCTGCATTACAAATATCAAGTCAAACCATTGCCATTTGTATTCTGTTTGGAAATCAAAAGAGAATTAGCATGTTCGTGTATAGTAACTACACAATAAAATTCCATTAGAATAAAATAAAGAATACACCTCATAAGTGTGTGTTTGTGTAGAGGCGAAAAACCTAGGCAGAAAAATTGTCCCATGAATTAGGGGGACTGTAAATAAAAACTATCTTTATATAAACACATAAAAATTACATTATGTTTTTTTCCGTGTCAAATTTTAATAGAGCCCCAATGGTCATGAGACACATGTCTCCATTGACAAGTTCACTGTCCCCCTGCATTAGTAAGAATGATAAGAGCATATAAAAATGTATTAAAGGCATTAGAGAATGTAACCAATTCTTTTTCCGTATGCGTAATACATCCTTATTTGTAACTAGGCCCAATAAATTAAGAAAGATGGATACACAGAGTAGACAATGTTTGTATCTGCGAGAATTTTTGAGTGAATTATTTTTATTGTATTATATTTTCAAAAATCTGAGAGTGGACAATCTGTCGTGGTAATTTTCAATTCAGGAATAGAATTTTGTAACAAAAACTGAAATGTTTTTATTTATTTTTCATGCTTGAATTATCTGTTTTCTATTTCAATATATATCACACCAATCTGCTAGTTAGTTTGAGTGGCAAAAATATGAAAGTAAAACTTTTAGTAAAGCTAGATGAAATGTCAGAAAAAAATTTCGAAAATACATAAAATTTCCACTCAAGATTCGTATCGATTTCGAAGATTTAAAGCAATTTAATGGCCGTTTCCAAGAAAAAAAATTTTGAGCTCACACTTTATTATTTTTGAATTTTTATTTATTTATTCGACATGAGTTAAAAAGTGGGAATTCAGATTAAACTTTTTTTGAATTTGATTGGCTCATTTCATAATGGGATCCAAAAAGTATTTGTGTTCCTGGCTATCTAGTGAAAAAATTGTAAATCTTTATTTCTACTGGTTAAAGCTAGATGATACCTCACTATTTTTACGAAGGGTTCTATATTTCACTCCAAGTGGTTAGGAAATAAAAATAAAATGAGCCCGTCAGTAGTTGAAAGAAAAAAATTCAATCTGGCCCAAATTTAGACTATTTTTCGGATGGTCAAATTCAAACTTTTTATCTAACGTCGAACTTTATATCAGTATTTAATAGTTTCAAATCTCTGAAATTAAAAAAATATTTGGAAATTTTTTAAATTGCTAGTTTATATGAAGACAAAAAACTCGATTTCTGATACAGAAGCTTCCAAGAAAAAGATAAATTCCTGAATTCTATCAGTTAACATACCTCATACAATAAATATAATAAATGGTAATGTAAAGAGTCTGACTTCTTAATTCATAATCAGAAGATACAAGATTAAATAGACATTAATTTTGAAATTTTTGTTGAATAAACTCTGGTGTGTCTAAAAAATATAATTATTATTAATCTATATAATACAGTAAATATAAGTAAACTGAACTAAGAAAAGAAGAAGTATATACGAAAAAGTGATACAGGACAAGATATGTATGTTCTTTTTTCATGATGGTTAGACGTTAGAATTCTGGACAATAAATGTCTCGGAGATGTTCCCGTATTGATAAGGAAATTTATACGTCTTTTCTATACTTTTTTCAATACAATACAAAAAATACACTAATTGGCAGTTCTATTTCATATCGATATGAGGAATACAGAAGCTCATGTCAGCTAGCTAGGAGATTCGTCATACATACTACGTATAGTCTGCAAAATTAGTCAAAAGCATCATATCTTCAACACCACCCTCTCTGTATGTGTATAACTTGGCTTAGTTAGTTCTCAATTAATTTTTAACAGAATGTCAGCATTTATATAGTGGACCGGGAACTTTTTCAATGTACATTCTACATTTTTATCAAGATTAATTGTTATCCTCTCCCAAAGCTTGAAAGGGGAAGAGAGGTAGATTTGCATAAATCCAATGTCTAAAGTGTTTTCTTAATTATTTTCCCATTCAGAAAGTAAAAAGAAGGTTCTAGGAGGGAGTAGTTTTGTCTATAAAAAACATCCGGAAATTTATTCTCCCTGATTAAAGATAATTATGCAAAGTTGAGATAAAAACAAGATTATTACCTGATAATTGAATTTCTAATTTTCATGTTTCAAGTCAGATGACTCTAGCAAGGGAATAGAGCAAGGAGCCTCTTTTTTTAAGGCAAATTTCGATGTTATCGTTTACTTGCCTTAAAGCTTGGGAGTATGTTTGACTCATTTTGTATCATTAGATTGAGAGGAAAAAACATGTATTAAAAAAGTAGGAGGTCCCACCCAACACGATACACTGTATACAATTGATTGGATTCGCTCTCTCTCTCTCTCTGTCTTTATAATTCATGGGTAAAAAAGTAATGGATAGGCACTTTGGAGAACCACAAAAAAGACAAAAATATCATGTAGAGATATGATACTTCCCTCTATCCTGTTTAATTGATGTATAGGCCATAACGAAATGGGTAAGAACCACTCATTCGTAAAGTACCCAGCTTTTTATTCTTCATTTTATTGAACAAACAAAAAGGTGTTTTTTTAGACGAGGTATAAAAAGTGAGCAACAGATAGTTACCTGCATTTAATTCTACAGATTTTAATGAGAATTTGTATTAGAAAAAGAAGCGAGTCTGATCATTTCGACTATCGAGTTTTATTCTCAAACTACATGACCATTTCTAGAAGACTTGTACTGAAAAAAAGGGAGACGAAAGGAATAATTTCCTATTTTTATGACTGATGCATTCATCTAAGGGACATATGGTACAGAAAAGAAGGTCCCAGTTGTTGAAAAGAGAATGAATGATTGAAAAATGTAACAAAGAGTCACATGGAGAGAGAAACTTTGGATAGTATTATATTCTATTCTTTTCATCCAGTGTCTCTCTTATACATAGTGGAATTAATTATTCATCAGGTATAAATATTGCAGCATCATCGGATAACACTACTTGAAGTCAATTAAATTCACAATTTCATTTTATTTGAATTTTATGGTGACTGAATTAAATGAAGAAAATATTCAATGTAGATTTCATTTTTTATTTACTAAGTTTACTAAGGATAGAGCAGTTTATAAAAAAGTTTGCATTTTCACTTTCAAGGTTTGAGTTACTTTACTCAGAATAATCTATATATTAATATGCAATGCATATTATGCCTAAAAAATTTGAAATTTTATCCCTTAAAGTACCACTGAGTTATTTCTATTATCAGATGTCATTTTATAAATTCTTTATTGTTCATTAGATTTTTTAACGTTTTTTTGAAAACCTACCTCCCAGAAATTTCATCGAGTAATCATACTCGCAGAACTCAAATATGCAATCGTTCGAATTCCATCTGCCAAAACTTTCAAAATACCCTGTTTTAGGATTTAAAATTGACCGAATTTTTGCTTGATAGCTCCCGAACTAAAGATAATTGCGTTAAAACAACATTAGAATCAACCAAAATTGACGACGTAAAAATTTTTGAAATTCAAAAAATGAATTTTTTCTTTCCTAACTACTCGAATAAAAATTTTGATTTTTTTGTCAAGAAGTTTACCTTAAAGTAATACATCAAATTTCCAACGATTCTGGGGACTAGAAAAAAAGGAGACTCATAAAGAAATGTACCAAAAATTCAGACATCTCTGAAATCATTCCAATCATATTGAGACTGGTATTAAAAATTCATGGAAATGTTGAGTGATACATTAAAATATGTGGGGAGAATTAGCTTTATCAATAAAAATGCATCAATTGAACGTTCTCCTATTTTCGCATACCACGTGAAGAGTGGAATTTCTATACATGTGTAAAGGAAATCAGGGAGACAGTTGTGGAATTAGGGTACTGATAGACGATAACTCTTTTTGAATAATTTATAAGAGTACAAGAGAGTCTTGAGAGTAGTGTTCTTTCTCCCCTATCAAGACGCATTTAGATGTTCTGCCTTTGAATAATTCCTAATTCACCAAAGAAATTCCCTCAATCTATCTTCCTTTTCATCGTTTTCAGGTTAGAATGGAAAATTACTAAATCTTTCAAATCAACCTCAAGCTTTTCAGATTTTGATAAAGATACCAGAATAAGTAGACTTGGGAAAATTCATGATTCTGTAGAATAAATTTCAATTTACAGGTATATTTTAAGAAATACGATAAATTTTGAAAATCTGTAAATGATTTGCAGTAAATAACTAGAATTTCTGAATAGTTCCAATCAAACTAGAAATAATATTGAGCTCTCCTCTTGTAAAAAAACAAAAATCTTCTTAGAGTCTTTATTTCAGATGGCCAATATTTTTCAGTTTTGAATTTGGCGCCTCAAAAATTTCAGTTATTTTAACAAAAAAGAAACCAATAGAGGATCTACATATTAATAATTCTACTAATATCTCGATACTAACAAATTTCTTATCTCAAAGTAAAAAAATGGAAAATTCGCGTGAATTTGAAATCAAGATTATGTCCTAAATTTTCGAAAAAAAATTTCCATCAACTAAATATTTTCAGAATAATGTAAAAAATACATAGTCTTCATTAGAAATGGCCATTATTCTTTACATACTAAGTTTTGAATTTGGCGCCTTGAAAATTTCAGTTATTTAAACAAAAATAAGCCACTAGAGAATCTACATATTCATGACTAAATTAGTTTCCCTGAAGTGCTAAAGTAGGTGAAAAAAAGAAAATTTCCCCTGTAATTAGGCAATAAATAAATTTTCAAAACTCATTCATAGCATGAAACCTTAGACATGAGAAAATATATTTTCATTATCTCTAAATGATATCTACTTGCGAACAGGTTAGGTTGCAGTTTGTACACAACAACATAAAGTGCCTTTAATGAAACATATCTATATATATTCCACTGTGTCTTTGCAGTTAGTTACTATAATTCAGTGTCTCATATTTTCCATATATTTCTCTGAATGCTTCTTCCTCTCAAACCTTACTAATAAATGGACATTTGTCCTAAACGACTAATTTACGAGAGGAGAGGAAAAAACTCTAACGTCCTTCTACATACCAATCTTACCTAATGTAGCATAGACAATTAATATAGAGATTATTGCAAAACGAAACATTGTTATTCTACAGACACAAGAGCTCATAATTCACAAGGTTATTTTGAATTGTTTCGCCTAAAAAGACAATTTATTGTTTCTTCGATGATGAGATGAAATGTCTACATTTCCGAGGTTAAATCTGAGAAATACACTAGATTTATATCTCTGCGATGGGAAGATTTGAAAGTTGATAATAAAAAACTTTCTTTCTGAGTGGTTTCTATTTGAAACTAAAAAATGAATTAACGAGATATATTTTAAATAGCGAATTCAACATTCAAGGATGAGTTCTGGACCATCACTATTCATTTTTCTCTTCATATTTGCTTTTTTTCAGCTCAAACCATAAACTCTAAACTAAGGCTCTCATAGATTGCAAGTCATTTTTGCAATCATTTCAATCACTTTTATAATATATTACTTCAGAATCTAGACAATTTTCAGATGAATTTCATTCTCTAACTTCGAAAGATATTCAATGTGTCCAAATTCCTTGAAACCTTGTTGTTTTCTATCACTTCCATTCTCCTTAATTTAGAATCCATGCGATGATTTACTTTCAAGATTACTTTGAATTATAATTTTAACATGCAGAATACTTTGTATTCAAGTTATATTCCAATGTATTCTCTCATAAGAACTCATAATAATCAAACCCTCACAGACTCAGAGTTAGCATAGAACGAGTCAGTTTCCTATTGATCTTCCCATCTACTAATAAGTAGATGAAATAAATTTTAAAAATATTCTTATTATTTATTATTATTTATTTTATCAAAGTTTAGATATCTCATTGAGACTTGCTTGGCATGAATTATGTGATATTGTTTAGACCTACCTAAAAACTGAGAATTTCCAAATTTGAATAATTGCCTCATGTTGAGGGAATCTCACGAAATGATTGCTTGGCTAGTATCGAATTCTCTAATACGACTAATTTTCTTGTTACAATTAAGTAGGCTGAACTCTTTGAAAAATGATGATTGATATTTTTTTATTCTGAGATAATGAGGGAGAAAGGAATAAATGAGGTTTTCCTCTGGTTGAATTTCTTCACCATGTTTTTATCGCTATACATATTATAATGTGGAAAAAAACATGTACAACTTTCGATGACAGTTGTACGACATGTATTTCTCGTGTAGCTGTCGTCATATCTCTTCTTTAGTCATTCAAGAGGAAAGACTTGAGAAAAGGGTTTGTTGCCATCGTAGAGTAATTATTGTTTCTTGTACATCATCATATTCTGGCACTCACTTTCATTCGTTATTGGAAAAGAGAAATTTTGCATAACTCTCTCTCCTCTTTATAGTTCTTAATAGGTTTTGGTCAAACTATAGTATTAGTAACTTGATAGTAAGGTTAGAGCACTGTTTATCTTCAAAAGGATTTTTATATTGGCAAAAGTGTGTTTAATTCTTATAGAAACGATAATTTAAAAGGCTCAAATATTTTTGTATTCAGAGTTAGATTAAAAAGATAGAGATATTCGTAAAATAAGAAATGGAATTCCCGTTACACGAAATTTAATTATCACGTACAAAGTTCAAATCTCAAATTTTAGAATTAGCTTTGTGAAAATTTCTTAGATTTAAGTATTTCAAGTTAAGATTATAGCATGAATAAAATGCTCAGATCTTTTACAAGTTACATTACCAATTGCAAAGTTAATGATTAAAATTTAATAGTTTTTTGAAAAGCGAGGTAGATTTTCTTGATAATTCTTTGATGAACTTTGCTTTTCGAAAGGTTATAATAAGAGATGTGCTTATTTTATCCAGCTACTCCCTCTGTTCTGAGAACCAGTTGAAAAAATAAGTTTGTTCATTACAGGGTCCAAAGTCATAAGGTCTTATTATTTTGATGATATGGTATTAAAATAGTATAACAGCAGGGTATTTCATTCATATTACTGATCATAATCCACATTTTTTATATGTATAGGTATAGAGGTTTTTTATATTGAATAACAATTCGCTAAGCTAAAAAAACCAATAATTTTGAAGTGATCACGATTTTGAGTTTAATTTCAACACAAATTGATTTTTCATTATTTTAATTAGATTACTTGTAAGTATAGTTCATATAAGATTGTTTTTGGTAAATTATCGATAGAGAATTAAAATAGAATACCATGAAATCGAAAAATATTATTTTTTGATGTTCTAGTTATAATTTTAATCAGAATTTCGTAAAATATCACAACATTTTTTTCTAATTTGTTCTGATTGAGAGACGCTTAAAATTTTGTCTACAAATCTACAATCCCTATTCTATACCAGCAAAATTTTGAAGTTTTTCTTATTTCTAATAGGAAATTTTTTTTCACACCTCGATTAAGAAGTTTAGAAAACAAAATATCAGTAACTTTTATAGATCAAGACTGGATGAACACAAATTTGAATGAAATCTAAAAATTCAATTGAGATAGGGAAATTTTGGGATCATTCTAAATGCAGAATCCATCTCTTATCTTCTTCTATTAGACTTGTTTATGTTATGAAAATGAACTTTTCTACAAATTTGAAGAAAAAAAACTGATATCAAGATGTATAATGATGGAATTTCCGCAAAATGTCACTTGTCAGTATCTCCAACAAGAGGAAGAAAGATAAATGCAAGATTAATTAAGGGTAAAATATAATCATTGAACTAGGCAAATCTTTTTAAACTTTTCCCAACAACAACAAAAAAGTAAGCAACATCAAGAGAAGGGAAATCGGCAGTATTGGTGGTGAGGCAAACATCAAATCCTCCCCTTATTCTACTTGTTGCTTCAACAAAATGAGACAACTCAAAGAATAAAAGAATTTTGATTATTTGGGAGATTTCTTTTGACACATTGGTTCACATTTTTATTTCTGACTTTTGAACAGCAAGAGAAAACTTTTGAATTTTTACACACCGGCAGAAACGAGAGAAGTGTACACTTTTGATCAAATTCAATTGTTTTTTGTTTTAACAAATTGAATTAACTAGATAGAAAATTTCTGTACTTTTATATAATTTTGTATTTTTTTGGTAGAATTGGTTACGTACAAGAGAGCCTTTGTAATGGAAAATTAGATTATACGCTTGAAGGAATGATTTGAAGGTGAACTCCAAAATTTTCATTTATATTGGCCACTTTCTTGGTCTAATCAAAGTTGTTTAATTATTCAAAAAATTATTATTTTTTAATTTTGGCGCGTTAGAATTCGGATTAATAATAAAATGTTGAGTAATAGGAGACGACAGGAGGATCTGGCCTAGTGGTTAGATTCGTTACAATGCTTAAGATCAGGGTCCGAATCCTGGCTATGGTGCATTGACGAATTCTAATGAGAACGAAACGCGTTGAATATTATTTGACTGTCTTATGGAATTGACACTTGCTTATCAGAATCCTATCATCGAGGTGTGAGAACACAATATCTATCAGGTTAGTTTCATATGGATTAAACTTAAATGAATTTTATTTCTTTGGAAATTTGGACACTTATAAACCTACTTTATAGTAGCTACACATTATTTTTCTGAACTTAAAAAGGTCGGAGAGGAGAGTAGGGTTCTTCAGATAATTCAGATTCGGATCCGTCTGAAAAAATCCGAAAAGGTACCGAAAATAAAATTATTAAGACAAGTATTAATTTTTGATAATCTTGTGAAAGGTACATTTTTTTCAAAAATTATTCATATTAAAATTCAAGAGCTTATAAAATTTCTTCGCAAGAACCATCGCTTATTGGACCTATCTATCGTTCTTCAAGCTTTGATAATAATAGATCAAGGATTAATGATATCAATCTACCAGGGAGATAGCTTGCTAAGACATTATAAAATTTAACTCTAGAGAATAATTGTTATTTCATTACTGATATGTAGGATTTCTATACAATAAAAGAAATCAAAACTTATTTCATAGTTATCTTTTTGTTTATATCAGAAGTTAAATTGTGGCGATTCGGAAATTTTCGGAATATTTCTGAATCTGAAGAACTGTGACCACGCTAAGCTAGTAGGTTGAGAATAATGTCATCACATTCGAGTTCTTAGAGAAGAAAAATGAGAAAAATCAACAAACTAAAAATTGAATTCTATGAGTTAACTAGGCATTCAATTTTAGTCATCATCCTGTAAAATAAATTCTTATGGGAAGAAATGTCTGAAGCCAGCATGTTGTCACACAACCAGAGGATTAAATGAGCTTGATTTGGCTAAAAAGAATAGGCCCGTTATAATCTTGTGTAGAAATGTCACTGTGAATTAATTAATTTGCAAGTTTTTACACTCCATTTATTTCTAAAAACTCGAGTTGATTGATCGTGAAATATGTAGGCATAGATGATGGTTGAATTTACGTTCTCTGCATGATTCTTACGTTTCTTTTTCATCAAATAAAAATTTACGCTTCATAAAATTTGCCTGTTTTATTCCACCATCTTGGCCAGTGTTGGGGCTCATTCAAGTAAAACTAATGACATTTCTATTCATAAAATTACTCGGATTCATCAAATTTGAATTTATAAAGATATTTTTTCAATGATCGAATAATTAATTAACCCATTTGCAGCTCCACCCAAAAAGCTGAAACAAAAGTTGGTGAACCAATTTATGAAACAAATGAACAAGTAGTTGAAACTACGTCTCTAGGTTATCAATTGTCATGTCATCCCCAGAAACAGTTACAGTTGATGAAAATGCACACTGAGATAAGTCAACAAGTAACTATCAGTTTCAAGCCAATCAATGAAAAGCCTGCAATTAGAAAAACAGGAACGAAAAGGAAAAGATGCAGTGGGCAGTTACAAATAGGCTCTTTCCTTACCAAACGATAATTATAATTTCAGTTCCTACCTCTCCTCGTCAACATCAACTCAAAAAGGTGAGCCTGATCAACCAATCAAAGGATTCCAAAAATGTACTAATTTTCTGTATAAATATCCAGCCGGTGAAAGAGACTGACGAGATCCGATGAAATAAAAGCTTTATAACTACATATTCACTAGTCTTCTAATCCTCTTAATGAATTCCTCATTGACTAGTTCGAAAAATGTATTCGAAGAAGCCCGGCAATACTTCCTTCTGAATTAATTAACCATTTGTTGAAATTTAACTTGGATCGAATCTACATTTTCGCAAGTTTCTTCGGGAGTTATCTAAAATGACCGGCTAATTTATAATTCATAGGTGCAATATTTGTAGACGGGATTTCTTTATTTTACAACTTGATTCAAAATTTTCCCGAATAAAAGTCTAACAAAAGATCTATCTTACTTTAACAAAACACGCATAAATATAACAAGTATGACATCTAGAAATTTGTTCAAATGTTCATTTGAGTAGAAAGAAATGACCAGCCATGATGAAGGGAATAAAAACTAATCTAAAAAAAGATTCTAGTTCCTCTGATAGATATCTGATCTTCTGAAATTCGATTTATTCATTCTGGAAAATGCGTAGAAGAGTAGAAATCAAATACTTGTACGAAATTAGTTTTTATTATCCCAATAAAATTCCAAAAAACTGAGTACTGTATGCCTAGTTATGTCAGTTTACCTGAGTATTGATATTTTATACTGCTGGAGATGAGTTAAAAAGGGATTTTTTATTGGAATTGGGGTACGTAGCTCGAGCATTTTAGTAAAAGATTCCATGGAGAAATATTAGGAAAGATAATTTGATTCAAAATAAAAATAAAAATATTTTTATTTCTTTTACACTAAACTATGTAAACTTAAGTATTAATTCGATGATTGAAAAATTAGTTACTCAAGAAATTACATTTTTTCTGATTTCTCTCAGATATTTTAAAATCCAGGTAAATTAAATTTCAGAAATATTTCTCTTGAAATATTGACATAAAGAATGCTAAATTTTAGATTTTACTTCATAATTTTGGAATATTTTCTATTAGAATAAATAAAATATGATAATTAACAATAAAGACTCTTTAGATTGTCGTATAGTATTTTAAAATCTAGTAAATTATATTCCCTTCAGAGAAATTGTGTTAATGACGTTTGGTCATAAAAAACAACTAACAAAAACAGGGCAGTAAATGTTTCCAGATGAACTTGTCAAATATTTTTATGCAAATAACTGTGTTAATAAAACAGAGTGAGAAATAAATACTTTTTTTCTCGCCTCAGTAACAGGACATAAAAGATAATTGCTAGGAAAATGTTCCCTACCGAATACTCTTTGGTATTGTAAATAAAATAGGTCACATCAATCTACATTTTCGAGCATCTCATTGAAAAGAGTGTGTAAAATAAAAATACTTGCCGATGGGTATTAATCAAATCATACTTGTATTTGATTCAGAGAAATAGTGTCTATTTTATTGATAAGGTTATAATGTAATGAAAAATTTTATTTTTCCACTGAACTCACCACTTTTATGATCAGTTAGACGGCAATCGATTTCGTTGTTAAAATCATCCATGGAATCTTTGCATTGATTGCCGACCTCTTTGATTCTCTTATAGATGAAGGGAATATTTTCAATTGTAACTATCTATTTAAGAAATAAATATATATTTCATTAAACTACTTTCAAGTAAAATCAATATCAATAAATAATATAAGGACTAGGGTAATACAAAATTTTATTTTCTTTCTTAAGGCTGGAAAAATTTGAAAAATTCGGCCTACTCTAATATGGGCTGATAAATTTTTGAAAAAGTTAATTTTTTAAAAGTGGTGTATTTTAGGAATGGCTATATTTTGCTACGTATGAAATATAATTTTGCTAAAAATCACTATTTTTGAGAATAAAAATGCCATTTTAATAAAATCATTGCAATTTTCTGACCAGCCAAATAATAAGTTTTTAATAACCAATAGAAAATTAACACCTAAAATTAACTTATATATATAGTTGTCAAGAATTTAGAAAAGACTTCAATTTAAAGGTCTATTTCTTATTATGACAGAAATATTCATTTAAATTTTCAAATACGTTCGAAAATCCACATCAAACCATTGTTGGAAATGTAGAAATAGAGAATATATTAACACCAACTATACATTTCTCAAAGGTTCATCAGTGGTGTCTATCACCTAGAACAAGATAAGCTTATTTGTTATTAGGGTTAATTCCAAAAATTCCCCCAAAGGAAAATTTTTTCCAATAATCACGACAAAAATTGAACTCGATGAAAATTTCAACGCTTCCTCAAATCAATTATTCTTAATTCAAAATATCCCTCTTTACCAGATTTATTGTCTGATAAATTCTTTGAACGGTTAAACTTCTACTCAAAGATTGAAAGTGAACTTTCTCCTTACATAGAACCTTGGAAAAAAAACTTAGCCAATCTTCGCCATCTCTGAAGAGAATTAATTTTATGTTTTTCAAAATAGTGAAATAAGAAGAGTTATTAATTTCAATGAAGTCCAATGTTCTTGAAGTTATGAAAAAACTAATGAATATTCCTGTAAAAATCTGAGTGCCATGGCTAATAAGTTAGAAGTTTCCCTTGAAAATTATGTTCCAAATAAATACAAAGTAATCTCCTTGAAAGCAGTTTACTCGGAGATTATCATGATCTGTGACGCCGAAAATCTGGAGGAGTCGGAACTTGAAGGTTACTCGATAAATAAAAAACTTGGGTGACCATGCACAAGCCGTAAAAAATCAAGAGCTAGAAAAAAAAGTTTAATGAAATTTAGCGTTGAATAAAATTATTTTTAAAAAGTTTCTATTGAAAAAAGTGATTATTGGAAAAAGATTTCTTGGGATGATTTTTGGAATTAACCCTTGTTATGATTAGAGCACCACTTTTGCCTCTGAATGCGACTTTTTGCCACTAATTTTGAAATAATTCGATTATTTTGAGTGAATTTTGTCAAAGAATAACTAAGAAACTTTTTTAGAGCATTCTGGTTTGTTCACGCCTATTACCTCATGTATGATGTCATTGGTCAATATATCTCGTTTGTACCTTAAATATGCATATATCCATATATTAAATTAATGTATCTCTTTCATTGGCTCACATTCATTGGTTTAGTATTGATTTCCTAAGATAATAAAACGAGCTCATGTATGACTATTCGAAAGATAGCATGGTTGATTTAATATTACAAATGAGTAGTCTGTTTAATATGTAATAGAATATCAGCCCAATCTGTACCACTTTTTTCAGAGTTTTAGTGTTTGCCACTCTCTTTTAGTTAAATTTGACACTTTTCTGGTGGTCTAGTTATCATAAATATTGGCCTCTTGTAGATTAGTCAAAAAACTCAAGCCCTAATAGAATATATATAGCTTTGATTTGATGGTAGTTCCTCACAAGCAATCAAGGCCAAAGCTACAAAGATGGTTCAACAAACTGCAGGAAGTTGCGAATAAGGAACAAATATGACGTTGAAGATTCTAGACCCTAGCCAAATAGTCTCTTGATTGTTGTCACCACTCACAAAGATCCAAAAATGGTTTATACCAGATGGAAACCAAAGTTGGAGTAGTCGAAGGCTTATTTTTAGGAGGGCAGTTCAGTATTCTCAAAGGGAATTTTATATCAGTGACAAATGTCCCACAAGAAAATCTATCAAAAAGATCTTTATTTTTTGTATCATCAGAATCATTCTGAGGATAAATAAATAAAAAGTGGTCGAATTAATATGTGAGACACTTCTTATACTTTTGATTCACGACTTATTTTATATATCTTTCAAATCAAGACCATTCGATTCATAGAAAAAATTCACTATCAAATGATACCTATATGAAATTGTTACCTATCATAACTTTTCTAGTAAAGGTAAAAATACTATGTTTCATTGAAATTGAAAACGAAAAAAATATTTGAAGCACTTTTTATTAGCATAAGAATACTGCTCAAAGATTTCGAAAATTGAATATTCTAGATCATTTTCATAAAATTCTTACAAATTACGTATTTTAATTTTTTACATTTGAGTTCATCAGTATTTTGAAGCTGTTTTTCGTATGATCTAACGTGATGTGACACAAAAAAATTCCCATTAGTTCATATTTAATGGTCAAGCGGTATCAATTGAAATTTCCTGATGATTTTCTGAGTTCAATTTTCTATCAACAATAGCTAACTTTAAAGTTCCTGAGAAAAATATTTCTGCTTATACCATAACTTAAGCTACACCATGTTCAGGGTTCAGTATTTTCTTAAGATCCTTCCCATCTGAGCACCAATGGCAGCTTAAGCCATCAGGTTCATCCATATCAAACTTTTCCTCGTCAGAAATTATGATTTCATCCCAAAAGTCTCTTTGACATAATTTCTCCTTGATCCATTCAGATCGAATATTCATATGGTATTCTGAAAGTTTTGGGTATTTTTCAGACTTCATTTAAGAGAACTTTAGATTATTTTGCAAGAATTTCAGAATAATTCCCTAATTTCTACACAAATCTTGTTTGGATTCTACATGATTGAAGTTCACAATTTTTAATTAGCTATCTTTTAAACTTTCCTATTAGAAATTTTTGTCCTTTTCAATCTTTTACTAGGTTTTTTTCGATTTTTTTTGTATTTTTGATACTTTTGATTTTGTTATTTGCTGTGAGAGAATATTAATATCTTTGAAGAATTTTCCTTTATTTTAAAGACTTTAAATTTGAATAATTTAATCATCTTGAGCTCTTCATTTTTGAAGAGATAGGTTCGACGAAATATCTTTAAAATAAAACAAAAGTTTTGTTGAAAATTATGAATAAATTTATAAAATTCTAGATTTTAATGCTATCTCAGGTTTTTTTTCAAATATAGAAGATTAAAAGTGCCTCACATAAATTTTCTATCTGAAAATAAATCTGCAGTGAAATAATGAATCAAACAGCAGAGGTCAGGGCATAGTTTTAGTGCGAATGCTCAACAGGCTGTCAAAGCAAAAGATGCAAATGTCGAAATAGATTAGTTCCCATATTGATGTAATCACATAAAATCAGTGTAGAATCGAGTTTCCACATTGACGATCAGTTTATACACTGACTGTTATGACCCTTTAAGTGGAAACTCAGTTAAAGCATTGATGGATTTGGTCATCAGTAAGGGGAGTTCCCATATTGAATTTATCATGTAAAATAAATCATAAATCACAAATGTAAGATAAATAAATTAATAAATCTGATGGCTTGAAAGCTTTGTCACCAGCTAGTTTGATTTTCAATTAGATTTAACTGACGAGAGAGACTTTCTGAGAAATTCTGTCTGACTTGAAAGAGATTCTAATACTTTATTGATAGAGATTCGGACTGAATAAACTAACCTTGAGTTTTTTCTTTCTAACAAAGCTAACTGGTGGGATAACTTTGTGCTTGTCAATCTGTAGACTTTGCGGACAAAAGTCCTTGGCTTTTTCATCGAGGCATTGTTTAACAGTGAGAATATTCTGGTAATTTCCTGGCCAGTAAATCTCATCAAGGTTCATTGTTAGACCAGCTTCCTATTAGACAAAAAGAATGTTTTCCCATTAATCTCTAGATAAATTCCACGTGAATTTTTTTCAATTTAAATAATTCTACGATTGAATTAAACTCAATATTTACAAGATATGTTACATTATAGTTACGAAAATAGTTCAAAAATTAAATCAAGATATTCAGTCTTTTGTTTGGACTACAGGTTTCAGAGTTGAAACATCGTATTTTATTTTCATGACCAATAATTATAGGTTTTTGTCCGTGTATTATAAATTATCAATAAACGTAGAACTAAGTTTTTTGACCAAAGACCAAAACAAATGAACCTAAATCAGAATAGAAATACATTTTTATAGTAGAAGTTCGACAATGTTGCCGTTCTATAAGGAAGAAATTTGAACTTCAAATTTATTGGTGGAAAATTTTTATCCAATCAAAATCCAACTTAATGTATAAATATAAGAAAAATGTTTCAACTCAAATTAAAGTCAATTATAACTATTGATGAGGAATTAATGAATAAATATTGTAATTGTTAAGTCGCCTACAACCGCCTACTCATTGGTTTATATTATTTTTGGTCATAATTCAAATATTAAGTGAGAATAAGGTCTAAAAAGATGAAATCATATTTCTGAATGGTTTTTTAGATTTGGAACAATAGGAATACTAAGGATTTTAGATAAAATTGAAGAGTACATGGTTCTCATCCCACTGAAGAAGGTACTTGACTGAAAATCAAAAAAATATTTTGCTCATAGTTCCTGATGAAATCTTCTTTAATCTGAACTTGATTGTTTGGCAATAAAATACAATACAAAATTTCTAGTGTTTGTAAGAAAGTCATTAATCATCTGGTAGGGAAAGAATAGAGAAATGATTCAGTTTTATTCGGTTTATATCTACATGGGACATGGTTAAACTTTAAATTTCTGGAATGAAACAACTTACAGAATTCTCTTCATATTTTCCAATGACTCTTCTAATAATGTTCCTTGAATACAGGTCAGTTTGTGTATTGACTATTTCATAAACAGCCGAGAGACGTTCACCATCCTCATCAAACATTACACTGCCAGTACGACCGTTGGATATGACAGTGTTTTTGAGATTTCTAAGAATCCATATCAAAATAAATTTTAAGCCTTTCATGAGATTTAAACATTAAGAAATGTACCGATAAAACAGGGTATATTCTAAACTTGTCCTCTCAAAAAGAAATTAAAGGCTTATCAAGTTATTAGGGCGATAATGTATGTTCAATAAATGTATATAACCTAAAGAGTGAGTTAGATACTTTATATTACTTGTATTAGAATATTGGAAATGTTTAAGAATACAGGGAAGAACTAGATATATATTATCATAACTTATGATTCATAAGTATCAAAGGATAGGAATTGAATTTTTATTCTGAATACTGCAAATAATGTCTTGTTAATTAACATTGTCTATCATTCAGATTGAAAATAAGTTTCAGTTTAAAAATTCTGAATAATGTGTATATACTCACAAGTAGATATATAAAAATGTAATTTTAATGTGAGAATTTTGTAATTTGTGATGTAAATTTGGATTTTTCTTTTAAATTGGGATTAAAATATCCTCGTAATCTTATCTGATCTCATTTATTCATTACAGATTTATGTACCTATTCATGAGTTTGTTAACTGTTTTCGATCTAAAGGATCAAAATTAAATAAAAATCAACAAGGGCCCCGTAATAGGGCTAATTTTTAGTAGTAAAGTTAATCGTTCCAGAGACTGTTAAATAACCTCAAAAGCACCAATTTCTTTCAGTTTGTTCTTTATCAGCAGTTTGATATTTTTCATCCACGTGATGTAGCATTTGAAATCCATGAATTTTTGAGTACACTTAATGCAGCTCTCAAAGTTCCTATAGGCTTTCGAATTTAAATGAGATCATAATCAATTCTGATTGGATATCCCATAAATGCCCCTTTCGCCAAAGTTTTTGCTGAAAATCCTATTATTATTTTAGAAGTTACAGGTTCTCTAATTTAGCTGTATAAATGTAAAACTCCCAGTACCTGAAAATGAAACTTGCTATGGAAATTATCAAAAACTAAATTCTCACTTGAAATATTCCTCAGGTTCTGATTTTCTTGTTCCCGATATTTCTTCATCACAAGAGTTTGGGGATTTCAGTTGGAAATTTCGAGAAAGAAAAACATTTGTAGATTGATAGATGAGATCGATTGCGTCCTTCATGTTATCCGTGAGACTGCTCGTCTTTAACTTGGACCCAATAATGCCTTGGGGCAAGATGGGCATGTTTAGAATTTGCTCCGATACGAGCCATATCCACCCCTGTGACAGCATTTCAAGTTTCTCAGCAATCTTGAATATTCTCGTAGCTTCATCAGGATTAACCAAGAGCAAGATAATTTTGACATTTTTCGATTCAATCTCTTTCATTTGATTTAGTAATATACTTTCATCCAAATTTGGTTCAATCGTGAATTTATTGGCAATCTAAAAGAGGTAAAAATATTTTTATATGTTCAATGGCGAAAAAACTTATTTTCGGTCCTCAGTTATTAGTAAATTTTACCTGGTAATGATTCTTGTTGAACCCAGGATCACTAAGGAAACTGATAATCCAATTAGACTCGTAGTCATCATTTGAGATAATGTTGATCGATGTCCATTGGAAGTTTATAATCATTTGGTTCCAAACTTTAACATTGCTTGAATAAGATGGTAAAATGTTTAGTGATCTCTTGAAAACAGACGGATTGCTTTGGGTTTTTAATCTAGAATCTAGACTTATTAATGGGACATCAAGTATTGAGCTTATAATTGAATTAGTAAGAATATCAAATCCGTTTTCATTGGAATTTTCAGCGGTTAAAATACCAGCAAGGGATGAATTAGATTGGGATATTAATTGACAGATGGACAGTAATTTATCCTCTTTAGGATTGGAAATCAGCTAAAAGCTATTTAAAATTAAATTTTACTCTCGGAAGTGGAAGCAGATCAAATGACATTGATCTATAGATATTTCTCAAATCATTAACTGAATTGGAAAATTCTTTCAATAAAAGTTCGTTGGAGAAGAGAGCTCCCAAAAAATAATTATTACGGCCCTGAACCAACACAGAAAATTGCATAAAGGCATATTGGAAAATACAAAAGTATGAAAGCATTTTGCACCCAAAATTTATAGATTCACATTTAATTTGACATTAGCTCTTGAATAATTTAAACAAATAAGGTTCTTTAAATTGTCCTTTTAAAATCTAAAATTTTTCAAGATTCAAATTTGAAAACAGTTGCTCAGTAAAATTTTTAAAAGTAATACTGATTTTAACCTCGAGATCCTCTAGATTCTTGACAATGTGATTAAAGATGATGAATTTTTTCACTTTTATATTCAAAATATGTATGTCAAATGTGATATCATGTTTGTTCTTCATTATCTTTTCTCATGTTTCGATTAGTATAAAATCTTCTGGCCCCTCTGCCTGATCTATTATACCGAGTAGAGCTAGTCGTTGGTTCTCTGTTATCGTTTTCATTAGTCTTACTAGAAAATTGGCTCCTTTTATTAGTTCCGTCAGAGTTAAATGCTCCTCTACCAGGCGGTCTTTCATTATTGGAATTCCTCTATAATGAAAAATAAGCGTTAGATTTTATCATTCCAATAGAGTATAATTCATCTTACATTTCTGTAGTTACGTCCACGAGTGGGCCTATTCTCATTCTCATTTCTTGGGGCTTGATTTGCTCTTAATTGGGTCAAGGTCTCGCGAAGATCTAAAGTAATTAAAGTTTTAATTGACAAAAAAATGAGAAGCAATTACATTTCTTAAACCATACCTTGATGCGGTTTCTCCTTTTCCATGTCAGCATCTATGATGGGTCCAGATATGGGCGTGACTAGATATTTCTTACCATCCGGGGCAATAGCGTAAAATGTCATTTTGTTCTCTTTCCTGGGCGGTTTTTCTTTATTCTGTCGTCTATTTTGATTCCTTCTATTTGGGTTCTTATTAGAAATGGAAGCGTTTGATGTTTTTGGGATAGAATCAAGTTTTTTTGCGTCCATATTTCTTATATCCTGACCATATTCCTCGATTATTTCATTCTGAGTTTTGGGGACTTGTTCATTTTTGTCATATTTATCATGAGACCAAGTCGAATCATCTCGGGGAGTGACAAATTGCAAAGATTCATCTTTTGATTCTATTTCATCGTTCCTGTTATCATGCTGGTAATACTTGTTTTTTCGAGGATTTTTTCCCTTAGTTTTTTTAGTGCTGCCTTCATTCTGTTGAAAATCTCCATCTGGGCTATTATAGGAATCAATGTCATCATTTACACTTATATCAATGATCCCTGCTTGAATATGATCCAATTCATTCGTCTGATTAATATCGTCATTAGAGCATTCTGATAGTTTTCTAGGACTCAATTTAACCTGACTATTAGATGAACAAGTAGACATTTCATCTTCTGATTGATTATTGGCATCATTGTTTGATTTTTCGATTGACTTGCCATCAGTCTTCTTATGACTTTTACCATCTTTATCAGCCATAACTTGAATAAAATCCTATTCTTTAACAAATAAACTACAAGCTGTTTATTGATATGTGTGTTTAAATTTTAAATTCTATTTGAATTTTTAAAAATGGTAGATTCACGAGATGTAAGTTGCAAACTATCCTATTACTATATTACAATGTTTAATGACTTTTTTCTAGGACAAGCATTCTAAAAGGCGCAGGTCTAGATCCAAAGAACGCAGAAGGTAAGTAATCTTTAAACGCCTAAATATTGCTATCTTATAGGAGATCGCGTTCCCATAGTCGAAGCAGGAGTCACGAGCGCAGAAAAAGAGAATCTTCTCGAGAAAAACGCCGATCCAACAGCCCTCGTGAACCTAGGTGAGTATACTGAAGCAAAAAAATTTGATTGAAATTTAATTTCCTTTAAATTCTCTCTAGCCCTGATCTCACACCCATGGAAAGAGATGCCAGAACAGTTTTTGCCTGGCAGCTTTCTGCAAGAATTCGTCAAAGTGATCTTGAAAAATTCTTCGGTTCGGTTGGTAAGATAAGATGTGTGAAGCTTATCATGGATAATAAGACTAGAAGATCAAAGGGCATCGCTTACATCGAGTTTAGAGAAGTTGAATCAGCTCAACTGGCTCTTTCTCTCACGGGTACACGCCTTCTTGGTGTTCCAATTCAAGTTAGTTATCCAAATTCTTTTTTTGTTCCTCATTAACCCTTAAAGATCCTAAAAGTCTCGATTAGGAGTGATTAAACTATAATTTTTTACTCTTTTATTTTATATCAAAATATGTACTCAGGATTTCTAGGTTTTTGAGGGTTCTTGAGTCTTATCATCTTGAATTATTATGTTGGTCCAAAAGTTGCGTTTCACCAAATCTACCATCTATATTCATTGTACTTTTATGGTTTTAGTAAATTAATACTTGGTCTTTATTTCATTCTTTTCTGTATTATTCATCAAAACTTGGAAAAAAATTACCAGAGCCTTGTAGAATTTGTAGATATTGTTGAGACAAAACTTTCAGACCAACTTGATAATGAAAAAAAATTTGCTGACCACTGGCAGATTGCATTCGTGTTTTGTTTGTATAAAAGTATCATTGTCAGTGAATATTATATCCTCTGCCTTGTATTGTAGGTCCAATTAAGTCAGGCTGAAAAGAGCCGAGCTTGCATGGCTGCAAAAGCCCCTGTCAGTGGTCCTTTAAAATTATATGTGGGATCACTTCATTTCAATATAAATGAAGAGATGCTTAAGGGCATCTTTGAGCCATTCGGTACCATTGAGGAGGTCAAAATACTCCGCGATCCCTCTACTAGCAGGTCTCAGGGTTATGGCTTCGTTTACTTTGTCAATGCAGAAGAAGGAAAAAAGGCTTTGGAACAGCTAAACGGATTCGAAGTAGCTGGCCGACCCATCAAAGTGAGCCTGCTGCGTCTGTGTTTTTCTGTCTATTTTTCCATAATACATTCGGGCTCTACCTCTAATCTGAGAGTATTTTAAAAAGCATGCTATAAAAAGTCTTGAATATTTTTTAAATTTAGATATACTATATAACCATGTACCTATTTGTATTATTATTAACAGTTTTTAATTTTTTTACCAATACTTCCTGTTCCTTTATAATCATAATTGGTTTGAATTAACCTTTTTTTCAATTAACAGGTCAACTATGTCACTGACAGAGCTGATGTTGGCATAGGCGGCTCTGGATCTCTTGACAATGATGAAACTGACAGAACTGGTGTTGGTCTTGGTCCCACTGGCAGACTCGCATTAATGGCTAAACTGGCCGAAGGTACTGGCCTACAAATACCAAAATCTGCCTTGAGTACCCTCCAGAATATAAATCAAAATATCAGTGGAGTTTCAGTTAGTTCAGCTGTTTCAGCTGCCGCAGCTGCTGCTGCCTCTTATGCACCTCCCGTGTGTACTCAATGCTTTGTCCTCTCCAACATGTTTGATCCCAAGACTACACCATCAGCTGAACTAGACGAAATCAAGGAAGATGTCCTTGAGGAATGCAGTAAAATAGGTGAGCTAAATCTTCATCTTCCCCCTGCCATTTTTCTCATAAGTTCAAGATAAGTTTTTCAAAATCAAATCAAGTTTTTTTTTGGGGTTATCATATTTGCCATCTTTATGATGAGATTTTTTCATTGTCCTAGAGACTTGAACCAAAATGACGTTTAGCTCTTCATTCGTGTTGCAAGGAAAGAGAGAGAGAGTGAAAAAGGTTCTGGGGAAAAGCTTCATCGTAAGTTTCGCGAGGGAGATAAAATCACTGCAACATCACAAAAGGCATTCAGGAACCTGTGTGTATCCATTCGGTATCTATTCTCTATCATATCATTTCATAATTAATGATCAAATCTTCCTTTCTTGAATAAGCCATATTTTACTAAAAATTTTCCCATACATACAGATATGGTACATACTGAGTAAAAGAGTTGTACTAACTATTGAAAGAACAACTCTCTGGATCAATTTCTCTCTTGACAATCACAAAGCCCCGGCATATTTACAATCGATGATGGAAGCATTTTCTAGAATAATCTTCTACAAATAATAATTTTCTACGAGCATTATATTTCAAGATGCATCATCTTTATACGTATTTTTTTTTCCTCCCCCCTCTAGGTGGCGTCTTGCACATTTATCTCGACAAGAACAGTCCCAGTGGAAATATCTACGTGAAATCGACAACAATCACAGCTGCCACTCAGTGTGTAGATCTCTTGCATGGGCGTTATTTCTCCGGTCGAATGGTGGCTGCTAGTTTTGTTCCTCTCAACACTTATCACAACCTATTTCCAGCCTCAACTACAGCTAATACACTCTTGAAGCCTGTATCAGCTCAGTAGAGATTGATCACTTTGTGACATGCTTCGTGTCTCTATCGATCAAAATGTATAGAAAATATTTGATTTATATTTATATTTAAGACAATTATAATTCAAAGTGTTAATTAAAAAATTCCATATCTGGCTCAAAATAATAAAATTATTATTGTGTTCAGATGAGACCCTCTTTTCTTAGATATTCTTTGAATACTCTTGATACAATGCTAGCATCTAAAATGCAATCTTTACACACGAACTCATTAACCTGACCGACAATACTATCGATTTCACTATCAATATCTGAACAATATTGAGCTACATAGAAGTTTATTGATCATACCTAGTTTAGATTTATCTGATGCCTTCTCAAATGCTTGATCTAGAGCAATCTCAAAAGGTTCATCACCCGATAATGATTGACAACATGTCCTTTTTGAAGGTACCTCTGTTGACTTGTCACTCATGATAAAATTCATTGATGCATTGAAATGATTTTATTTCTACGCGCTTCTACAAACACCTATTTGAATGAAATTATCAAGTTCCATTATTTAATTTTAAGGTTTATCAATTTTTATTTTATATATTTACTACGAAGTTTTGATTGTAACACTAAGTTGATGAACTATTAAAAATAAAATTGATGTTTTAGGATTCAATCAATTTGATTGATCACAAAATATTGAAAATTTTTACTTTGATTAGAGACTCTCAACCGTATTCTGTTTAAAAAAATGGCGTTTCGAAAACTGGTGGAGACGAAAAACTAGATAAAAAGGGGAAAAAACAAATGTAGATCAAAATTTTACGATAAATTCATTGATTGTATGATTTTTTCTTCAGAAATCAGATCAAATCTAATTTGTTGATCAAGGACCGCACGCTTGAAAAAAAGAGCAACAAGAATGATTTAGTTAAACAAAATTCACATTGTGAATCTATTTTTTATCCAAAAGATGTTTTTGAAAAAAAGTACAAGACATTATTATCTATTTTTAAAATAATTTATTCAAAAATTAAAATAATCTTTTGCACGTTGTTTTCTTTCATTTTTGTGGCTCAGTTTGAGCTTGTTCTTACTCTTGTTTGTAAAAAAATAATTCAATCCAGTTTCATGTTCTGATTAATCTTGGACAAGAGGACTTGTATCAAATCTCGAAAATGATCATCTTTCGGATCCTCTTTCAAAGATTCCAGCATTTCCAAGAGTTCCTCATGACTTTTTCTATCATCGTAACTGATGTTATCATTGAATATTCGAATTATCTCAGAGATAATTTCATTCTTGTGTCGAGGGAAGGTTTTCTCTGTAACGTCCTCTGTAAAAGATCGAGATTTGTTTGTTCGCTTTGTATCATAACTTCCAGTATTCTTGTAAATACAATTGGAATCATGATTTATCGATCCCGAGGCTGTCGTTGGATAGATTTGTTGACTTATCTGGAAACCGTTGAAACGAAAGTTTTGTTCATGCACACAGCGACAATGATTACCAGGAGATGTTGTAGGTTTTGTACCTTTTGAGTCGTAATTGTCGAAATGCATCATTGAAACATGGTCACTGGCTACGTTTGGATTTTTCTCAGATATCAAATTTTCCCTTTCAATCGTTTCATTATCATGATGGAAAACAGCTCTGTCTAGTTCTTTGCTGATTTTATTTTCAACATTTTTTGTAACAATTTTGACGAAAATATCGAACAACGCTGCCAATTTTTCAGTTCTCTTCAGGTCTGAAAGATCCTTAAATGCTTCAGTGTCAGCTGGAATTTTCTCGATTTTACCAAGGTTTGCTCGTAAAATCTTTAAGCATTCCTGTCTCCTTGATTCGAGTATAGTCTTCAAGTTGATAAAAATGCTTTCTACGAAAATGTTTGATAACTGTTCAATGAAATGCTTCAACAGGTTGTGATACTGCTGGTTCTTGGTTTCCATCATTTTAACAGGCTGTTCATCGATATCCTTAAGGTTTAAATTTATCTCTTTCAACAGAGAGTCCATGTTTCCTTGAAGTCTACCGGTGTTTACGTCATAATCATGTATTGTGCTCATATTAGTCTTTTGAACGATGGAGTTTACCAAGCTTTTGAATACAATTTCCATAAAACACTTGATATGATCCATAGCTGAATCAGCACTGAGATCTTGAACCAACTGTGATGGATTCAAAATGTATAACAGCTCACTAAATCGTATGGCATCAACCTGGAAGAATTTCTCGTAATTCTGAATGTCAACCTCGTCAAACATCTTTTGAATCTCTGTGATTGGCAGAGTTTTCGACCAGTCAATCTTCTGAGATTCCCCTATCGAGAGGGTTTGATTATGCTTCAAAGTTTCTTTTGCACAGTTTAAAATTAAAAAGTAAAGAAAATTCTGATGTCTGACAATCTCGTCCAGGTGGCTTTCATCATCTGAGATAGATTTCTGCCATTCATATCGGTTGAAACTTTCGAATAAGAGGTTGTACATGAGAATCTTTTCAAATAACGACATCAAATCTGTATTTGAAAAAATGCGAGTATCGTCGAAATCTTGATTCCTTATAATAAACTCTTCCAACTGTTGCGGAAAGAGCTTCTGGAAGGAGACATTATCCTTTATTGGCATTGGATTCCAGCTCATATGACTATCTGTGTTTAGTCGAAAATCAAATTCAGTTATCTGACTATCTGACAGTTGACGGCTGGCATAAGTCTCTTTTGGATGACTTGGTCTGTAGTGTATTGACGGTTCAAATAATGAATTGTCAGCCTGAATGGATCTGACAGCATCTTTGAGAACAGTAGATACGAATTCCTTGTTGAATTCGTTCAGTTTTGTCTCCTGTGACGAGGAGCCGTCAGAAGAGTTTTTCTCACACGAATGTGAATAGGTTGGATCGGTCGAGATGACAGTTTCACTTTGAGCCAAACTCTTATTCGGTGATCTCTTCTCAAATTCAGCTAGACTCACATGATTTCTTTCATTCTTTTTCGTGTACTTGACCGCACTGTTGTCCGATTCAGTTAGATCTTTTGTCTTAACTTGGTCAAAGTCTCCCTGAAAATCAGTGGGTGTTATGTTAATCTTTTTAAGGTCACCTACACTACTCTTGACACTGTTGATGGCTGGAGCATTATCGGAGTTCTTTAGGGATCTTCGTTTCTTTCGAGTGGCTTTTTCGATCTGGTCAATTTGAACGATAACAGAAATGTTGGTCGACTGGGACTCGACAATTCTCTTCTTTTTCTTCTTGACAATACTGTTATTCAGGTTGTTCGATTTGATTTTCGGGGCACTTTTACCATCATAGCTCACTTCGATAAAGTAATCTTTGGAAATATCCAAAATCTGTGAGGTGGAATCTGGAGACTTGCAATTGGGTGGAAACTCCTGGCTCGGTCTAACTGGAATGATTGAATCTGATTTGAGACTGGCCAGGTGTTTTTTGTCTTCAGTTGAGACCATTTTTATTTAAAAATTGGAAAAAATCAATCAAAATAAATTGAATGAATTTATTTCAATGAATATTTGTAGGTTTCAGAAAGAATTAAAATAAATATCAAATATATACTTGTTAGTAGAAATCCGATTTGATAATGAAAAATAATTCAAAAATAGTAGGTTGCTATAAAACTCGTGAGGTAAATCAAACCTAAGCTTGAAATGATAGTTAATATATAGAATCGTTATTTAGAGTAGTAAAAAAAACCCCTACTCCGTCACAAAAGTTGGGAAAAAGCTATTTTTCGATTAAAATCAATTTCAGTGATATAATATAAGTTTGAATATCTTTTGATCCGAATCTATGTAAAATCAACCAAGCATAGAGAATTCTTCGGCAAAAAAAGCACTTTCGGATGAATGTTGATTGTATGAAAGTTCATAATTCAAAATTCAATAGTAGGAAGAGAATATATTAAATCATTAGATGTACATTTCTAAAAGGATCATCAGTAGTGTCACTTTTCAAATTTTTCCATTCTTTATAAAAATCCTGGAGACGACAGCATAGATGTATGGGTCAAAGAGAAATTTTTTATTAACTTATACAAACCAAATCTATGCGTTCAGAAAAATTATTCATACAATCTTCAACTACCCTGGCCGATATGAGCTTTTTCACTTTTCTCTCCATTTCTGCTATTTATTGGAGAGTTTTGGTATGATGATCCTTTTAGAAATGTACATCTAGTGATTTAATATATTCTCTTCCTACTATTGAATTTTGAATTATGAACTTTAGAGGATTCTCGGACGTTTATGAAAATTTACGTGAATATTTTACTCGTAGTATGAAAGTTGTTATTTTTGCTGAGAAAATTTAAGGTGAATACAGAAACTCTACTCGTAAGTATGATGCTGATTTCAAAAACTAAATTTAAAAGTGGTTGAGGGAAGAGGGTAATTTTTGGTTGATAAGTTACAGGTCTAACTGTACGACAATACAAGAATTCATTTCAATTTTTTCATTAAAATCATAAGTTCCAATTTGATAGAATTCATGGAACTTTTTTTCTCATATTTTGTTATCCATAAGAGTTTTGCGAAAATCTAAAAGAGATTGTTCAACTTGATTCACAAAGATTTACTGAGACCTGATTTATAAAATTCAATATGTCTGCGGATCTTCTTATATTAGACTTACAATCAGAAAGTTGTCAGCTAGAGGGAACGATCATCGTAAGAAAGATACAGCGATAACTAGACATTTTAGACAGGAAGGCATGAGGCTTCAATTTCGAATTTTTCAATTTTATACAAAAACACGAGTGATGACAGTAAAGACGTTTTGGTGAAGGATAAATTCTTGATAAACCAAACTTGTGTATTCAAAAGAATCATTCCTATAACCTTCAACTGAATTATTATTTTCATTCATCTTTCAACTTTTATCAGTTTTAAAGAGACCCTTTGAGAAATGTACATTTGGTGTGAATTTTATCTTTTTTCTACTTTACCAATTGGAGATCCTGAATATTAGGGATTGATTCGTCTCACACTTTGAAATCGCCAAAAATTTTCCTTGATAAAATTTGGGAAACTCAAAATTTTAAATGTGGTCTTATTTTTTTCCAAAAACTCTTTGTTCAAAACTTTTTATCTTTGGCGAAAGTGCGCCTTTTGAACCGTTTGAAAGAAATGAGAATTTTGTAAAAATCCTAAATCCCTAAATCTATCGAGAGTAGCTCCATACTTTCTCTAGCCAGTACAACAGAATCTTTTTCTACTCCTTTCGTGTTGCAGTGGAATTGATCGATTCGATACAGATAAAAATGGTTTTAAATAAGATGCCATATTCATGTTGAATATGATAATCTTTTGTTTTGTTTATCTTGTTTTCACTTTCACGAGAGAGAAAATTAGCATTTCTCTATCTCGAGATGATAATAATTGAAATAAACAAGAGGCCATGCTTTAATTGAGTGAAAAGTCATGCCAGAGATTGTGGAAGCACGCGATACCTGGAGTAACAGGGCTGAATATTACCTCTCCCTACTTGGTTATTCCATCGGTGTTGGAAACATTTGGCGTTTTCCATATTTGGTCATGAGAACAGGGGGTGGGGCTTTCTTCATTCCCTATTTTATATTTTTGATATTTTGCGGAATTCCCATCTACTACGCCGAGTGTATCATTGGCCAATATACAGGCATTGGATGTTCCAAGATATTCGAGTTTGCACCCTTCTTCAGGGGCATTGGATGGTCCATGATGCTAATTTCTCTCATGATAACTGTCTACTATAATATTTTGATAACTTATATTCTTTTCTACTTGTATAACTGTTTTAGTCTGGAGTTACCATGGAAGAATTGCAACAACTCTTGGAATACTGAAAATTGCTTTGAGTTTCGACCTGCTGGTTCTGTGAGTTTTTGATAATCACAATTTTGATGTCAGTTAAGTCGAAATTTACACTATCCTTGCTTTAAGTATTTTAGAATAATTCAATCAAATTTGGCTCCGAATTATAGTTATATGTCCTCAGGACAAGATAAACGAAATAATGAAAAGGATCCACATAAATAAAACGTTTTATTTTGATTATCATAACTTAATTTCTCTTAGTTATTATTATCATATAAGCTGCGAAACCTATGTGAATTCTTAATTGATTGACTATAACGATGTTCGTTTGCTACCTGACTATACTATATAGTATGTAATCTTCTGGCTTGTATTAGTCTATCTTTAGAAAAAGAAATGTAGATTTAAGAAGGATGTATAACTGAGTTCTTTCTGAGTTTAGTAAATCGATAATAATAAACCGATGGTTTATCGAATTTGGATTTTTTTCCTTTTCATGTAGTAAAGTACATTCAAAAATTAAAATCTATTCTATTTCAAGAAAATCATTAAACTCGTTAATTTCTTTTAGAACTCTTCAAAGATTATGGGTATCAATCCGAAAACAGGTCTCATGGCCGACATAACTACGCAATTGAGCTCAACTGCGGAATTTTGGTAGTGAGTAAGAGATTTTATTTACTCAAAATCTAGCTTTTCCTATCGATAAATAGAGCTATCAGCTAAAACTGATTTTCCTCTATTAAATCAAATAAGATTTTTCACTTAGGACTCTAGGTCCTAGAATAGGTTGTGGTGCATTTTTAAACCACATCTTAGTACCTTCTTCTCCAATAGAACTGTGAAATCAAAGCATTATATTTTGTATTGATTCATATGTCAAAAAATAGCATTTAGGTTTAAGAATCCTGAAAATTTTAAGTTCTAGCTAACTTGATGAAATTCTTGGTTGAAGGAATGCTTTAAATTCACATTGATCCAACCAGAGGATTTCTGATTTGTCACTCCTTTTTGGACAGAGTCTGGTGAGAACCGGGGAAACACATGCTTTATTACTTAATATTTATATTCTGAATCGTCCAAGAACTGAATATTATCTAGACAAAAGATTTTTTTAAATTCAAAAATTAAAGAAAAACAAGCTCTTGTAAATAAAATTGCATTAATCACATAGTACTGACTAAATAATATGCCTTACTATTCAACCAATCAAAATTGAGTTTATAATTTGAACCAATGAGATAAAGATTTTAATTTATCCTAAAGTTTAATCCATTCAGGACCAGAGGGTGTGGGATTTACAGAATACAATACTCCGAAAGGGTTTATGATAATTTACAAAATATATTTATTTACTAATATTTTTAAAACTTCATCCAAAAAAAGCTACAATACCCTTGAAGTGACTAATAGGCCAATGGAAATGGGTTCTTTGAACATGAAGCTATTCGTATGCCTCTTGATATCATGGATAATAATATTTTTGTGCTTATTACGCGGGATAAAGAGTTCCGGGAAGGTTGTCTATCTAACATCAACTGCTCCCTTTATTCTACTGACCGTCCTGGTTATAAGAGGTTGCCTGTTGGAGGGAGCCAGTCTTGGTATTTTCTTTTATCTCTATCCGAATTGGAAAAAGTTGAAGAATAGCCAAATGTGGAGTGCAGCTGGATGTCAGATTTTCTACTCTCTCGGTCCTGCATGGGGTGGTCTAATCAGTATGTCTTCTTTCAATCATCCAAGGACAAACATTAAGAGGTAATTATAGTTTATTTACTATAAAATTATTGAAAGAGTTCTGATTGGTTCATACATTCTAGATCACCAATCAGAATATGGTTGATGTTTTTAGTCCCTTACCTGAGAAACATCTTGGTTTAATTGTTGAAACACAAGATTCTTGTAAATAAATCTTTTTAATACATTAAGGAGTTCAATCATTTTGCCGTTTATATGCTGTCTAACAAGCATTTATGGTGGTATCGCAGTCTACTCAGTACTTGGATACATGGCTAATTCCCTGGATCTATCGGATGTCTCGGAATTGAATTTGAAATCTTTTGGACTCATCTTTATCGCCTACCCAGAAAGTCTGAATCATTTACCATGGGCTCAATTTTGGAACTTTTGCTTCTTTTTCATGTTGCTAACGCTAGGCTTGGATTCACAGGTAAATACACTGACAATTCAGATTTACATAACTATAAACTGGTATTTTTAAAAGTCTATACTCTTAAAAGAAATACTAGCATTTTAGAAAATTCATTTCGAGTTGAAGCCACTTTCTCATTTCAAAAGTAACTTTTTCAATCAACATTGTTCACTAAAATCATCGAATTTTGCTGTTCAGTTTTGAAAAGCTGAAATTTCAAAAAAATATTTTATTATTTATTATCTATTCGAGAAAATGTATTTTAGATTGATGCATTAGATTTTTAAGATTCGCTGGAATTTTCAATCTTAGAAAATTATTTTCAACTTATTTTATTTCGGGGTTTTCTTTTATTATATGGTATAATAGAGTTTTCTAGTTCTTGTAATGGAGGATTTAGATTCTACAGTTGATAAATTTTATTCATCTTCGAAAGTCGCATTAAAAAGACTAATTTAATGTAATATTTCTAGTTTGCTACACTGGAAACCTTTACAAGTGGAATATTCGATCAGTTTCCCAAGCATTTCTACGGTTACAGAAAGACTCTATTCATTCTATTCGTCTGCTCTGTTGAATTTCTGTTGGGGATTCCGCTATGCTTTCAGGGAGGAAGTTATCTCTTTGAATTATACGATAACTACTCAACATCCCTGGCTGTAGTCATCATTGGCATATTCGAAATAATTGCATTCGCCTACGTCTACGATGGGAGGAGGTTCATAAGAAATGTCGATGAGATGTTGGGCAAGACTTCATCTATCATGAAATGGTTTTGGTATTCTTGCTGGTACGTAATCACCCCGGTTTTGTTGATTCCAGTTGTTATAACTGCTTTTGCAAATGCCCGGCATAGCCTACAAAGTTACAAGGGCGATGAATTTCCAGTCTGGAGTATTTATATGATGATGTTTATCGGCATTTTGACCGTGATCTGTATACCCATATTTATGATAAAGAGTGTTCATGAGTACAAGAGCGACATACGACAGGTTAGTAGTTTAATACTAAATGATTTTAATGAAACTAATTTAGGACCTAAAAAAGTCCTAAAAGTCTATTTCTCTAAGAGAATGTTTCATATAAGGATTTAAAACTTATTACTCTTATATTTTTGGTCTTAATTTAAAAACTCGAATTTGTGTATCAATTTCACGCAAAGATTACGAAGACTAACAAAGATATAGGTTTCTAGTTAGTAGGACCCACACACTAGGTTTGAATTTCGTATCATTTTAAATTATTAGATTAAGTAATTAGAATTTAATAATTATTAACATAAAAGTTATTTTTATGGATACTTCTGAGTAGTTATTTAATTTTTAATTAAAATATATAAAAAATCTTTTTCTTAGAACTCAAGTTGAGAAATTTTGTTTTTTTGAACGATAATATTGCCGAACTTCATCACTTGCTTTTTTATCCTAAAAATTCATCTTTAAGTTACATTTCTAATGTTTTAAAGTTTCTTTTCTAGGCCTTCAAACCATCATTTGTCTGGAAAAGTTTGATAAAGAATCGGCTGGCTCCTGATGAACAACTTTGTACATAACAATTTCGAAAGAATTTTTCATTTTAATATTATTTCCGCTGTATTTAAATATTAAAGGAATTATTAAAAATTTAATGAGTATTTTGATTTATTTATTTATGTTTTTTTCTTGGGACTTAGAACCTTCTGAAATCGGAGATAAGTTTATTATCGAGATCAGCATGTAAACTGTTCAAGGAAACGATTGAATCGTATTATGAAATCTGATAATCTTCATAATTTTAGTAAAATCTTCTTAAATCGGTTACAATTTTCTAGTTTTGCGTGAAAATTTCAAAATTTGTGATTTTTTTTGAGTTTTTATGTACGCATAAATGGCAATTTTTGCAGCCAAACAGTGGCGAAAAATTTTTTTCCCAAATTTATTTTTTTTGAAGAGAAGCGCACGAGAAAATGTGGTGAATTTATTGAAAAGTCATAATTGGTCGTATTTTCTTCAACTAAAAATTTCCCGCACTTTCTGACTTGTCATTGCTTTTCGTTTTTTATAACTTTGGCTTGTTATTTTTGATCTTTAATGTTTTTATCAGAGTTTTTCTAATAAAAGAACCAGGTTGATATCTTTATCGGTAAATGTATTTTACTTCCAAAAAGCTGAGATAGCAAGTAACGCATGAGCTCTCATAAACTATCCCAGATGAAATGAATAAATCTAAATGTTGAGTTCTTCACCATATATCCATGAATTAGATCTCGCTCAGGCGTAAATATTATTTTTAATTTTTAAACATTTCTGAAATGTCATAGGTAATGCAACTCGTATCCAAAAATAGCCACAGAAACGACACCTTGATTTTTTTTTGAATTTTTCGTCAGGGTCCAGTAGGCATCATTCATGATTATCCAATAGTTTAGAAGAAATTACTCGATAAAATACTTGTTCTAGACTCTTCAAAATTAAAACAGCGGTCAATAATAATAAATCTATTCGCTAAAAAAGCGTTTCATGTTAAAATTAATCAAATATGAAATTATAATAGAATTACTCATCACGAAAAGGTTCTGTTTATTTAAGAAAAACAAAATATAATTTTGAAAAAAGATTCAGATTTGTTTTATTTTATTAAAATTCTTAATATTCGTATGATATTTTTTCAGATATTTCTAAATTGATGAGCTTAAACAATTGTAGATGTTTTATTCTTGAGTTTTACTACTTTCAATCGAAGAAAGATCCGAAAATTGAAGAGGACAAACAGTTATATTATGTATAGTATACATAATATATTCGCTTAGTCAGAATAAATTATCGGTGTAGGATCAAGTCTGAAAAATTATTGCATTAAAATCTGAGCCTGTATAACCAAAATTCTATTGGTCAACATTTTCACACCCTCTCATTGGTTCAGATAATTTTAAGTTTTAATATAAAACCGAGTAGATGAATCGAGCAGAGTGGGCAAGAAACAGGGTACTTCACCTATATTAGGATCAATAACCTTTTATTCCTGAAACCCGGTTACAAATTTTACGAATTATTTAGTTAAAATCCTTACGAAAAATTAAATGTACTTCTAATTATCTCAACACTTGATAAGTCTTATTCTCTGGAATCCAAAAGTTCCGCAGAAAAAGTCTCAATTCCGGACCCAACACAATTGAGTTGTTTGATAAAAAATTTTATTAGAAATAAAACAGTTTAATAACCTTTATTATGATATTATTTTAGATAAAAATAATTCAGTCAGCCAATCTTATTATCCAGTATCAAGATCAGCAAGCTATATTTTATAGCTGAATAGCTTGTTAATCTTGAAACCTGGTATCAAACTATTCCTTTAGTCATCAGGTAGTATTAAGATAGATTTAAAATTTTATCGATTAACTTGAATAAAAAAATCTCTGGTCGAATAAAACTTATTTCTTCGCTGAATAAATAACGTTCTTAATATTCATAACCTAAGTTGAATCTATTGATTTTATTTCAAGTTATAAAAAGCTTCGAGAAAGTTTCTTTAGTTTAAAATGAAATTTATACTATTAGCTCTCTTGGGTCTTATCGCCTGTGCATGCAAAGCGGTTTTCAGTGAGGAGTAAGACAGCCTTCTAATAATTTTTTCCTAGTCCTAGGTTTACTAAGGATGAGTAAGAGTTGATTATAATAGATTCTATAGAATGATTGAATTAAATCAACAATACCAAAATGAAAATGGAGAGGATTCAGAAGATACACAAGAATTTTCCATCATGCTTGAGGCATGCACAAAAAAAGTGAAACCTGATTCACAGGGAAAATATAGCTCAATGGACATGGCACTGTGCTTCCAAGCCCTTTATGAACAAATGCAGAATTGAAAAAATACGATTCATGTAAAATTTGATTTAAACTGAAATTAAAAAAACATTACAATCCAATTTGTATATAAATTTTAGAGTCAGAATAGCCTGAAATGCTAGATTGATCTTTATTTTGTTCTTTGACAAGAAATTTGCCTTCAAATTTTTTTCACTTGTATTCACCAACACAATGAATTTGAATAGGCTGCCAAATAGAAGAATCTAATTCAAATGTACACCCAGCTTATAGTATGAACTATATGCTCGAAGAATATAAACTCCGGGGATTAAAAATTTAGCCCTAGAAGAGAAAAGTGGTCTCTTTGGCAACGACCTCACCCATTTTTTTGGCTTAAATAAAATCTCAGTTGACTCTTATGCTGTTTTGTCTATTTCTATCCCTAATTTAAGAAATGAAATAGTAAGGTTGAATGAGGCTGTCCCACAGTGTCCCAGGCCTATGCTGTCATAAAGCTACCTTAAGTTTAGTTCCCAATGCTAAAAAAGTCTTTGTCCCACAAAGGCGTATGACATATTCTCTTTAAGACAAAATTAAGGCCGAGTTAGATAAGTTAATCGAACAGTGTATATATCCTGAAATCCATTAAAGTGATTATGCCGCCCCCATTATATAGTTCAGAAGAAAGACGGTACACTAAGAATCTGTGCAGATAATTTACGGATCTAAATGAGCAGCTATTAGACCATGTCTATAATCTTCCCTCAAGGCAGGATATTTTTGCAAAAATTCCCTAGACTCTAGACTTATCTACAGCCTTCCTTCAAATCGAGCTTGACGAAATGTCTGTAAAATTAATGGCAATCAACACTAGATGGGGCCTGTACCAAAGTAACAGACTCAAATATGGAGTAAAACCTGCACCCAAAATTTTTCAACACATCATAGATCTCATACTCAAAGGAGTACCACGCACCCAAGCGTACATAGATGATATCCTCATTTGGGATTCAGACATCGAAAGTCTTTGGCACACAACGCACAAGGTAATTGAAAAACTAACCGGTGCAGGACTAAAATTGAATTTGTCCAAGTGCGAATTCTCCAAACCCAGGTAGAATACTTAGGCTGCATTTTAGACCAAAACGGTCGCAAGCCAAACCCTAATAAAGTAGAAGATCTTCTCTCCCTCCCAAGTCGGTAGAGTTGATGTCATTCCTGGGATTAGTAAACTTTTTCGCCTCATTCATGAAAAATTTACATCGTTTCAAAGAGTCAATGAGACACTTACTCAAGCCAAATACGAGGTTCAAATGGACTGCCGAATGTGGTGACAACTTCAACAAGATCAAGGCTACATTAGCTTCATGTTCCCAATTAGCATTCTATGATCCTGAATTACCAAACACAGTAGCAGCCGATGCCTCAGCAAAGGGTATTGAAGCTGTACTTATGCAACAATATGCAGATTAGGGGTTACCAATTTTCTATCTGTCCAAAAGTCTAGACACGGACCAGCAAAATTATCCCCAAATAGAAGAAGAGGGCTATGAGAACTCGCTCACAAATGATATACAATCCCTATAGTGAACCTTATCTATTTTTACCCTATTTATTTCCCCTAAATATTAAATGTTTGAATCAACTCGACACGAACCGCGAACTTTGAATGTCTCGCCAGAAGATGGATATATCACTATACCAGTTTCCTATCTTGAAGATATTTTAGCTGAATTGGACTTACTTCGCAATCAACATATCGCTAATCATAAACGAGATCAATACACTAACGTCAATCATAGTCTCCCTTACGCAAATAATAAACTAGATCCAGAAACTTTACTGGAGTCTCTCAAGCAGCTCCAGCTGAAACATCTTCTAAACCATCATACAAAGACATTGTTGCCTCCATACCTCCTGCCGTAATCTTGCCCAAATCTCATAATAGTAAACAGTCGAAACCTCAAACCTTATCTTTCAAACCTACCAACAGACCGAGATCCAATTCACTGATCGTTCATCATCAATCATCCGAACAACAATGACTACAATCCAGAAACACGCTCCGGGCTACTTAAAGTCCTACTCTACATCCAACCACAACAAATTTTCTAACTTTAACACTATCGTCAAAGGGCACAATTATCTTCCCGGACAAATCATTCAAAATACACATAATGACTTGATCCCACACAACATTGTCCTCTGTCGAGTTCGATCAGCTGAACACAGATTCCGACTGGCATGGCTAGCCGAGAAAAAGAAAAAGGGAAAAACGACTGAAGAACTAGACGAACCACCTGTTACCCTGACGCCTATTCGCTCCGCCAGTCAATGCAACACAATCAATTCAGTCTAATGGGACAAAAAGAAATCTTCCCCCAGCTCAAAATCCAGGAACAAATGAATCTAAAAGGTTTTTTCCCGCACTCCCCAAAAATTCTGCTATGGAGTGCGAGATCAATCCTTCCATCATTGTTTAGCTTGAAGAGATACATTATTTCCCACGCTCCAGATATTCTGATCATAACTGAATCCTGGCTCAAACCCCACCACCTAAGCTCCAAATTCCAAATCAACAATTATCAATCCTTCCGAGCTGATAGAACTTCAAACCCTGGTGGGGGCATTATCCTATTTGTAAGTTCATGTATTAAATCAATCTCCTTTAACGAATCTCATCCAAAGGCAGATATCCTATCCAAAGTTCTAGAATTTAATGAAGCCATTATCCAAATATTTGCTATATACAACCCTCCACCTATCACAAACTTGTCTGAGCGGGACATTATGTCATTTAGTGAGTCTAATCTTTCACCGATCAGACATAAAACCGTAATTTGTGGTGATTTCAACATCCCCAGCTACAATCCTGACAATATCGATGTCACATCTCTACTTTTAGAACATTGCATCTCTTTGAAACTCAGACAACTTACAATTAAACCCACCAGAAAACAGTCAAATACGTATTTAGATTTGTTCTACACTGACATCACCGATTTAGAACATGTCATAGCCGAACTAGTTCATGACTCCGATCATCTCATTCTTATTTATATGAGTACTAACAATCCCCGTTATAATGTAAACTTACCCCATTATGTAACAGACATCTCATACTTTCTTTCCCTTACCATTCCTCTTATTGATGTACTATTTTACAATTTAACTTTTAATTTTAACCTCTTTTTGTAATCTGATATAAGCAGCTAATCGTGTATCAAAGAACTCAAAAAAAATCTGATATAATTCCCTCCCAACTACTTTTCGAGGCCTCCATTACAGGTAAATTCAAATCTAATCCTAAAGTAGCATGAAAAAAATTAACTTCCTTGCAAACAGAAAGTCCTCCAATTCAATCAAACCTCAATGCAAATGATATTAACGACTTCTTCACAAGCGTTTATTCCAACTCTCCAAAACCTGACCCAGTTGATTGCTCCTCTGTAGTGCCTCCCAATATCTCAGCTAACAATCTAATTGACATTATTCTTAACTTCAAGTCAAATGGAAAATGACATTTCTCAAAATTGATTAGAAATAAAAATTTGGACACATCCAACTTTAAAACAGTCTAGTTTTAACCCGAAATAATATTTCAGAATCAAAATGTAGGAAAGAGCAAAACTTTGAATTCTGTACTAATTTTTTAGTTAAAACGAAGATTTTCTCAAATTTCTTAATAATCAAGCTAGAATTCTGAAAAGCATATAAAACGATAGATCTTTATATGAAGGATTTTTCGAAAAATATTTATTTTCAGCTATTTATATGATACACAATAGGAATCCAACTTCAAAACAAAAAAATATGCGCTTGAATTTTATTGGTTGAAAGTTACCTCTGCTCTCATTGGCTAATAAAAATCATGGTTTAGGTATATATGTTAGATGCCAGATACGATTTTGACAGAGAGGGATAGAAAAAGGATACTTCACCTTTAATAATAAGAGTTGTCAATATCAAATAAGTTTCTCAAAATTAGTGTACATTTAGTGGAATGCTTAAAAAAATTACAAGAGAGTTTTACAATATTAAGAGAATAACGTTAGG